>JAUMHM010000005.1:17906716-17930832 GCA_032362435.1 Melikaiella ostensackeni | reverse complement strand
ACTTTTTGGATTTTTTCCAATTTATTTGAATTGTTTTGAATTCAACTTGAACTGTACTGAATTCACTCTGAATTCTTATGCATTTATCCTGAATTCTTTAAAATTCACCTGGATTTCTACTGAATTCTTTTAAATTCGAAAGAACATTAGTCACATTATTAATGCACATTAGTCACTTTTAGTCAATCTTAGTCACTTTTTGGGCTGAAAATGAGTCACTTTTGGTCACTTTTTTGGTTTGCATGTTACTAATTTGTTATTCAACTTGAAAAATGCAATTTATTAGGGTAAAATGATATAAATTACATGTAAAAATGATAACAGAATAAAAATAATACAAGAAAAAAGAGATTGAAAACTGGAATCTTTTGCTTTTATTATTTTCATTCATTTAAAAAAATTATAGGAATCTTTAAACTATAAAAAATCTGTATTTTTTGTGTATTTCGAAATTCAAGATTTTTTTTAGTCACCCGGTATAAACATTTTCAATTTATTCGTTATGAACAATATTCTATTCATATTTTAGAAGGAATCCTGTGCATATTATTCCAGGAAAAAATGTTTAGGGGCTATTTCAGCACATTAATTTTATGGAAACTACAAATTTTTGTATTCTAAGCCCGATAATTTTTTCAACAAAATTTTTTTTTCGTGTCATCTAATTTAGGGCTTATTTCTCAATAAATAACAAATACTTCCTGGAAAGGAAAGAATTTTCAGCCTTAAATTGATATTCCGAAAAATCGAAAACTGCGAAAATGTATTTTCAGACCTAAGACTGCCTAGAGGAACCTCTAAACGATTGTTTAAAAGTAAAAGAAAATTTATGGCAGTACTTTATAACAAAAATTTTTTCGAAATTCTAATTTTATTGGGCATCCTAATGTATTTTTGTAAGAGATAAAAAATTCTCACCAGAATCCGAAAAGCAGGCATTAATAGCTTAGTTACTTAAAAATTGAATTATTCAAATTTCATCGAAAATAGGTTGCACACGCCTGCAACGCGGAAATGCAGGTAGCGAAGCGTTATGCAAAGGATTGCACAGGTGTCAGTGCGCCTTATCTCAAGACTCGAGACACACCCCCGGCTGTTTTGCACCAGCTCGACTTGCGCAAAATCAAGGAAAGCTGGAGAGCGAAGGATGAAATGAGGAGCGTGGGAGGAGAAGAGAAGTAGAGAGTGGATAATGTAGGTAGGGGAAATGGAATGCAGAGAGGGAGAGTGAAACTGGATGCCAGTAGAAGGGGAAAAAATGAAAGACAAGAAGCTGAGGAGTTTTTGGAGTAACATTATAAATTTCAAATTTTGTGTGTCATTTTACTAAGAAATTTTCACTAAAAAAATTATTATTACTTTTCATAGCATATGCATGATTTCAACCCCCTTGAATGCCTATTAAGCGGGGCTAAAGATCTACTTTTCAGTTCCTAGGGAGTAGAGAGTACTTTTTATTCCCTAGGGAGTAGAAAGTACTTTTTACTCCCCCAGGGAGTAGAAAGAACTTTTTACTCCCTAGGGAGTAAAAAATTATGTCAGAGGTGAATAACGAAAATTATAAAGCGATAAGTTGATCACGTTGACAGATTGGACCAACCCGAAGCAATTAGTTGCTATAAATTACCGATAAATTACCATAATTTACCATAAATTACCGACAATTTTTAGATACTCAGAATTTCGATAAATTTTTCAAGTTTTGAAAATTTCCAAAATTGATATTAAAATAAAAATTAAGTTTCAAAAATTCCTCCATTGAATAGAAATCATGCCTGTGTTCCAACCATGCCTTGTTCCATCTGGTGAAAAAATGAATGCGTATTTTTTTTTATTTAATAAAAAGCTTAAACCACGGTTCTGGGGCCTTAAACAGCTTCAAAATGGTTATAACTATTAGTTAACGTTAATTTCCATAAAAATAATAAGTGTTTTGCAGGAAATGAGGCGCATGAATATTACCCAAATTTTATATATCCTAATATTTATTTTCCCTAAAATAATCGAAACGAGTAGCAATTTTCTATAATTTTTATTTATCCTAATGACCATTTTACCTCATTTTTATTTTTCTGAATTACTTTCTGTGCTAATTTTTTTCGAATTATCATTCTTCATAATTTTCATATTACCAAATTATAATTTGGCACAATTTTTCTAATACTGGATTACTATTTAACATAATTTTTGTTTTCTTAAACTCCCATTTGTCATAATTTTTATTTTTCCGAAATATCATGTGTCATAATTTTTACATTTCCAAATTATCATTTGATATAATTTTTATTGTGCCAAATTATAGTTTGACATAATTTTTATAATACCAAATTAATATTTAATATAATTTTGATTTTTCAGAAACACTATGTAACATAATTCTTATTCTTTCGATTAAGCACATAACCTAAAATTCATTCAAACGAAACGCCATCTGTTATAATCTCCATGTCATCGAAACTCCATGCAAAAAGAATTTCATTCTTCCTAAAATGGCGTCCGTCATTCTTATTGGCTGATTCGAATTTCACGGCATTATTCAGCCAATCTGAGTGCCGGGCGCCATTTTACGAAGAATGAAATATATGTTACATGCCGTTTTAATGACATGGGAATTATGACAGATGGCGTTTCATTTAAATGACACAGGTTATGTGCTTATTCTGAAGACTAAAAATTATGTCACATAATGTTTCGGGAAAATAACAATAATGTCAAATTATATGTCGGTAAAATAAAAATCATGTCAAATGGTAATTCGGAAGTATAAAAATTATAACAAATAATAATTCGAAAGAATAAAAATTATGATAAATGGTAGTTCGGAAAAATATAAATTATGTTAAATAGTAATTCAATATTATTAAAATTATGTTAAGTTATAATTTGGTAAAATAAAAATGATGTCAAATGGTAATTCGAAAATATAAAAATTATGGCAAATATAAATTCAAAAAAATAAAAATTATAACAAATGGTAGTTCGGAAAAATATAAATTATGTTAAATAGTAATTCGGTATTATGAAAATTATGTCAATTTATAATTCTGTAAAGTAAAAATTAAATCAAATGGTAATTCGTAAGTATAAAATTTTTGACAAATAATAATTCGAAAAAATAAAAATTATGGCAAATGGTAGTTCGGAAAGATATAAATTATGTTGAATAGTAATTCGGTATTATTAAAATTATGTCAAGTTATAATTCGGTAAAATAAAAATGATGTAAAACGGTATTTCGGAAATATAAAAATTATGACAAATATAAATTCGAAAAAATAAACATTATGACAAATGGTAGTTCGGAAAAATATAAATTATGTTAAATAGTAATTCGGTATTATGAAAATTATGTCAAATTATAGTTCGGTAAAATAAAAATTATGTCAAATGGTAATTCGGAAATATAAAAATTATGAAAAATGGTAATTCGGAAAAATAAAAATTAGCACAAATCTAATTCAAAAAAATAAAAAATACCTTTTATAGGGGTTGAAATATCAAACTGTGCCTTTTGAAGATTTCACACGCAATTCTTTGAATATTTTAGTAGGGAAAGTTGAAAATATATTTTGAAATATAATCCTCGATGCGATTAGGGGTAGTATTTTTGAGCTAATCGGAACATTTTTTCATCAGCGTCTGGTACCATCAGTTGTATTTTTTTCCAAATTCTTATTATTTTGCAGAAATAAACGTTAATTAATAGCTTTAAAGATTTTGGGACTACTTAGGTCCCGGACCGCGATTCAAACTTTTTTTTTAATAAAACAAACATATTTATTTTTCCCCCCTAAATAAACAATTTTAGGGGGTGCGTAATAAAAAAAACATTGAGCTTTTTAGAACACCCCACTGTGAAAAGTAAAGCTTCCCGATGACGCATTTCTGAATTAGTGAATATTTATTTATCCTTTTTAGGTTTCACGTTCCTTTTATTTATATGGCGAGTGGATTGAAGACTGATTGCCAATGAAAGAGGAGGAGTCAGTTAAGCAGCAAGATGGAAATTAGGAACTCGAACAAAGTGGTTTGAATTGGAAATTACATTGGCGCAAAAGAGGGACAAATTGTCACATGAAGATTCAAATTAATAGTAAAATTTAGTGTGTTGAATATCTTATGTTTGAAGATTTTTATTGAAAATAGTGTAGATAAGTTAATTAGAAACATATATTGATATGAAATTGTTGACAATTTAGAGGCTCAATTTTATTTCAAAGATGGGAAGGACTCATTTCAAAAAATCTGAATTGATGAAAATTGACGATGTCAAATTTATAGCACTTACAATTTTTCAATCTATTACTTTCAAATATTCCTAATTGTAAAATTTCAAATACAAGCATTTTAAACATAAAGCTTGTAATTGTCTAGAAATGAAGCTTTTTCGTATTTTCGACTTTCCGCTTTAGTTTCTTTTTTAAATACCTTTTTTCTACTCAAGAATGAAAACGAAGAGGGGGAGCTCAAGGAAGTAAAATTACCGAGAAAAATTACCAAAATTAATGTTGTTAAATAAAATATTACACTGCAAAATTTTTTGGAAAAACTGTTACTTCTGAGTGAAACGGAAGGAACGAGAAGTATAGAGAGGGGTTGGAAAGGGGGAAAATTGATTTGGAGGTCCCCTTCTCTTACTTTCTCACGTTTTTTGGATACACTAATTTCTATGTGCTTCTTAACTATATTTCATCATTTTTATACACAAAACTAATTAGGGGTGAGTTTCAAATCTTCTCCCCCTTTTCAGCCCTTTCCAGCCCCTTGTTCCAATTCCCCCTCCCTTTCACATCCTTTTATTTTTGGGATGCATTTTTAATTTTATATTATCTAAAAGCTTTAATTTTTAGTTCAAGGGACTCTAACGGATGTTTAAAAATTGTTTTTTATACCAGTGTTTTAGTAAAAAGTATAAAAACGTCGTGCGCGATTTTATTTCAGGCAATGAGTGATACTCAAACACAGCGCCGGATTTCCAATTTCGGGTCATTTACAAAATTCAAAAAGTCACCATTTAAAAACTACTGAAAATTTTAATTCACTTCAGATTTCGATAATATTTTACTCAAATGCATAAAATCTTAAATTTGCACTGATAGAGCCGAATTTAGGTCACTAAAATTTATCGCCCTAGGTGAGGGCCTTTTCGCCTCTGGTAAATACGGCACTGTGTACTGAAATATGTATACTGCCTGGAGATTAATTTTGAAGATAAAAACGGGTATCTTTTTAGTACCTTTATCTCTAAATCTAAAATAGTGAAATTTCACAAATTACTAGTTAAATTCCACTAAATTAATTAGAGAAAAGTGAAATATTTACTTATTCGATCATGAAAAACTGCTAATGAAAATATACTAATTTATTCAACACTTTATCCTCTACATATCAATTAGAAAAAGGCTACAGAAACGGGAAACGTGGAAAATAACAGAGATTATTAAAAGAACACGATTGTGTAAGATTTTCGACTTTATTGAAACAATAAGAAGGCAATTTTGTGAAATTTGTAAATAGGATACGTCATCTTCACCAACATAATGTATTTACAAGTTATTGCTTAAGAGAGAAAAATTTAGAGTTGTTTACACACTTAATCTATTGTACCTTACCTTATTCACGTTGAAAATAATCCCTTTAATCTGTGGACTAACAGAAACTTCACGAAATTCGATAAGACGCACAAGCAGAGCTGACATACTTTGAATCTTTCACTTTACATAAAAAACACTTTATGTATTTCATATAAAAATCCATTTTATATGAAAAAAAATCGCCAAGAAAAATTTACCAATTGATTAGCAACCGATGCTAAAATATTACTATTTCATTAGTCAAAAATAAAATTGTTGATTCAATTAATAAAATTTTCATTGAGTCAGATTTAGAGTGTTAAGGGTACTTTTTTACCCTTTTTTAATATTTTAATTTCTATCTGTATACTAATTCGGTTTTATCATTTTTATAGACAAACCTGATCAGATTTCAGCACAATCAAAATGATAGTGTAAATAATTTAGATATATTTTATCTGTTCGAAAAAATGGAAACCTAGCACACTTTTCTCTATTTGAGGAACCCTATTGCATTCTATTAAGGTTTTTGTTTAAAAAATACATAGAGAGTCTTATAAAATAATAGAAAAATATATAAAAGTTTACTTATTTTGTAAGACTAACTTTTGAGTGTAGAGTAGGTTGTACTAAAAAACCCATTTTTTTATTACGCATCTCCTAAACTTGTTCCATTTGGAGAAAAAATAATTGCGTATTCTTGTTTTATTTGGAAAATAAGTTTAAACAATCTAAGTAACCCAAAAATTATTAAAAATATTAATTAACATTAATTTCCATGAAGATTGTAAGTGTTCAGCAAGAAATACAACTGATGGTACCAGACGTTGAGGAAAAAATCGTTAAGCAATTAGACCAAAAATACCACCCCTAATTGTGAAAAATTGCTCTTCATGGAGGTTGTATTTTCAAAAACCATATTTTTTATTTTTCGACTCAAGTTACGATTGAGTCGAAATTTTCAAAACCGACTCCAGTTAAGATTGAGTAGAGTATTATTACTATTATTTATACGTTTATATCAAAGCGTTTTGCTGGGCATGATGCAATTCAATATTATATTTATTAAATTTTTTTTCTTTAAAGCTACTAAACTAACTGAGCGCATCTGCATATCATAATTAAATTCAATTACTAATGTTGGATGAGAACAAATTATTAACAATAATCATTTTGACCATACAGAAACCAATTTTTATGAAGTCTGATTTATTTTATTATAAAAACCGTATATTAATAAATACAGTCACTGATTGGTGGAAGACTAGAAGTGATTCAACAATTCAAGGTTGTTCCAATATTTAAAATATTATTCTGTTAGAGGTTACGTCAATGTGTCGATCCCAAAAACTGATTCATTTATTATTTGTTTTATGCATCGGTTCAATATAATTCGACTCAATCTAAACTGTTAGCTCGGTTCGAAATTTCGAAATTTTTCGATTCGATTGCAGTTCGAGTCGGCTCAAAAAATTCGACTCATGACTCACACGCTGAGTCGAATCGGATTTTTTCGATTCGACCATGGCTTGAGTCGGTGTCGAAAATTTGACTCATGATTCACGCGCTGATTCGAATGATTTTTTTGATTCGACCAGAGCTTAAGTCGGTGTCGAAAATTCGAATCATGATTCATACGCTGAGTCGAATCTGATTTTCTTGATTCGATTAGATCTTCAGTCGGTGTCGAGAATTCGACTCTTGATTCACGCGCTGATTCAACTCATGACTAACGCGCTGAGTAGAATCGGATTTTTTTGATTCTGTCAGAGCTTCAATTGGTGCCGAAAATTCGACTCATGACTCATGCGCTGAATCGGATCAAATTTTTTTGATTCAGCCAGAGCTTGATTGGGTATCGAAAATTAGACTCATGACTTACGCACTAAACCGAATCAATTTTTTTTTATTCGACTAGAGCTTGATCGGTGTCGAAAATTCCACTCATGATTCACGCGCTGAATCGAACCGAATTTTTTCGATTCGACCAGAGTTTAAGTGGGTGTCGAAAAATCGATTCATGATTTACGTGCTGAATCGAACCGGATTTTTTCGACTCGATCTAAGTTTGAGTTGTTTCGGAAAATTCGACTCATGACTAACGCGCTGAGTAGAATCAGATTTTTTTGATTCTGTCAGAGCTTCAATCAGTGCCAAAAATTCGAAAATTCGACTCATGTCTCACGCGCTGAATAGCATCAAATTTTTTCGATTCGACCAGAGCTTGAGTCGGTGTCAAGAATTCGGCTTAAGATTCACGGGCTGAATCGAACCGGATTTTTTTGATTCGATCAAATCTTGAGTTGTTTCGAAAAATTCGACTCATGACTAACGCGCTCAGAAGATTTGGATATTTTCGTTCTGTCAGAGCTTCAATCGGTGTCGAAAATTCGACTCACGACTCACACTTTGAGTCGAATCGGATTTTTTCGACTCGATCATAGCTTGAGTCGGTTAGAAAAATTGGACTCATGACTTGCGCGCTCAGTAGAGTTGGATTTTTTTGATTCTGTCAGAACTTCAATCGGTGTCCAAAATTCGACTCATGACTCACACGCTGAGTCGAATCGGATGTTTTCAATTCGATCACAGCTTAAGACGGTTAGAAAAATTTGACTCATGACTTACGCGCTAAATAGAATCGGATTTTTCTTATACTGACAGAGCTTCAATTGGTGTCGAAAATTCGACTCATGACTCACGCGCTGAGTAGAATCATTTTTTTTTTATTCTATCAGAGCTCCAATCGGTGTCGAAAATTCTATTGATGACTCGCGCGCTGAGTAGAATCGGATTTTTTTACTCTATCAGAGCTTCAATCGGTGTCGAAAATTCGACTCACGGCTCACGCTTTGAGTCGAATCGGATTTTTTTCACTCGATCACAGCTTGAGTCGGTTAGAAAAATTCGACTCATCACTTGCGCGCTCAGTAGGGTTGGATTTTTTTGATTCTATCAGAACTTCAATCGGTGTCCAAAATTCGACTCATGACTCACACGCTGAGTCAAATCGGAAGTTTTCGATTCGACAATAGCTTGATTCAGTGTCAAAAATTCGACTCATGATTCACGCGCTGAGTCGATATTCCACCAGTAGTTGCAGTCATTACTGGGACGGTAGTAAGCCAGTCGTGAACTCTGACTAATATTCGCCTTTTCCCGCTGGGGTGTGACGGTTCTGAGTCGAGTCGAATTATTTGGCACATGTATTATTATTATACCATTAGGCCAAATCCCTTTCGGGGTAAGCGTAACTCTTTCCATTCTAGCTTCGTTATGCTACCAAGGATCACGGACTTTATATGGTAAGGGTAAGTAAGTTATCTGTAGTAGAAAGGATCGGTCTTAGATCAATCTAGAAGTCGCGTGTTGTTCATTCAAACGACACACTCGTCCAATAACACCGCTCCGACACGTGTCGCTGATTAATCTCTCTAGTAATCACTCCAGGTGAAGAGCTTCGCAAACTAATCCACATGACTATTTTTAACTAAATTCAAATCTCCATCAACACTCTCCCACTCCTAGATAAAATCGGTGCACTCTCGCCCCTTCTTCCAAGATGAGTCTTCCGGAACCGCCCCAATGGGAAAGAGAGAGGAGACGAGGAGAGAGGATCTGAGTTCTGGGGATGACGAGGATGCTCCTAAGGCTGAGGGTGAGCCATCCGTGGTCCAGGATCCTTGGCAATGGTGAGGGAATCGCGTAAGTTGGAATATGGTGGGGTTGTCGAGTGTGGATGTGGGTAGGGCGTCGGTGGGGCATAACGTGCACCGCGACGCTCAAACACGCACAGTCGCGGCTCGGGCGCCGCACATTGCGAACGTGTTTTGTTCTCTCTTGTTCCATAATCAAAGCACACGTGGTACACAATCTAGATCTAGAACACCTCAATCAATGCGAAGAAACTGTGATTTTCTGGACTCATATTTATCTTAATCTCATCACCCAGGATTGTCAAATTATTCTTCTCATTTCTGATTAAAAATTAAAAATTAAAAAAAAGATGTGATGACAGATTAGTAAAAAACAAATTTTAGAAATAGTTATGCTATATCAGAACTGTGATCTCGGGTTCTTCATTGCTGTGAATTTTAGTGGTATTTACAGATCTATTCTGTTCTTATTTAGTGCTTAAAAATATAGAGGGTATAGAACAATTTTTGAAACTTGGGAGAGTGTTAATTTTACTTTTCAAGGAATAAGTTGCTTCTGAGTGGTGAAAAGTGGAAGGATTTGGTTATAGATAAAGGTAAAAACTGTGAGAGTGAAGTGACTTGTTGGATTTTTGGAAAATGGAAAAAAGTTGTGGGAGGAATTTGAATTTAGCTTGTTTCCCGCCACTTCAGGAGTTTTAAATTTGAACTGCGGCGGTTGAGCTGAGAGGGTGTACATATAGTGAAAAAGTGTTTGGGGCAGTTTTCGGTTGATTCTCAAAAATCGATTAGGATCGAAATCAAGGTGGCTATATCTCACTACGAATGGCGTCTTCATTCGAATCCGAAAATCACTGAGAGGATCCTGAAGGGAATGGATTTTCAGAGCGTGATGGAAACGATGGCAGAGGCATGGGTGGCTGCTAACACCAAAAATGAAGTTCAGGTAAATGCAAATGCTCATTAGGGTCTTTTAATTTTCAGAAAAAATAAAAATGTATTTTTTTTTAAAGATGTTTAACATTTTTTAATCAATAATCTACAGTGATAAATATGGTGGAAAGGGATAATTTCCATAATAGAAAAAAAATATGTGAATTTGAAAAAATTGAGAACGAAAAAACAATGTAAAAATCATCAGAAGAAATGCAATGAAATTCGAACAAATTTGAATAACGATAAATAGAAATATTTTCATTTTTTTAAAAATCCTCATTATAGAAACAAGAAAGAAGAAGGCGATCACCAAAACCCCTTCTTACTTTTCTCTTATCCTTCTATAATCAGATAAACTGTTTGCTATCATCCTTGCATTTTTTAATTTTGAATATTTACAAAAGAAGATGATAGAAAGAAAAGAAAGGAGTTCTTCTGTTCTCCCTCATCTTCCCTCTTTTAATTAAAAACAGTTTTTTTTTTAAAGCTTGGCATACTTTCCAATTCTGACATTTTTTTCAAGATCAGAGACACATTTTTTCAAATCGACTTTTCTTCAGAATCATAGCATCAATGAATAATTTCTTGATTCAATATTGTTCGTAGTAGTTTTAAGTTATTAAATATATAATAAGGCACTCATATGTAATCTATTGTAAAGAAATTGAGAATCTTTTTATTCAGAATTTCCTGTGATGTAAAAGCTCTGGCAACACTTCCGTATTGCAGCTTTTTCAAAAAATAGGTGGAGGGGATTTTTGAAAATATCCAAAAATGGGCTATTTTTGAAAAACTTAGAAAGAAAATGAGGGGAAGGCAACAATGTGACCCCTTTCCAGCTCTAAACAGGGGTTCACAGCTGGAAAGGGGTCACATTGAAAAATGATAGAAAAACTGATAAAAAAAGCCTCCCCCTCATTTTTTTCTAAGTTTTTCAAAAATAGCCCATTTTGTGCCATTTTCAAAAATCCTCCCCATTTTTCGAAAAAGTTGCGATATGGAGTATTGCCAAAGTTCCTAATAAACTATTAGAATTTGACGATGGAAATGAATATTTGATGACAAAAGTAGAAAGACTGGAAGATTCTTTAAAATCATTGTTTCAGTGAATTTATATTCCAATCAATTTCGCAAGAGATCGTATTTATGAAATATATAAAATTACATATTAAATCGAATATCAATTTAAATGGATGAAATTGGGTCAAATCAATAGCTAATATAATGGAATGCAAAGAACGAGTGTATAAATTCATGCATTATAAATGACTTGAAAATTTGCACATTTAGGAGAGACGCATGATGATTTTTACAACAATAAAATATTCGTGAGTTCAAGAAGAATAAAAATTAATGAAAAAATGTCTCAGATTTGAAACAATTTTTGGATTTTGATTTGAAAACGGCTACTGTCCCGCAATATCAATATTATTCAGAATTGACGTTATTTTCATACTTCATAAAAAAATAATAATCTCACGTATTTCTTTTGAAACTCCGTCAATTTTATAAAGAACTTTTGAAATATGCATATAATCTCCTTTTGAAAAGATTCTTCTTCGAAAAATTATATTACTCAAAGCCGTTTTTTTTTGTCATAAGAATACTTTTAAAATTTCCCGTTCTACTTTCGTCTTATCATTATAATTAATCCCCTCACAAAAAGTTTGAGATGACAAAAAATGTTGTAAATTATTTACCGCCGCTGAGTATAATTTTGGGGATCAAATCATTTTTAAAGACCCCTATTTTATGCAAAGCGCATAATTGCAAAAGTATCAGAATTTAATATAACTCCAAATCTTTACGATTTATGAAACGACGAATCGTCATCGCATTAAAGCGCATAATTTATTTTCATCGCATCATTTTGAAATTTTCTCATAATTTCGAATTTTGTATTGAAAATAATTCTAAAAAAATTGAAGAATGATTTCTCATCGAAAAACCAAGGTAATATCTTTTACCCCTGTTCGCAAAAACACGAATATCTCCTAAAATACGATCGACATATTTTAATATCAAAGCTAAAAATTTCTTATTTTCTGTTTTATGAAATCAATAACGTAATAATATCGGTACGCATGGCAAAATTGAGTAATATTAAGGCCTGTATTGAATATTTTTAGCTTATCGTTCTTATTTTTCCATCGCATAATTTCGTATAATCCACAGATTTTTGACGCATAACTTTGCACAATAAAAGAACTTTGTTTAGTATTCCTTTCGTCAGAAGAAATATTTATTGAAATTATCAGCGTCACAAATTTTTTTAAATATTCGATAAATTGAGGAATTTTCTGATTTAAATTAATCTCCCTTTTCTAATCGGAATTATTACTAAAATTTTAAATTGCAAGAAAGTAAAGCATTACCAATTAAATAATCCGAGATTAAAAAGACGTTAATCTCTTCGAATAATGAGTAGCTCCACTGCAGTTTGAATATTAAATAATCGTTGGATAGCAATCAGTTTTTTACAATTGAAAATTTAATATTTCGCAGGAATAAATATTTAAAAAATGGTTTCTTTCCGAAAAATAATGTTTTCAAGAGGAGGTTTCAAAATATTTTTGGCCCATAAAAATAATAATTTTCCAGTCATCATTTTTAAAAAAATATTTATGACTACTTGCGTCAGAAAATACATATTTGTAGAAACCATATGTTGATTTGAATAGTAGAAGATTATAAATTATTCAAAAAGTTTGTGCAAAAAAATTATATCGAGTATTAAAGTTACAAGAATAGATCATAATCTGCAAAAAGAATCAGCGCTATAACCCGATGTGCAAGCTTTTCAGGTTTAATGGATAACGAATTTTTTAATCCCATTAAATCCATTTTCGTTCGCAACTATCGATCTTGTAATTCTCCTAAAATAAAGAACAAAATTTTTTTCTATCATTCGCAAAATAAAAATTAATTGCCTCCCTTTATTCGACTTTATAGAACAGAATTTAAATGAAATACTAAAAAAAGCAAAGATTTCGAAGCTTGAAATTATACTCTAAATATTTATTTTTTTATTTGAAAAAATCCCTTTTATTCAGTTTGGCTCACTTTTTATTATCCTCTTTGATATTTTGTTCATCAGTAATAGCATTATAACAGTTTTTCCATAAATATTAGATGTGGGGTGAACCAGTACGAGCTGAATAGAAAAAATTTGAAGTCATAATATTGATAAATGATGAAAAAGTGGGGAAAGTATTACATATTTAATTAAAGCTCGAATATTCATTTCAAAGATAGCAGTTCCGTCACGTGAATGAATAAATGACTGGATGAATGAATGAATGAATAAATGAATGAATGAATGAATGAATGAATTATATTAGCCATTTGTTCTATATTTTATACTTTTTTAACACGTTGCAACTTTATTCAGACGGTACTCTTCTGGTACACAATAAACCAAAGCTTTTATTAAAAAAGATTTTTTTTATTCACACAGTCATTCTTCTGAAATATATTATAAATTCTACGAGCTCTAAACTGTGTCATATTTAACATACAAGTATGAAAGTCATTTCTACCAACAATCATAGGCAAAAAATCTATTTCAATCATATAATAATTTTTATCCAAACTCAATGAATAATGGCTCATTTTGTTCTTTGTAACATTTTGTACAATTTTACTCGTTGCATTCTATTAAAAATAAAGTTTTTTGGTTGGTAGCACTTACTTGTGTGTGCTCTCAACCTAAAAGCAGAAAAATTACTTTGAAACACAAGCCTAACCTGTCAACAATTTATTCACCTCGTACCGAATGAGACTCCTCATAAACAAACGTAAAATCTATTTTCGAATGAAAATTAAGAGAATCAGTCATTAGACAGCTTTGAAGCCAAGAGTTTGACATAAGTGGTAAAAAGGCTCATTATAAAACTCGTTTTTAATATTGCTACTCATAAAAAAATACTGCAGAACTTTTTCATTAAAACCCAGTCACTTTCTCATTTTATTCAGTTCGTACTGATATTCACTTCGTACTGGTATTCACTTCGTACTGGTATTTGTCTCGTACTAGTTTCCCCTATATTACACACCATGAAACTACTCAATGAAAATAGTGAAAAAATAGCAAAAACAATTTCATTCCTTCATATTGATTATCTGTCGACGGAAAAAATTTTCATCGCCATGTCCAAAACACATTTTTCAATTGAAAAGTAGCGAGTAAGTGGTGAAAAGGCTGATTATAAAACTTTATTTAATATTGCTACTTATAAAAAGATACTGCAGAGCTTTTGCTTCAAACCCCCAATTATTTTTTCCCATTATTCAGTTCGTACTGGTATTCACTTCGTACTGGTATTCAAGTTTTTTTTGCATTCTATGTACATAGAAATGCTTATAAGAAACGTAGAAATACTTATACGAAAAGCAGGTTTGCAGGGTCGATAACTATGAATACGATCGCTATAGCAAATTGATTCAAGGGTGCCATTTCTCATAAAGAAACGTAAAATATATTTTCAATGAAAATTAAGAATATAAATCATTACACAGTTTTGAAGCCAAGAATTTAGTGACTCAATGGAACCAGTGAAAAAATAGTAAAAGCAATTTAATTCCTTAAAACTTATTTTCTTTCGACGGACAAAATTTTTATCGCCATGTCAAAAACACATTTTCAAACTATTTATTTGAAAACTAGAAAGTAGGTGGTAAAAAGGCTGATTATAAAACTTGTTTTCAATATTGTTACTTATAAAAAAATACTGCAGAACATTTACTTCAAAATCCAGTTACTTTTTTCCATTATTCAGCTCGTACTGGTATTCAGTTCGTACTGGTATTCAAGTTTTTTTGCATTCTATGAACGTAAAAACGCTCATACGAAACGTGGAAATACTAATACGAAAAGCAGGTTACGATCGCTATATCAAATTGACTCGAGGATGCCAGTTTTCATAAACAAATGTCAAATATATTCTCGATGAAAATTAAGAAATTCAATCCTTAAACAGTTTTGAAGCCAAGAATTTGACGACTCAATAGAACCAGTAAAAGAAAAGCGAAAGCAATTTAATTCCTTAAAATTGATTACCTGTCGACTGACAAAATTTGCATTACCATGTCAAAAACACATTTTTCAATTGTTCATTTAAAAAGTAGAAAGTAGGTTGTAAAAAGGCTGACTGTACAACTTGTTTTCAATATTGTTACTTATAAAAAAATACTGCAGAACTTTTACTTCAAAATCCAGTTACTTTTTTCCATTATTCAGCTCGTACTGGTATTTAGTTCGTACTGGTATTCAGTTCGTACTGGTATTCACCTCGCACTGGTATTCAAGTTTTTTTGCATTTTATGTACGTAGAAATTCTTATACGAAGCGTAGAAATACTTATACGAAAATCAGGTTTGCAGGGGCGATAACCATGAATACGATCGCTATAGCAAATCGACTCAAGGGTGCCTCGAGGTCGAGCGTCGAAAGGCAACCCCTTTCGAACATTACACAGCCAATTGGCCACCCCTCTGATTTCTGCGCCCTTAACGTTCACAACCGTTTTCGTGGCTAATTCGGACCTATCCACTTCCTGGACACCTTTTTTTTTACTCTTGTTTACATACATCTACCTCAGAATTTTTAAAATACACAAAAAAAAGGAAAGAAAACATTCATTCTTTAGATTTTTTGGATTTAAACTTTTTTTCGTCATTATTAAACATTGCGTTTATAAAAAAAAGTCCCTATTAGTCTAGGCATCAGGAATTTTTTTACTGTTTCAAGCAGTGATGGGTAAGTTACTTTTTAAAAGGAAATATTTATAGTTACCGTTCCATCACGAAAAAAGTAACTAGTTATTGTTATCGTTACTGATTCAAAATGCTACTTTTTCTTAGTTGCATTTCCCGAGAAAAGTAACTATTGTTAGTTTTCTAGTTACTTTTGTATTTTAGAAATATATATCCAAATTTAATTTTTTACAAAACTTTATTCATAACTTTCGAGTGATAGTTGTTACACTTTTTAATGTCAGTCGTAGGTTAGTCATGACCCACATAATATGTCTAAAACAAGGAATGTTTTAGAAAATTTTGAATTTCAGTGTTGAAGAAAAATTTCAGTTTTCCTATTTTGGGCTATAAATCTCTTTGGCGCTGAAAATTATTTCTTTCTAAAAGTGTTTCTTTAGATTTACCTAATTACGACTTCCACTTCTAGAAGACTTACAATATTCTAAGTACAACAGAAAATTTTTGAGAAGACGTTGAATTTTCAACTAAAAAGGATAAATTTTCAACCAAAACAGACATATCTTTAATAAAATACATGAATTTTAAAATAAAAAAGAGAAATACCCAACGAAATAGTTTAATAACTTAGTTTTTTAGTAAAAATTAAAATTATTTGAAATTTCATTTAAGAAAAAGAATGTTCAACCAAGAAAAATGTTAACAAAATAGTTAATTTTTCAACGAGAAATGAATTGCCAACTAAAATGATGAATCTTCAACACAAAAAAAACATTTTTAACAAAGTAGTTGAGCTTTCAACCAAAAATTATGAATTCTCAATGAAAAAGGTAATAGTTGAAATTTCAACCAAAAAAAGATTTTTATTCTGAATCAAATACAGTTGAACTCTAACAAAAAAGACGAATTTTCAACAAAATAGGTAAATTAGAAACCGAAGAGATAAATTTTTAACCAAGAAGATAATTTTTTACCAGAAAAAGACGAATTTTGCAACAAAATAGGTAAATTTGAAACCAAAGAGATGAATTTTTCGTCAAGAAGATAATTTTTTACCAAAAAAAGACGAATTTTCAACAAAATGCATGCATTTTTTTCAATTTAAAAAAAAATAATTTTAAACGAAAAAAGAGGACTTCTTAACAAAAAATGTAATAGCTGATATTTCAATCAAAAAATATTTTCATTTTAAATCAAAAACAGTTACATTCAACCAAAAAACAATCTTTCAACAAAATAGTTGAATTTGCAGCCAAGACACAAAAAAAATCAATCAGATTGTTGAAGTTTCAAGCCAAAATGGCGAATTTTCAACAAAAATGTTGATTAATTCTGTAAAAATCACTTTCGCTGAATATGGATATAACTTCGAAAATATTCGCAATTTGCAAATGACATTTTCAAAGTCAATTCGAAAAAATAGTTATGAAATTGCCAAAAATAGCAATTATGGATAATTTTTTGAGCTGAAAAAGGGGTAAGATGTGACAGAATTTCCTCCTTTCCTTTTTCAGCTCAAGAAGTTACCATTTTAAATTTAAAAAATTCATAAATATTCATAATTCATTGATGAAACAAAATTTATTAAACATATTATAATTATAATTTTAGTTATTGCAATTCTTAACGTTTACTATTCCAATATTTCAAAATTATCAATAATTAGTGAAATTCATTAAAATATTTCAATTGTATTAATATTTAACATTCATGAAGTCTTTGATCGATTCACATTTTTTTTTCATTGTAATCAATTTCTTTTTATATATTGTTTCGTTCTTAAAATTCATTTGGAAAAGAAACCATTTTTTTCAAATGTTCGATTTTTTAAAATACAAATTTAAATTTGAATAAAAAATTTCTGTAAACAAAAATTTTAAGTCGTACAGAAAATTCCGTAATGGTAGACAGTTCGTATTTTATTAGTTGATAGGAAATAAATAGATTATAATTTTTAGGTATGAAAAAATTTGTAACTATCAGTATACTATCACAATCTCTATCAGAAGAGTCTATCAGCAAATCTCTATCAAAATTATTTCATTTCAAAATTTATGCTTTGTTTTGGGAAATTGAAAAATGTATTTATGCATCTTTTAAGAATTATTACATTCGTTTCTTATATTATGTGTATAATTATTTGAGAATACAGGTCAACCATTTTGTCTCGAATCAAAAAGTATTTTGTGTTTTTGCATCACCTTCGAATTATGTTGATGAAAACATTTTTACTGTAAAAATCAAAATTTTCAACTATTATGAATGACCATAATTTCCTTACTTTTCAATAAAGTGTATTGATATTATAGGTCAATCGAGCCATCTAGAATCAAGGATTTGATTTTATTCTCACATCAACTTCGATTTATATTAATAAAAAAAAGTTTTACTGGAAACTAATTTTTTTCAGTTTTATAAATAAGCAGAGCTTCCTTACTCTGTAACAAAATTTTATAATATTAAAGCATAATCCATTCGTCTCAAGACAAGGAATTTTTCATATTCTTGCATCAACTTCGAATTATGTTAATGAAAAAAGTTTTACCATAAAAAACTCATTTTTAAAATATTATAAATGCGGACGAATCAATTTTCTGGCTAAACTACTCATCCTATTTGGACGTTTTTTTTTAAATTAAACTGTATTAAACCTCTTATCGTTACAATGGAGGACATTTTTGAAGAATTTTCTCAAAAATTTTTTATTCGATAAACAAAATGAAGAAATTTTTCTTTTTACTTTTCAAGACTGCCATTTACCCTAAAAAAAATTATTTTATCGAAAATGGTCCACGTTGAGGCGAAATCTCATTAGAAATGATTTTCAGCAGTATTAATTTAATAGAACGAAAATTCGAATTGTTATAAACAAATTAGTGAACAAAAGCTATATCTTCTTTATTTGACACATTTAAATGCACTAAACCAATATTTTCAGAAAAAAATGAAAATGATAGTTTATAACAGTTTAATAAACAAATACGTAGTTAAGGCATTTTTAATTAGATACATTTCGCCTTTTCATCAGAATTAGCTATAAATATTTCACCAATGACCTTCTGCTGTGATTTTTTGTATTATTTAAACAAATTTAGTAAACAAATACATTATTTGGCCATTTTTTAGTAGATACGTTTCGTTTTGTCAGCAGAACCAATAATTAGTAGGTTACCAATATGTCTTGCTGCTATACTTTACACTTCAGCAACAACTGTTTACTGTTTAAAAAAATTTAGTTACAAAATGTATTATTTGAGGTTTTTCCAATATAGAAATTTTGTTTTCTCAGCAGAATCAACTACAAACATCTCAGAAAAAACAAATTTCTATATTGAAAAATGCTCAAATAATCAATTTGTTAACTGAATTTTTTTGAACAATAAGCAACTGATGCCCAAGTGTAAAGTAAAACAGCAGGACACATTGGCAACATACTAGTTATTGATTCTGCTGAAAAAATGAAGTTTATCTATTAAAAAAGTGCCAAACAATACCTTTGTTCATTAAATTTGTTTAAACAATATACAACATTGTCAAAATACAAATTATCATATCAAAAGGCCATTGGTGAAATATTTATAGTTGATTCTGCTAAAAAAAAAACCAAACTTATTTGTTGTACAAGAGTCAAGCAATGCATTTGTTTATTAAATTTGTTAAAACAATACATGAAAATTATTTAACTGCAAATTTTCCAAGCGAAGCACCATTTCTGAGATGTTTGTAGTTGATTTTGTTGAAAAAAGAAATTTCTTTATTGAAAAATGCTCAAATAATTAAATTGTTAACTAAATTTGTTTAAACAATAAACAATTATTGCCAAACTGTGAAGTGTAACAGCAAGATACATTAGCAACCTCCTAGTTATTTATTCTGCTGAAAAAACAAAACGTGTCTACTCAAAAATGTCCAAATAATGCATTTGTTTATTGAATTTGTTTAAATAATACACGATGGTTCTTGCGGTGCTAACTATCACAGCAGCAAGTCATTTATAAAATATTTATAGCTAATTCTGCTGAAAAAGCTAAATCTATCTAATTAAAAACGCCCTTATTTCGTATTTGTTTAACAAATTGTTATAAACAATTATAAATTGATGTTAAACGTCTTTCAATTTTAAGTTCATATTATTTTATTTCCATTTACTCCTGAAAATATTGGTTTAGCGCATTTCAATGTGGCAAATAAAGAAGATATAACTTTGTTGACTAATTCGCTTATACTCGTAACAACTTGAATTTTTGTTTCATCAAATTGATACTGCTCCACATCATTTTTAATGAGCTTTTGCCTGGATGTGGACCATTTTCAGTAAAATAAAATTATTTTTGACAAAATGACAGTCCTAAAAAGTAAAAAAAAATTTCATTTTCTTATTGAATAAAAAAATTTTGGGAAAATTTTTCAAACATATCCTCCTTTCTAACGATGCGAAATTTAATACACTTCAATTAAAGAAAAAAAAAAACGTCGAAATCGAATGAGTAGTTTAGTCTGGAAATTGATTTGTCCACAGATGCTTTTTTTGCCCCACTGTGGGTCTGGGTTTGCACCAGGTTTGGGCCAGACTAGACTGCCAAGTCGATAGAAAAATAAAACACTTGTTTTAATAATGTTGAGTACTTCTGTTTAATTTCTTTAGACAGTCTGTCGATTTTTCGAAATTTAAAAAAAAAATTTTGTTGATAGACACTTAAAAATTTGTATGTCTTGGAAAACTGATCAGAACCAAACCTGGGCTAGACCAGACTGTCAAGGTAATAAGAAAAAAAGTTTTATTTTTATTGCGTAAATTTATTATTTTCTATCATTTATACACCCTGTCAGTTTTTCAAATTATGCAAACAAAATTTGGTGATCGAACTAAGAAATTCGTTCTTGGAAAGCTGATCAGCACCAAACCTGGGCCAGACCAGACTGTCAAGGTGATAAGAAAAAAAGTCCTGTTTTGATAGAGTGTATTTTTTATCTATTATCATTATAGACGTCTTCTGAGTTTTCCAAAATATGTAAAAAAAAATTTGGTGATCGAACATAGAAATTTTTTTGTTCTTGATTAGCTGATCAGCACCAAACCTGGGCCAGACCAGACTGTCAAGGTTATAAGAAAAAAAGTCCTGTTTTGATAGAGTGTATTTCTTATTCCCTATCATCATACTCATCCTATTAATTTTCCAAAATATGTAAAAAAAATTTGGTGATCGAACTTAGAAATTTGTTCTTGGAAAGCTGATCAGCACTAAACCTGAGCCAGACCAGACTATCAAGGGGAAACAAAAAAAAGTCTTGTTTTGATAGAGTGCATGTCTTTGTTCCTATCATCATAGATATCCTGTCAGTTTTCCAAAATATGTAAACAAAATTTGGTGATCGAACTTAGAAATTTTTCCTTGGAAAGCTGATCAGCACCAAACCTGGGCCAGACCAGTTTGTCAAGGTGATAAGGAAAAAAGTCCTGCTTTTATACTGTGTATTTTTATCTTCTATCATTATAGATGTCCTATCAGTTTTCCAAAATATGTAAAAAAAATTGGTGATCGAAGTTAGAAATTTATTCGTTTTTGGAAAGTTGATCAGCACCAAACCTGGGCCAGACCAGACTGTCAAGGTGATAAGAAAAAAAGTTCTGTTTTGATAGTGTGGTCTATACAAAACCAGACCTGGACCAGACCAGAACTAGACTTGGGCCAGATCGGACCTTCCAGACTAGACGGTCTGGATAAAGCCAGACCTGGGCCAGACCTGATACCAGACTGTCATGAAATTTTTCCACACGGACTTGAGTGATTAAATTGATTTCATTTGAAACATTCCTTGGGTCCAAATCAAATTGAGTATAAGAAGCAAATTATAAAAGTGAATATAAAAATTCCCTCAGCTTTGTAAATCCACCTTGATCAAAAAAAAAAAGATTTGAGCCCTCTTTTTTCGAGCCGTGAAGACGAGGGAGATTTCCGTTTTGGCTTAGAGAGTGGCTTTATAACGACACGAAAATAGGCGCATAACCACTGGGTGGACTGAAATATCATGACAAAAAGACTGGCGAAGGGTTTGGGATGGTGGGGGGATAATCCTCGGTAAAACCACGGACATTTATGTGTGTGGACATATATGTGTGTATGCAGGGGGTCACGGGTTCTGACCACCATACGGATGTGCCCCTGCCTTCTTCCTGTGCCACAACTATGTTTATGGCTTGGTATATTTGGTGCAATAAGACTGCATCTCCATTCGCAAAACAAATTTTCAAATAATCGATCTGAATTCAATTAGATTCAGCTTAATTTATAAAAATATTTTGCTGGAACGTCTAAGCTCGGATAACATTTACCTGAATGCGCGAGTACCTCTCTATCCAAGCGTATACTGGCTCAATTGCGAACTTCCTCGAAATTTGTACACTCATCTCGCGTAACTGTGCCGCCCGTTCTTGTACCGGCTTTAAGGTTGTTTACGCTTGACTGCCAGAATCAGAAGTTATTTACATCGCGACTCTCTGGGCATATACTTTTGCACGTGTGCCGGGTTCAGAGACTATATATGCGGTCGTGAGTGTTTACTCACTCGTCGCTCCAAATCCGGTTGAAACTAGATTTTAATAGCGCCCGTTACTGTGCCGACCAGACTCGAGGCCGGCACAGTTACGCGAGATGAGTGTAATTAAAATTACCACAAAAGAACGTACGACTGTAATTGAATCGCTAACTGCAGAAAGGGAACTTCTGACATTTTTGGCCAAAATGAATCAATAATGTATTCATATAGATTCGAATACGCTCTATTCAATGGGTGCACTGAGAAAATGATGCGAAAATTATTCGCTTAAATATTTATAAATTTGAAAGTTTAAAAATGTCCATTAAGTGCAAAAAGGGAACTTCTTCAGCAGTAGACCCCTTTCTGCACTTAATCGAATATTTTTTTAATAAATATATGTAAAATCTGTTTTTCTTTGTGAATTCTTTGTAATATGCATTAAAAATTATGTCGAGCGATTCAGAAGATAGTATTGTAGAATCAGAGGGTTCATCATCAGAATTGGTGTCTGAACTGGAACCTCCAAAAAGAAAAAAGGGAGTTCGTAAGAAAGTAAATTACAGAAGAAATATGATTAGAAATGCAAAGGTTGCAGGAGAAAAATACGTGAATTGGAAAGGAAATATAGTTGAGAAACGAAAAACTGGTGATCCTTGCAAGTAAATTTCAACAATAGTATAAATTATAATTTGTTTAGAATAATAATTATTTTTTATTGTTTTGAGTGTTCTATATTTTTTAATGAATAAGGATATATGCAAATATAAATTCATAAAAAAAATTCTAAAAATTTAGATCCAAACAACAGTGCTTTAAACATTTTGGTGAAATTGATCAAGCTACTATATTATCCATCTTTAAGTCTTCATAATGTGGGTATGTTCCACAATGTATTTCGTTGAAAATGCGTCTTTTTGGATAGAAAATTAATCTTGTTTGTTGAAAATTCATCTTTTTGGTTAAGGATTCAACTATTTCTTTAAAAATTCTTCTGCTTCGTTGAAACAAACTTGTTGAAAAATTTTTTTTTAACTGACAAGCAATTTTTCAAACTGAAAATTTAACTATTTCATTTTTGGTTGAGAAATTATGTTTTTACATTCTCATCAGAGAAGGTATTAGATTTGTGTAAAATTTCACCTCCCCCCCCCCACAGTTTTTGTGAAATGTCCACGTTTTGAGACCCCCTGAACCCGAAAAACAGGTTTTTACGAATGTGTCTGTCTGTTTGTATGTCTGTCTATATGTCTGTCTGTCTGTTAGCACGATAACTTTTGAAAGAATGAATCTATTGGATTAACCTTTGGTACACTCTTTTAGAGTCGAAAACTGAAGGTCAAGTTTGTTAGCCAGCCATTTTGGATAAAAATTCAAAAAGTTAGAGCATTTAAACAATTTTGAGAACATTTTTTTCAGTATTGGAAAATTACATGTACGGATGTCCATAGTACTCAGAAATTCGAACAATTTATCTTCATGACTTTTTTCGCTGAAAAGAAAATTGTGAGAGTTACAGCATTTCCAAAATTTAAAAAAAAAACGAAAATAAGAATTTTCAGCCAAACAATGCACGATATGAAAAAAAGTCAAGACAAGAAAAACGTTTCTTTTTGGAAGCTCTACAAGATTGTCACAACAACTTTTTGAATTTTCTTGAAAAATTGAAAATTCAAATTTTGAGCTAAATAACGCGGAA
>JAUMHM010000005.1:17866689-17906546 GCA_032362435.1 Melikaiella ostensackeni | reverse complement strand
ATGAATCTCGATTATTAATTTTGATGAAATAAATATTTGATGTAAAGTATTATTATCTTCTTACAAACATACATGTGTTTCTCCTGAATACATAACTCATCAGATTAAGAAACTATTGTATTGTCACAATACCACATATCCTTAAATTGAGAATATATATATATATATATACTCAAATTAAATCAATATTGCTAAACTGAATATCATATATTTTCAAGTCAATAAAATGTAATATTCCGTCCAATAATATTTTTTCTCAGATCAAGAACATCTGCTATTTATCGATGCATACGGTACCAAGTGAATATTTTCTTGAACAAACACCAATATTGTATCGTCCGTATTCAGACCCACGATTGACTTGAACCAAGTCTCTACTACATTTACCCTGCTTTTTGTCTCGTGAAAAATTTCTGATATTCTCTTTAATTAATTCTTTCTCTCATCCCCTTTTTCATCATAACTTTTTCTATCCATATGTTGCCCATTACCCTCATTCCTTTCCTCAACCCAGTCTGATTCGAAGGCACTATATTTTTTCCTCAACCTCTTTCTTTAACCTCTCCGATAAAACAATTATATTACAGTTATACAACGTTTATATTAGCGTTACTCCGCTTTAATCTTTAGCCTTCTCCCCTTCGCCCCAATATCCATACAAAGGAGATCTGACCAACAGTTATCTGTTGTATCGACACTCATGATGAAGAAAATTTTTCAAAACAAACTTCATGTGAAACGAAAAATAAGTTCCAAAAATTTCACTGCGAGCCGGATTTGAACGGACACTTTTTTTGAAAAAATTATTTTTTATAACGCTATTATACATGGATGTAGTTACATACAGTCAAGCGTATCTAAACCGCTGACTTTACTTACTGCTAACTTATCTATGTGTCCTGCTTCGAGGCTCTCGTAGATCTGTCTGAGCTTATTGTCTTTAATTTTTCTCTATACACTGTTGCTAATTATTTAGGTAAAGAATTAGATCGTCTTGCAATGGTTCTTGTAATAGAAAAATAATGCTTTGGTATCCAAACTATTAACATTTCTCTCAAACACTTCTTAATTCTAGAGTAATGCTTTTCACTCGATTTATAAAAAATGTGATTCCTATGTATTACTTACAATATATTGTCTACCTGTACCTACTTTTTTCTTTTCTTCCTTTTTACTAAAGAGGTATTTTGTGTACCTGTGTCTGGTTTTTTTTGGTTCCCAAAAGGCAATGAGCCCGTTTAATATCCTTTTTGTCTCATTTCGGCAGAGACATAGAGAATCACAATGCTACGTTTGTATTTTTACAGTCTATATCTGGTTCATAATCGATTTTTTTGTTGAAGGAATGTCTCTTGACATGGTATATCGTCGGTACATTGTTTTTATCTTGTGTTAGTCTTAAACTATTCAAGCACGGAAACGCTTCATGCGATATTCTGCCTGTTTTTCTTGTAATTTCAAAGTAAACGTTATTGGGATAATATTGGCTGAATATTGAGCTATTACTGTAAATTTTTGACGCTGACACAATGTGGTTTCTTATTAACTTGATCATAAAATTATCCATCCTAGGAATATCCGCTTTATCGTATAGTTCTCCATTCGAGTACGATCTCTTGTACTGAGTTTGCAGTGTTTTATACATTTTCCTGCATGCTCTTAAACAGTTTCTTTCGAAAGATCTTAACCTTTCTATTGTACTGAGACTAACATTAAACCATATCGAACAACCATATGTTCAAATTGGTCTTATTAGTAGTAAGTAACAAATTGTTTTCACTCTTGTGTTAAAATGTTTTGAATGAAACAGTCTGTTCGAACTAAAGTACGCTGCTTTCCCTTTTTTCATTTAAATCTTTACATGTTCGTAAAATCTTAATTTTTCATCCGCATTTATTCCTAGATATTTAACTATTCTAGTGTGAGAAACAGCCTCTGCATTTTCGGCTGGTGAGGTTCGAAAGCCCCTCCATTTTTTTACAAAAAATGTTGTGCACTTAGTTAGTGTTAGGCCTCAATAATATGGTTTCGCATTTCTTTATATTAACTTTTAACTCCAATGTGTGATAATAGTCCAAAATTTTTCTAAATATTTCTTGCAATACTTCTTTTACTCTGTCTAAATCTCTGTGCATGACGTATAAGATAAAGACATCTGCAAAGACTATTCCTCTCACCAGTGTCGTATCATTATTTCCGAAATAGGACAGCATGTCCGCCATCAGGATGTTGAAAAGCATCGGGGAGTTTACTGCCCCTTGTTGCAGCCCGTCTGCTAATATAAATGTGATTTTTGATTGTTGCTCGTTGTCGCATGTCAAATTTTTTGTCCCTAATCTTGATCCAGACAAGTTTTATCAGGTGTTCTGCGAACCCTTTTTTAACCATCGTGAATATAGCCCCCTCACTCCAGACTGTATCGAAAGCCTATTCGATGTCTATAAGACATGCTCCTACAAATTTCTTTTTATTAAGCGCTCTATTCATATCTGATGTAAGTTTCCCCACCACGCGTATCGTAAAGTGTTAATACCTAAACCCGAATTGTCCATCTGGGATCACCTTCTATTCATGAGAGGTGCTTTTACCAACTCAGCTATCGCAGCAAGCTTATGAATTTTTCGGAACTTGCAATTGGTCAACCGGATAGAAGGTTAACCTACTTTCGATGTTTCAAAAAGTGTTTTTGGTGTTGGTTCAAATATGGCTCGCAGTGAAGTTTTTGGAACTTATTTTTCGTTTCACACGAAATTTGTTTTGGAATATTTTTTCTATCATGAGTGTCCATACACCAGATATCTGTTGATCAGATCTGCTCTGTATGATGTTAAAAATTAGAGTCATCGTATGCCTAAGGCCAAAAACCGCAGAAATGCATGTAATATTTATTCAATAAATATTGAATTGCCTAGTTCTATAATAAATAAATGATTTATATAGCTTTGCTATCTTTTTCCATAAGAATTGAACAACCATAGAGCCTTTTGTATATGGATAGGTCTGCAACAGAAAATATCGCTCAAGTTAGTAGCAAATTCACAGAAAAAATTATAGGTACCATCTTTAAAAATCTTTTCGGTTAATATTTAGTATCTTGAGTAAGAACTTCTGAATTCTTTTCCATTGAATACTTTCTCAATACAGCAGATACTTAAACAATTTTATATCTATAATTCAAATGATTTTTTACTACAATATCTAATATTAACAAAAACTAGCCAAGTTATAACATTTCTAATCCAAATTGCAAATTAAAAGCTTTTTTATTTTCAATTTCTAAGTTCATTTTGCGTAAGCAACAACCACGTGTGTATTGACAGTGCACTATTCAGGCAGGTACTACAGTACTATATGAGTGTATGGTCACGGTATTTGACCACCCCTCGTGCATGGAATGATTGTAATCCACCTATCCGGCTCGATGCTGATACATCAAACCCAGGAACTCGTCTCTTCGCACTGATTTTATTTCGCTCCAGTTCCCCTTTCTCATTCCAAACCCTTTTTCATTCCTATTTTCTTGCTCAATTGTCAGAATTCATCAGCACCATTTGCAGGATTTGAAACACCAATAAATAAGGATCAACTCGCTATAAGAAAACTAAAATATTTTTACTACACAGAAAATTATGGGGCTTAAAATGATCCAGATTTGGTATCAAAATTTTGATGTGACAAGTGAACATTGACATTTGATACATGCATCAAATGTCAGATTTATAGATTCATCTTTCGATCACTCAATTCGATCGAGTCTTATTTCCATTTTCAAAACATTGAATTTTCACAGCGGTTTTCTATCGTTATGATCATCAATGACAGAGCACCATGTCTCATGACATTGTTGTCATCAACGCGAAACATCATCTATAATGAATATCATCGTCAATCATAGATCATCATCATTGTCAACACATGACATCATCTTCAGATAATATCACTATCAAACATAGATCATCAACTTATAACACTATCTACACATCTTCAGCTAGAATTATCATTAATAATAAGTCAGGAACATCATCAACAACACATAACATCATCTTCACTTATATCCTCATCAATTACAGCTCGTCATCATATAATCATTAACTCATAACATTTTTCGCTAATATCATTAACAATCATAGATCACCAACATCGTATCCTTTCATCATCAACGCACAACACCATCTTCAGTTAATATCATCAATCATAGATCATTAACTTATACCACCATCACCATCATCATCATCATATAATCATCATCGTCTTGGATCAGCTTTTTTGTTTGTTGCATAAGTTTCACTAATAATTCAAAGTGGGGCTGAACCAGCTTTAATTGCAAAGTCCTTGTATATAGGATTTTTCGACTGATTATTGTTGTCTATAATCCTGTAGACATTTTAGAACCAAAAAAATGTTTACCTTATAGCACTTTATAGCACCTTATGTTTCCACATACATTTTTTCTTTCCGTCTGTTTGCAGAAAAAAAACAACGTTAGTAGATTTTTTGATTCACTAGATTGAATAACGTTAATATTAAATGAAGGATTGAATTGAGCTGCACTTTTTAATAAACTTGGATTGAAAATAAAAAATCTTATTCAAATTTCATGGCACAAAAATTTGAAATGATTCAAATTTTCTTACGTTGATAATAACGGATTACGGTTTAAAAAATCAGAAATATTGTCCGTTTGGACAATAGGTGGGACGCATTTATCAGCATATCCAAAAAAAATACTAATAATAATAATAAAAAGAAAAATAAGTACTAATACTATTCACAAAATTTTCCGTTACTACTGGAATACTTTTAATTTCGAGGGTTTGCAAATCCTTATTAATACAAAATTACAATAAACTCAATTTTTCATTGATCATTAAAATCACAGAAAATTCTGGGTTTTACTTTCATTATGTAGTAGGATCAAAGTGATTTTCAGCAGATTGGTACTCAGTTGATTGAAATGATCCAGAGTTGGTATCAAAATTATAATTAACAAGTGAACATTGCCATTTGACGTAAGTATAAAATGTCAATGTTTACCTTATGGTACCTTATAATATCTCAGGGGTCATCCACACATTACGTGAGGTTTTTTACTGAAATTTTTACCCCCCCCCCCCCCACCGCCCACTCCAGATTTCCTCTGACGAGTATTAAAAACAAACATCGATGTTTATTTAAACTAATATTCTTTAGTCTATAAATGATCGAAATTCCTATTCATTTATCGCGGGCTTCATAGTCCTCCCCCTATTTCCCTTTTTCTCGTTTTTCCATTTATATGCGAACTGAATTAAAAGAACCCAGTAAGAATATCTAACTATTTTTCTTTGAAAAATAATTCTTTTTCGTTAAGAAGTTGTCGTTTTCGGTTTAAAATTCAACTTTTTTGTACAAAATTCGTCTTTTTAGTTTGGAAATTAACATCTTTTGGTAGAAATTTCATCATTTTTGGTTCAAAATACAACTGTTTGGTAGAAGATTAATCTGTTTTGGTTGAGCATTCAACTACTTTGTCGAAAATTCATTCTTTTGGTTGCAGATTCATCATTTTAGTTTAAAGTTCACTTCTTTGGTTGAAAATTTATGCATTTTGTTGAAAATTCGTCTTTTTTGATGAAAATTACTCTTTTTAGTTGAAAATGTAGTTAGGTTGAAAATTAATTTGTTTCAATTATGGATTCAAATATTTTGTTAAAAATTTGTATTTTTTGGTTAAAGTCAACTGTTTTTGATTTAAAACTAAAATATTTATTGGTTAAAATATCAACTATTACATTTTTGTTCGAAAATTCATCTTTTTCGCTTGAGAAATAAACTACTTGTTTAAAAATTAAACTACTTTGTTGAAAATTCACTTTTTTGGTCGAAGATTCATCATTTTAGTTGAATGTTCATTTCTTTAGTTGAAGCTTCAACTATTTTGTTGAAAATTCTTTCTTTTGCAAATTTATCTTCATTAGTACAAGGTTCCACTATTTTATTGAAAATTCATGTATTTTTTTTTCAAATTCAACTTTTTTGGTGGAAATGTAATCTCCTTGGAATATAATCTTCTAGGGAGAAAATTCCACTATTTAATTGAAAATCCATGTATTCTTTTTTCAGTTCATCTTTTTTTAACATAAATATATTCATCTTGGTTGAAAATTCAATTACTTGATCAAAAATTTATGTATTTTTCTTAAATTTGTCTTTTTCGGCAGAAATATTATGTTGAGAATTCATGCATTTTGTTGAAAATTCATGTATTTTGGCAGAAATATCTTCTTGGTTGAAAATTTAATTATTCGGTTGAAAATTTACGTATTTTGTCGAAGATTAATCAGTTTTGGGTATGGTTTCAATTATTTTGTCGAAAATTCGTATGTCTTGGTTGAATTCAACTGTTTTAGATTTTAAATTAAAATATTTTTTTGGCTGAAATATAGAATATTACATTTTTCTTTAAGAATTAATCTTTTTTTTTGACAATTCAACGGCCTGGTTGAAATTTTTTTTTGTCGGAGATTCATCACCCCTGTTGAAAATTCATCTTTTTGGTTGAAAATTTAATTATTTTCTTGAAAATTGTTTTTTTGCTTGAAAATTAATTTCTTCCAATATAAATTCAACTATACAGCTAAAAATTTATGTATTTATTTGAAAATTCATATTTTGGTCGAAAATTCTAATGTTTGGTTGAATATTATTCGGTTTTAGTAGAGGATTCAACTATTTTGTTGAAAATTCGTTTTTTTAGGGTTGAATTCAATGATTTTATATGGATAGTTGAAATCTTTTTTGGATGAAATAACAATTATTACACTTTTCGCTGAGAATTCATCTTTTTTGGTTGAAAATTTACGTATTTTGTTGATAATTCATGTTTTTAAATAGAAAATTATTCTTTTTCATTGAAAATTGATGTATTTTGTTGCAAAATCGTCTTTTCGGCTTGGAAATTCAACATTTTGGATGACATTTCTTCTCTTTATTGACTGAAAAATCTTTCTCGGTGGAAAATTCAACTTTTTTGTTGAAAATTCGTGTTTTTTGGATCAATTCAAATATTTGGTTAAAAATTCATGTATGTTCTTGAAAATTCGTCTTTTATTGGTCGAAAATTAATCTACTTTTATGAAAATTCATCATTTTGGTTGAAGATTTAACTATCTGGATGAAAATTTATCTATTTTATTGAAAATGCAATACTTTTACTTGAAATTACAGGGATTTAAAGCGTTTCCAGTTCATTCTAGTTAAACAAATTTTCTTTCCGTCTATTTGCAACTATAATTCCAAAAAGAAATAATGGATTCTGACAATTGGATCCTTAAAAGGTAATTATTCAGTACTTGTTAATTTTGGTATCGTTATGATTATTCCTCTAATTAAAAATTTGATTAAGACGTAAAAAAATCTTTAAAGTAAGAGATTCAAACTTCAAGTGAATACTACATATATAGTTAATGCCTGATTAATACAAGGATTATCTTTTGAGCCAAAAGTTATTTATGTAACATAATCGCATATTCGCATATCCATATGGATTATCTGCAGCGAGCGTGCCCAATTACCTTCGGATACCCGGGACCTGATATTTTGATAAGGCTGATTACTATGTTCTACTTTTGATAAGGTCGTCCTTTGATCGGCGACTAGAACGTGTTGATTGCTTGATTAAAATATTTTATAGTCGAAATATCAAATATTGCATTTTTTTGTTGAGAATTCATCTTTATCGGTTGAAAATTAAATTACTTGGTTGACAGTTGAAGTACATTTTTAAAAAATAATTTTTTTGGTCAAAATTTCATCATTTTAGTTGAAAGTTCATTTCTTTGGCTGAAACTTTAACTATTTTGTTGAAATTTTTTTTTTGTCGCAAATTTATCTTTTTTAGCAGAGAATGCCACTATTTTATTGAAATTCCATGTATTTTGTTTGAAATTGATCTTTTTGGTACAAATGTAATCTTTTTGGTTGAAAATTCAACTATTTACTTGAAAATTTAACTATTTTGTTGAAAATTCTTTTTTTCTTTGATATTTATCTTTTTTAGTGCAGAATTCCACTATGTAATTTCAAATTAATGTATTTGGTTGAAAATTTATGTATTTTGTTGGAAATTCATCTGTTATTATAGAAAATTAATCCTTTTAGTTAAAAATGTAGTTTGGTTGACAATTAATCTGTTTCAGTTATGCATTCAAATACTTTCGTGAAAATTTTCTTTTTTTGATTGAAGTCAACTGTTTTTGATTTGAAATTTAAATATTTTTTAGTTGAAGTCTCAACTATTACATTTATCTTCGGGAATTCATATGTTTGGCTTGAAAACTAAACTACTTGACTAAAAGTTGAACTACTTTGTTAAAAATTTATTTTTTTGGTTCAAGATTCATGATTCTAATTAAAAGTTCATTTCCTCTATTGAGAATTTAACTATTTTGTCGGAACATCTTTTTTTGTCGCAAATTTATCTTTTTCAGTAAAAAATTACACTATTTTATTGAAAAATCATGTATTTTGTTTAAAATTCATCTTTTTTGTTAGAAATATTATCTTCTTCATTGAAAATTCGTTTTGTTTCGAAAATTTATCTTTTTTAGTAGAAAAACCCACTATTTTGTTTGAAATTCATGTATTTTGTTTAAAATTCATCTTTTTTGACAGAAATATGATCTTTTCTCGGTTGAAAATTCACCTATTTGGTTGAAAATTTATGTATTTCGTTGGAAATTCATTTGTTATGATAGAAAATTAAACTTTTTTCTTAAAAATGTAGTTTGGTTGAAAATTAATCTGTTTCAGTTATACATTCACATACTTCGGTGAAAATTTTCTTTTTTTGTTGAAGTCAAATGTTTTTGATTTGAAATTTAAATATTTTTTACTTGAAGTCTCAAGTATTACATTTATCTTTGAGAATTCTTCTGTTTCGCTTGAAAATTAAACTACTTGACTGAAAGTTGAACTACTTTGTTAAAAATTTCTTTTTTTGGTCGAAGATTCATGATTTTAATTAAAAGTTCATTTCCTCTGTTGAGATTTTAACTATTTTGCCGGAAAATCTTTTTTTGTCGCAAATTTATCTTTTTTAGTGAAAAATTCCTCTGTGTTATTCAAAAATCATGTATTTTGTTTAAAATTCATCTTTTTTGGTAGAAATATTATCTTCTTGATCAGAAAATTCATTTTGTTTTGCAAATTTATCTTTTTTAGTAGGAAATTCCACTATTTAATTTGAAATTCATGTATTTTGTTTGAAACTCATCTCTTTTGGTAGAAATATAAACTTCCGGTTTGAAAATTTAGGAATTTTTTTTCAATTCGTCTTTTTTGGCAGAAATATAATCATCTTGGTTGAAAATTAAACTATTGTTTGAAAATTTGTGTATTTTGTTGAACATTCGTCTTTTTTGGCAGAAATATAATCTTTCTGGATAGAAATTCAACAATTTGGTTGGAAATTTATGTATTTTTTCTATTTCATCTTTTTTGGTAGAAATATTATCTTCTTGGTTGAAAATTCAACTATTTGCTTGAAAATTTATGTATTTTGTTAAAAATTCTTTCTTTTTCTGCAAATTTATCTTTATTAGTAAAAAATTTCATCATTTTATTACAAATTCATGTATTTTGCTTAAAATTCATATTTTTTGGTAGAAATATAATCTTATTGGTTGAAAATTTATGTATTTTGTTGACAATTTATCTTTTTTGGCAGAAACCTAAACTTCTGAGTTGAAAATTCAATCTTTTGGTGGAAAATTTAACTATTTCGTTCAAAATTCGTCTTTCTGTTGCAAATTTATCGTTCTTATTAGAAATTTTCCCTATATAATCGGAAATTCATGCATTTTGTTTAAAATTTATCTTTTTTGGCAGAAATATAGTCTTTTTGGTTCGAAATCCAACTATTTAGTTGAAAATTCAATCATTTGTTTGAAAATTCATATATTTTGTTGAAAATTCATCTTCTTTAATAGAAAATTAATCCTTTTGCCTTGACATTCATTTTTACGGTTGAAAATTTAACTAAATATTTAGTATTAAATTAAATTATTTCTTTAAAAAGTTAACTGATTTGTAGAAAATTTATCCTTATGGCATGAAAATTTAGCATCTTGGATGTACTTTTTTTCTTTATTGACTAAAAAATATTTCTTGGATCGAAATTTAACTCTTTTGTTGAAAATTAGTCTTTTTAGTTTGAAAATTCATCTCTTTTGGTAGAAATTTCATCTTCCCTGGTAAAAAATGCAACTGCTTGGTAGGAAATGAATCTTTTTTTGTGGAAAATTCAACCATTTAGTTGAAAATTCGTCTTTTTTAGTAGAAAATTTATGTTTTTGGTTTGAAAGTCATTTTTACGGCTGAAAATGTAAGTATTCAGTATTAAATTTAATTATTTTGTTAAAAAGTTAACCGTTTTGTATAAAATTCGTCCTAATGGCTTGAAAATTAAACATTTTGGGTGCAATTTATTTTCTTAATTACCTAAAAATCTTTTTTAGATAAAAATTTAACTCTTTGTTAAAAATTAGTCTTCTTGGTTCGAAAATTCACCTTTTCTGGTAGAAATTTCATCTTTCCTGGTAGAAAATGCAACTGCTTGGTAGAAAATTAATCTTTTTTGTGGAAAATTTAACCGTTTGGTTGAAAATTCATATATTTTGTTGAATATTCGTCTTTTTTAGTAGACAATTAATCTTCTTGGTTTGAAATTTATTTTCACGATTGAAAATTTAATTATTTAGTTTCAAATTCGATTATTTTGTTAAACAGCCAACTATTTGTAGAAAATTCATCGTTATGGCTTGAAAATTCAACATTTTTGGTGCAATTTTTTTCATTATTGGCTACAAAATCTTTCTTAGATGAAAATTCAACACTTTTGTTGAAAATTAATCTTTTTAGCTTGAAAATTCTACTCTGTTGGTAGAAAGTTCATCTTTTCTGGTTAAAAATACAACTGTTTGGTTGAAAATTAATCTTTTTTTGTTGAGGATTAAACTATTTTGTTGAAAATGCAATACTTTTACTTGAAATTTTAAGTATGTACAGCATTTCAAGTTGAGTTTTGTAACAATATTAACATTTTTTTAACAGTATCTACATGAGCGATGCCTATAAATTATATTGGAAAATGAAGTTCTTAACCAAATCAATTTTGAATTGGTCTTTTATGCCCTACTTAATGTATTTGACAGTATACATCCAAGATTACAGTTTACTGTTGAAATTGAAACAGGAGGTAGAATGAATTTTCTTAATTTGACCTTAATAAAAACTGATGAAAATTATATTATTACTGATTGGCACAGAAAAACTATTTCTTCAGGAAGGACACTAAATTCCAATTTGAAATGCAAACAGATTCTTTTTCTCAACCACTATCCCATTACTTTTATTGATAAACATATACATAACAGAATTATTCAAATTAAGAGTAAAGGGACAATCAGAACAAAAACAATGCACAAAATTGCAATAAATTTAATACGGTTGTCCTACCTTATTTTGGAAAAATCTCAAGTATCTTAAAATCAATGTTAGGAAAATTGGGCTTACATAGGATATATAGACTTCTTTCCAAAAACAACTTGATTGTAAAATTGGGTAAAGACAAATATGAGAAATTGGAAAAACAATGTGTAAGAGTTCATGGAAATACTATTTATAAAGAGAGGAGGTAACAAAGCTAATTATTTCAAAAGAGGTCTTGCAAGATACAACAGAATTTGGGATGGAATCATTAACTGGATACAGTGACTTTTGTTTTGCGTCATAATTTTGAGTATGTGTAAAACAATTTCCAATTAAAGAATAAAATATCCTGACTTTGAGATTTATTCAAAATAGTTCACCTATGTCAAAAATTAATCTTTAATCAATGAATGAGACTTGTACCAAAGCAGTAATTGCTATCAATCACACTAGTTTACAAATTATTGGTTTATCGCGTGTACCTAAAAGAAAAAGTGTTTTCTAGACTAATTTTGGGTCGCTGAAAAAAAAATGACATTTATTTTTCCAAATAAGCGTTTTCGAGATAGTTGCAAAAAACATGTTTGTGGCTTTTTTCAGTTACTGTCAAAAATCTCGAGAACGGTTGACCCAACTAACATGAACTGTATATCATTTGAAAGGTATGTTCTTCTTTCCGACGATATACTGTTTAGAAATCACAAATTAAAGACAAAAGTCTCAAAAGTTTAACCTTTCTTTGAACGTTTTTGTGCTATAGATTTATCTCATTTAGAGAGAACAGACAAATTATTTCGCTCATACGTTCAATATACGTTTATTTAGCCAAAAAAACAACTTAAAATAAACCGACGTTTCAATCCGTCTTTGGGTCTGTCTCAAGGTAAACTTACAACTGAATCTGACACATCATCGTTGTTACGAAACACAAACAATTACAAACGGTAATTTTACAAATCCAGTTTTAGTTATATGTAGTCGTCCTCTTTTACAAAAAAGAAGAGGGGATTACCAGTGCAACAGTTTTTTCATCATTATGATATTGTTAAAAAGAAAAATTACAAACGTCATATCCATATTCATATTCATATTCAACAATAACATAATGATGATCCCCAGTAGTATAAAAAAGACGGAGAAAAGAAAGAGTGTGAGGTTGGTTTTGGATAATTCTTTCTTTTTTATCCCTCTTTGTTCTTTTTTTTGTGCATTAATTGCACATTTATCTCTAATAAGCCTAAAAAGCATGTAATCTCAAAGTCTATTTTTGAATTCTGAACTTTTAGGGTATTATTTTTAGTACACAACAAATTTTCATAAGAAAGTAGGTTTCATTTCAATCTTTGAGAAATATTCTATAAGTGTTACAATTATTTAGTTACATTCAAAAATGAAACATTTGAAGGTTTTAATGAATTTTCGATAAATTCTCGAAGCTTCGGTAACAAGCCGGTATATTACCAGTAATATTATCCGATTTCAAATCACCGAGACTTTAACAACTCTTAACACGGAGGTGATTTTCCTTGGCTTCATCCCTTCGTGGCAGCGTTAACAGCGGTATCACTTTGAGCGTTAGCTGGATAAGCCGCTAACCCCATCCACCTGTTGCTCCTTCTTACTTCCTCCCATGTTCAGTGCTCATTCTCGTCTCTTTTATGTCTGCTATCCTTCGAGTTCGAATTGCCCTCGTGCGACCCAGAAGAACCTGAACCCTCATTCTGCATCCTTTTCCTCACCAATTCGACTGCAGCTTCCCTGGATCCACTTCTGTTTCTCACTCCAACCCTCCTTCTCTTTTCCTTTTTCTCTTTCTCTCTTTCTCTCCTTTTTTTACCTCATTCTCTCCTTCTCTTTGACTTGAAGCTTTGATCCCCCACTCTTCATTGTCCTCCTCCTTCCTCTTGCATATTTTCTGTCCTTTCTTCTCTCTTACGAGATCCACTTCTTTTCCATGGGGCGATTCTCTTCTCCTTTTACTCATACGTCATCCTTTTTTTGGATTCTCTCTTTCTCTGTTTTACTACACAGGACCAACGGCTGCCGGGTCTTCGGCCGCCCGACGTGTTTTTTGTGTGTGCATACCACAGAGCAGCTCCCGAAACAGTAGCCCGTATCCCGGTACAGTCTTTGCAAGAGGAAAAACTGTATTCAGATAATATATCTTCAAGATCGAAATGAAATCTAGTTTCTTATGAAAATTTTTTGTATGCTGAAAAAGGAACGCTCAAAAAGTACAAAAATCTCTTAAAGATCGAAATAAAATCTAGTTTCTTATGAAAATTTTTTGTATGCTGAAAAAGGAACGCTCAATAAGTTCACGATTCAAAAATAGACTTTGAAACTACCTGCTTTGCGGCTCATTGGACGCAGATGTACAATAAATGTACACAACGGGAAGAAAAAAGAGGGAGAAAAAAAAAGAATTAACCAAAACCATCTTCACGCTCTTTCGTTTCTCCGTCTTTTTTATACTACTGGCGACCTGCATGTTTCGAAGCAAATTTAGACTTCCTCATCAGGGGTAATTTATAGGAAAAACGCAGGCTTCATAGTTCTTCCCCTATTCCCCTTTTTCTCGTTTTTCCATTTATGCAAACTCAGTTGATAGAACCCAATAAGAAAATCTAACTATCTTTGAAAGTTAATTCTTTCTCGTTAAAATGTCATCAATTTTGGTTTAAAATTCAACTATTTTGCAGCAAATTCGCCTTCTTATTTTGAAAATTAACCTCTTTTGGTAGAAATTTTATGCTTTTTGGGTCAAAATGCAACTGTTTGGTAGAAGATTAATCCATTTTGGATGAGCATTCAACTATTTTGTTGAAAATTTGTCTTTTTTGGTAGAACTTAACTGTTTTTGATTTAAAATTAAAATCTTTCTTAGTTCAAATATCAACTATTACACTTTTCTTCGAGAATTCATCTCTTTTGCTCGAAAATTCAGCTACTTAGTTGAAATTTGAACTACTTTGTTAAAAATTCATTCTTTTTGTCGCAGATTCATCATTTTAGTTGAAAGTTCACGCCTTTAGTTGAGAATTTACCTATTTGGTTGAAAGTTTATGCATTATGTTGAAAATTCTTTTTTTCTTGGTAGAAAATTGATCTTTTTAGTCAAAAATGTAGTTTGGTTGAAAATTAATCTGTTTCAGTTATACATTCAAATATTTTGTTGAAAATTCGTCTTTTTTGGTTAAAGTCAACTCTTTTTGATTTGAAACTAGAATATTTTTAGTTGAAATATCAATTATTACATTTTTCTTTGAAAATCCATCTTTTTCGCTTGAAAATAAAACTTCTTGGTTGAAAATTGAACTATTTTGTTGAAAATTTGTTTTTTATTTGGTTAAAGATTACTATTCTATTTTTGGTTGAAAACTTATTCTTTATAAGTTCCAAATTAATATTTTTTGTTAGGGATTCAACTAATTTATTAAAAATTCATTTTTTTTTTGGTTGAATTCAACTGGTAGAAAATTCGTTCTTTTTTTGTTGAAAATTAATTTTTTAAGCTAAAAGATCAACGATTCCATTTCTGGCTCCTAAACTTACCTTTTTTAGTTAAAAATGCCACTCTTTGGTTGAAAAATCGTCTTTTCTGATTGAAAGTCAAAAAAAAGTTTAAAAGGTTAAAAAAGTTTAAAAGTCAACTGTTTTCTAAAATATTCGACTTTTCAGCATGAAAACTAAACACTTTTGTCGAGAATTCGCTTTTTTGGTGGAAAATAATTAGTCTTCTTTGTTGAAAATTCATCCATTTGGTTGAGGATTGGACTATTTTGTTAAAAATTATTTTGTTTTTACTTTTTTTGGGATATTAGTAGAAAGAGGTTTGATATCGAGTGAGAAAAATTAATTAATTACATAAGATTAATTAAATTAGATAACAGTGATTCGTCCTAAAATTTGGTGTCAAAATGTCGCCAAACCGATTCATTCTTTTCCTCCTAAAACTATTTGGGAAAACATTGTTTGAGGTTGAATTTTTTTTCGTCTTTCGGCAATTTTAAAATAACGGAAAACTTTGAATTCAAAACTGATTTTTGAATCAGCAGCTCAATTTATCCTTCTGAACGAGCATCTTCAAGAATTGAACCTGGAATTTTTGTATGAAAGGAATATAGTAATTAACTTGCAAACATAAAATCTTTGCAAATCTTTGAAATTTTTTTTCAATATTTTTTCCATACAAAAATTCCAGGTTTTTTTACAGTGCATATACAAAAGAACAAATCATGTACCAAATTAAAAACCAGTTTAGAATTCAAGATTTTTTAGTTATATTAAAAAATGTCAAAAGAGAAACAAACATCAAACCTCAAACAATGTTTTCCCAAAAAGTTCTATAATATGAAGAATTATTCTGTTTGGCGAATTTTTGACGCCAACTTATAGGAAAAAATCACTGTCCAAGTTTTAAAAAATCTTGAACAAAAACCTCTATCCTTTTAACATTATCTCTTTGTCAAATTCCTATCGAGTACTTCTCTACAAATTCGCACTTTGAAGTTTTTTTTTAATTTATGTATAAAATCATTGATTTTCGCAAAGAGTTTTAATTTTATGTAAAAACGAGCTATTCCAGTGAATCATTTTTGCAAAGTTGTAAAATGACGTAGCATTTTAATGTTAATGACAAAAACTGTAAAGAGATTCCGATTCTCTGACGAAAAATGGACTTTTATAAAATGGAAGAACTTTTATGTAAAAAAAGGTATAATTTATCAGGAGCAACTATTTATACATGTATTATAGATTTTTCTTCCATAATTCGAAGAGGAAAGTTTGTAGCGAGTCAAATTTAAAAACAAAATTTTCTCAGAAAAGATCTATACCACAAATTATATAATTGGAGATCCATATATATGTATATATGTATAGGCACCATGTGATAATCCTGATCCCGCTTTATATGTGAATCTAAATTTATTTTAATTCTGTATCGAAACTGAATGCGATTTAAGCCCTGGTTGTACTGAATGATTATTTTCGGGGATATTAATCCTGTCTGCGAATACATGGAATTTATAATTTTGGTTTTCACGTAGAGATTGTAATTGCTAATAATTTTTATAGTTTTTTAGTATTTTATGGGAATTGAAACTGTTACAGTGAGAGAAATTCAAAATTTCTCTTAGCTTGGTAATAATTATTTTAAAAATATTGATTCAATTAATGATATTGAGTAGTTTTCTAAATAACAAATTTTTTAATACGAAATTTCCTTTATTATTGAGAATTAAAAGTAATCTTATGGGAGGCAGTGTGGCTCATATGATAATGCACTTGGATCAAATTCTAGTACGGCTGACAAGTAGACACCGTTGTGGGTTCGAATCCCGATGAAAATAAGAAAAATGTTTTACATAATTGCCGAAACTTTTCGAATTTTTTCTATAGACTTTTGTTTGTTATATTGGTTTGAACAAATATAGTTAGTTGCATATTACTAATTTCTTCAATTATGGTTTTAAAAAGTTCAACACAACATTTTTTGTCATGTTTATGATTATAGTGGCTATGTTTAAATTAATTAATTTTTCAAATATTGCAGAAAAAAGATTACATATTCAAAGAAACAATATTGCCCAAAAGTTTTTGAAATTAGAAACATCATATAAATAAATTACCGGATTTTAAGCAAACTAACCTAATAACCTCTTATATAAATTATTATTTGAAATATATTCTGTAGTGTTTCATTTGAGAAATTGGTAATATTTGTTTACTGCAATAATTTCATTGATGGTATTATACATTTTTGAAAACTATCGACATATGTACAAATCTATGCTTTCTTGATGCAAAATATACATTAAATCAATGTTAATTAATTAAATAATTATTAAAAATGTCCCATTTAACGGAGAATTTTGGTGATACATACATAATGTTTTCAAAGTTGCCTTTCATTCTCGATGGTTTTTCCAGTCTGAAAATTATTGTAACCTATTATTAAAATAATAGTTTTTACTGGTAACCAAATAGTTAATTATTTTAAACCTTTAATTAAATTGAAAATATTTTTGCTGGTGCTTGATGACTGAAAGAATTTGAGATTATTCACTGGAAAAAGTTTTGTCTGAAAATTGTACCAAGTAGTTTACTAAATAGATTATAAATGACTATTTTGCATGTCAAAAAATAAATTTCTCATATACTTTGTTCCTACGTATATTTTTCAATTTGACAAAACAACGAAATCGATCTCAGATAATGAAATTCTGCTTAATATTAAACCTTTTTAATTTCTAAATTTTTAATTTGTTTTTCTTATTATTATATCAATTTTTAATTTTAATTTTTCATTTTGATTCTTTATTTTAATTTTTTATTGTAATTGATAAAATGATAAAACTGAACATTTTGGCATTAGTTTACTTTAATATATAGGATTCAAATGATCTTATTTTCAAATTTCGCTGCTGAACAAAAAAAGCATAAAAGTGGTTGAAATGAAAATTATCTTTAGAGGTCAGTGTGGCTCAGATGGTGGCCTGCTTGGTAGCAATTCAGTACATCAACCCAAGGGGCCATCTATAAATTATGTAAATGGGTAAATCAGTAAAATTGGAGTAAAAATTTAGCGCAATTGATAAATATTTGATTTTTATAATATTAATAATGAAAATTTAGTAATAATTTAGAATTTGATTGAAAATTCACACAAATTCAAGATGAATAAAAAATAATTCAAGTGAATGCAACAAAATTTTTCTGGGGGCGGGGGGAGTAGATACTGTTACGGAATGTTGTTAACAAATCTACAGGAAATCCGTGTATTCGAAATTATGGTATAATTAGGACTGGCACAGCCGAATTTAATTGAAAAAAGTAAAAAAAAAAATCTATTCAAAGCGAAAAAGTGACAAAAAATGACTAATTTCTAATTCAAAAAGTAACTAAAATCGATCAAAAATGACTAATGTTTATTACTAATGTGAGAATTGTTTTTTTAAATTCAAAAGAATTTAAAAGAATTCGATGAAACCTTTAAGAATTCCAGGTAATTTCGAACGAATACAGGTTCAATTCATAAGCATTCAGAATAAATTCGAAACAATTCAAGTTAATTTCAAACGAACTCACATAAACTGGAAAATCCAAAAATCCAAATGATTTCATTGATTTCAGTAAAATTCGAGTGAATTTGAAAGTCTTCAAGAGAATTTAAGAGATTTTGCCGAATTAAATAAAATTCGGGCAAATTCCGAGGAATTTGAGGGAAATAAGATTACGACGAAATTCATAAAAATTCCAGACGATTTTAAAAAAAATTCAAACGAATTGAAAACGATTAAAAAATAATTGAAAAATTCATTGAATTCATTAAATTTTGAGAGAATTTAGATAAACTGAACGGAATTCAGAAGACTTCAATTCAGTGCCCGAACATCCAAGGTGAGTTTAAACAATTTCAGGGAAATTTAAAAAAAATCAAAAGAATTCAAAAGATTTGGGATAAGTTAATAAGAATTCAGGGTGAATTCCAAATCAATTCAAATGAATTTTAAAAATTCAAAAAAGCAAAAATATTCCATTGATGTCAGTAAAATTGCACTTAATTTATAAGAATTAAAAGAAATTTAGGAGGATTCAGGGTGAATTCCAAATGAAGTCAAATGAATTGAAAAAAATAGAAAATATTCCAAGCATTACAGTAAAATTGAGTAATAATTTAGCAAAATCCGATAAAATTCATACATATTTAAGACGAATTTGAATTAATTCAAGTGAATGCAACAAAATTTTTTAAATCTAAAAATATTTCGTTGAATTCAAATGAATGGGAGGGAATAGAATCAGTGAAATACGAATCTAATAAAATTATAAGAATTCAAGGAAAATTTATAAAAAATTGAAGTGAATTGAAAACGATTCAAAAATATTGAAAAATTTTATTACATTTGGAGATAATTTAGGAAAATTTGAGAGAATTCGAAAGAATTTGATGAAATTCCTAAGAATTCAATGTAAGTTTGGAAGTCATCAAGGTAAATCAAAAAAATAAAAATGAAAATTTCATTGAATTGAGTAGAATTCAAGTGAATTTAAAAGAATATAAAAAAATTTATGATAAATTAATAACAATTCAGGGAAAATTTCAAATAAATTCAAATGAATTGAAAAAATGAAAAAAATCCAGAATATTCCATTGATTTCAATAAAATTGGAGTTAATTTAGAAGAATGAAAGGGAAGTCGAGCAGACATTTTTTTATAAATTTTTGAAAATACTGCTAAATTGTTGTTAAAAATATTACGTTTAGTGATTTGATAAAAGATTTGATAAAATTATGTATTGTATAATCTCGTCTTATTACATTTTATGAGCATTATGTACTAGTAATTTTGATTTTCGAGGAAATTATAGTTCCCTTGCTGTACGTTCCACATTGTTCAAATTTCATTGCTTTTGATTTTAATACCTTATAATTATTTGGTCATTGAGTCACCAAATTGTATTTAATAAGACATAATTGAAAAAATTACGTAACATAGGGGGGTGGGGTGTCAAACGATTTTGTTACGATTTGTTACATGGAGGATGGGAGGGGTAAAAAATGACAAAAAATGTGTTACGTAATTTACGGATTTCCACATTTATTCTTTATATTTTTCCACTACTTTAAACCATACAATGTATATTGTATATCAATCCCAACAATTAAAAATATGGTGTATTTTTAAATATAAGTTGCCCGAGCAATAAAATTGAATAAATAAATAATTTTTTTCCAGATTCTATGAATATATTTTGATACCCTTGAATGTGGAAATGTTTCAATTTCCTTTTTTCGCTGATTCTGAATTTATTATTTCCTTGATTTTTCTGAGTTTGAGAGACTTTGTTACACGATTATATTTTAGTCAACAGAGTTTCGGTGATTCCTCTCCTTAAATTACAAAAGTCGTTAAGAGCGTTGGAACCAGGCCCTAACCTCAAAATTGAATTGCCTCATTTTACTCCATAAATACTAGAATTGCATCTTTTTTAGATACTTAGGGCCAACTCTTATTTTAAATCAAGTCTGTATTCGGTGTGAAAAATCGGCTAATATCAATATCTTTTGTGTAAAGCGATTTTTTTTAATTCTATCCCGAGCATTTGAAAAAATCGTTTTACACAAAAATTATTAAAATCAGATATTTTTCACTCCGAATACAGACTTGACTTAAAATAGGAGTAGGCCCGAAGTATCTAAAAAAGATGTAATTCTAGTATCTATGGAGTAAAATAAGGCAACTCAATTTTGAGGTTAGGGCCTGGTTCCAACGCTCTCAAGTGATTCTACATTCGATATTTTCTGTTTGATTCTCCAACTTTTATTCAAGTTTCAAAATCCATCTCAGATTCGCGGTGCACTCGTAACTTCGGGAGTCAGGGATTGCCACATTCTGGGTCCAGTTGACCCTCATTGACACCGGGGATGGCTTAGCCGTTAGTGTTAAATTCACTCATACATAAATCTTAGTCCGCGCTTATGCCTTAGCACTAGCAAGTGCGGAATTGAGCACGTGCTCAGATTTCATCGTCCACAGGCCCGACGTCGACGGTTAGATCATCCGGTTTTATTCGGCCAAACCGCCGCGTCGACGGCTACTATTATAACATCGAGGTCGTTTCTTTTTCAATTTATTTTTGCCAGTTTTGATTGAATTTTATAATCAATTTCTCATTTATTCGCACCACATGAGTAACAACCCTACTTCATTATAATAAATTAATCATTTATCTCTATTTTAATGCAAGACTAAAGAAAATACTTAGTTCAATCAAAGTATAAGATTACTATGAAATAATAACAAATATTCAATCATATTATTTCAATTAATTTTTCTATGCGGGCTTTCAAAGCCTCCTACGAGGCTCTCGGAGCCTCCTACGTGGGCCTCCAGAGCGTGCCTTTTAGAGTGGAATCCCAAGATACCGCCTTTTAGAGTGGTATACCCAGATACCACCTTTTTCCCTCCACCCTTAGATACAACCTTTTCCTAATTGGACTTAAGATACCACCTCTTGTGAACCGCCCTGTGTCAGGAATCGTCCATAACCTCCATACACTTTACCGCCAAAGCCCTCAAACCACCTCGCCGACGGCCTCTACTATAACATCGAAGTGGTTTCTTTTTCAATTTATTTTTTCCAGTTTTAATTAAATTTTATTATCAATTTCTCATTTATTCGCATAACATGAGTAACAATCTCACTTTGTTACAATAAATTAATCATTTTTCTCTATTTGAATGCTAGGCTTAAGAAAATATTTGAATCAATTAAAGTATAAAATTACTATAAAATAATAACAAATATTCAATCATATTAGTTCAATTAATTTTTCTACGCGGGCTTCCAAAGCCTCCTACGAGGCCCTCCAGAGCCTCTCACGAGGGTCTCCAGCGCCTCCTATAAGGGCCTCCAGAGCCTCCTATGAGGGCTTCCAGAGCCTCCTACGAGAGCCTCCTGAGCGTGCCTTTTAGAGTGGAATCCCAAGATACCGCCTTTTAGAGTAGTATTCCCAGATACCACCTTTTTCCATCCACCCTTAGATACAACCTTTTCCTAATTGGAATTGAGATACCACCTTTTGTGAACCGCTGCTTTGTCAGGAATCGTCCCATAGCTTCCATACACTTTACCGCTCAAGCCCTCAAACCACCTCGCCGACGACTTCTACTATAACATCGAGGTGGTTTCTTTTTCAATTCATTTTTGCCAGTTTTGATTGAATTTTATAATCAATTTTTCATTTATTCGCACCACATGAGTAACAATCTCACTTCATTATAATGAATTAATAATTTATTTCTATTTTAATGCTAGACTAAAGAAAATATTTAGTTCAATCAAAGTATAAAATTACTATGAAATAATAACAAACATTCATTAATTATATCATTTCAATTAATTTTCCTACGCGGGCCTCCAGAGCCTATTACGAGGGTCTCCAGAGCCTCCTATAAGGACCTTTAAAGCCTCCTACAAGGGCCTTCAGAGTCTCCTACGAGGGCCTTTAGAGCGTGCCTTATAGAGTGGAATTCCAGTATACCACCTTTCAGGATGGTATCCCCAGATACCACCTTTTTCTCTCTACCCTCAGATACAACCTTTTCCTAATTGGAATTGAGATAACACCTTTTGTGAACCGCTGCTTTGTCAGGAATCGTCCCATAACCTCCATACACTTTACCGCCCAAGCCCTCAAACCACCTCGCCGACGACTTCTACTATAACTTCGAGGTGGTTTCTTTTTCAATTTATTTTTTCCAGTTTTGATTGAATTTTATTATCAATTTCTCATTTATTCGCACCACATAAGGAACAATCTCACTTAATTATAATGAATTAATAGTTTCTCTCTATTTTAATGCTGGGCTTAAGAAAATATTTAGTTCAATTAAAGTATAAAATTACTATAAAATAATAACAAATATTCCATAATAATATTATTTCAATTAATTTTTCTAAGCGGGCCTCCAGAGCCTACTATGAGGGCCTCCAGAGACTCCTATGAGGGCCTGCCGAACCTCCTACGAGAGTCCCCAGAACCTCTTACGAGGGCCTCCTGAGCGTGCCTTTCAAAGTATAATCCCAAGATACCACCTTTTTCCCTCCACCGTCAGATACAACCTTCTCCTAGTTGGAATTGAGATACAATCTTTTGTGAGCCGCTGCTCTCTCAGGAATTGTCCCATACCCTTCATACACTCTACCGCCCAAGCCTTGTTACCGACGCGCTGACAGCTTCTACTCTATCATCGAGATTGTTTCTTTTTCAATTTAGTTTTACCAGTTTTGAATTAATTTTATCATCAAATCCTTATCTGTTCGCACCACTTAAGTAACAATCTTACGTCATTATTATAAATTAATCATTTCTCTCTATTTTAATGCTAGGCGTAGGAAAATATTTAATTCAGTTAAGGTATAAAAGTACTATGAAATAATAATAAATCTTTAATAATAATATTATTTCAAATGATTTTCCCACGAGGGCCTCCAAAGCGTCCTACGAGGACTTCCCGTGCCTCCTATGAGGGCCTCCAGAGCCTCCTATGAAGGTGGAATACCAAAATACCACCTTTTAGAGTGGTATCCCCAGATACCACCTTTTCTCCTCCACCCTCAGATACAACCAATTACTAATTGGAATTGAGATACAACCTTTTGTAAATCGCTGCTGTCTCAGGTAATGTCCCATACCTTTCATACACTACCGCCCAGGCCCTCTTACCGCGGCGCCGATGGCTTCTACTTAAACATCGAGGTCATTTTCAATTCACTCATACCAGTTATGATTAAATTTTATTATAAATTTTGTATCCATTCCACCACATGAGGAGCAATCTTACTTCAATATTATAAATTAATCATTTTTCTCTATTTTAATGCTAAGTTTGAGAAAATATTTAATTCAATTAAAGTGTAAAAATTCCATAAAAGAATAATAAATCAAAATTAATAATATTATTCCAATTGATTTTCCCACGATGGACTCCAAAGTCTACCACGAAGCCCTCCATAGTCTCCTATGAGGGCCTCCAGAGTCTCCTATGAGGGCCTCCAGAGTCTTCTATGAGGGCTTCCAGGACTCCCTACGAGGGCCTCCAGGACTCCCTACGAGGGCCTCCAGAGCGTGTTTTTCAGAGTGGAATACCAAGATGCCACCTTTTAGAGTGGTATCCCCAGATACCACTTTTTTCCCTCCACCCTCAGATACAACCTTTTCTTAATTGGAATTGAGATACCACCTTTTGTAAGCCGCTGTCGTTTCTTTTTCAATTTACTTTCACCAGATTTGATTAAATTTTTTCATCAATTGCTTACCTATTCGCACCCTTCGAGTAACAATCTTACTTCATTATTATAAATTATTCATTTCTCTCTGCTGTGTCAGAAAGTCTGAAGAGGCCCTCCAGGGCCTCCCACGAGGGCCTTCAGAGCCACCTATGAGGGCCTCGAGATCCATCTTTTTCGATCCAACTCTCAAATTTGTTGGTAAATTTTAACATAAAAGACCGTTTTTCCCGATCCAACTCTTGAATTTCTTAATAAATAAACATTAAAAACTCAGCTTTGCCGATACCACCCTCGAATTCATTTCTGAATATACACAAAGTAACCCCCTCCCCTGATCCAGTTTTTAAATATGTCAATAAATGAACAGAAAAAATACCTTTTCTGATGCAACCCTTGAATTTATATCTAATTAAACACAAAATAAGCCCTTCCCTCGATGCAACTATTAAATTTTTCAATGAATAAAGAAAAATTAACGCCTTTCCTGATCCAATTCTTGAATTTGTCAATGAATGAAACATAATAAACCCCCTTTTTCGATCCAAATCTTGAAATTCTTAATAAATAAACATTAAAAAATCACCTTTGCGGATCCAAATTTTGAATTTTTCAATAAATAAAGATAATAAACCGCCTTTTCTAATCAAACTCTTGAACTTGTTAAAAAATGAACATAAAAACTGCCTTTCCCGATCCAACTTTCGAATTTGTTAAGAAATAAACATAAGAAAGTCACCTTCGCCGATCCAACCCTTAAATTTATTCCTAATTATACACAAAATAAACCCTTTCCTCCGATCCAACTCTTAAATATGTCAATAAATTAATAGAAAAAACGCCTTTCCCAATCCAACTCTTGAATTTTTTAATAAATAAACATTACAAACTCAGCTTTGCCGATGCCACCCTTGAATTTATTTCTGAATATACACAAAGTAACGCCCTTCCCTGATCAAGTTTTCAAATATGTCAATAAATAAACAGGAAAAACGCCTTTCCCGATCCAACTCATGAATTTATTTCGAATCAAACACAAAATAAGCCCTTCTCCCGATCCAACTCTTAAATCTGTTCATAAATAAAAAGAAGAAACAATTACTTAATTGTATTTATGGAAAGAAATTATAAGTGTTCTACGCAACTTTGTGATTTCACAATAAAATTCTTCTCAAAAAATTGTCATTTCCAGCGAAAAGCATTAGCATAAAACATATAATATTTTCAATAACTTATTAGAAAATTTGAATGATTTTTTTCAACCGCGCAGCGATATTCAAGATCACGAATATTTCTGAATTCGCATAAGGTTCTCTATGATTTTTTTCATCAAAAGGGATTATTTATAAATTTATTTTTCAAAATTTCAAATTCAAGATGTGAAACAATTTCAAGTAATGCAAAGCCAATCAGGATTTCAACAAAAATGATTGCGAGATTTTTGAGACTTATCGTTTCAGCACTTTCTTTAGATATGATTGAATCACGATCCTAATAACAGCTGAACGAATAATTTATTCTTTTGTTTTCTTACAATTCGTTTCATAGAAGTAAATAAATCTCAGTGACAGTAAATTCATAAAATGAACGATATTTCTTCTCAGTGTTGAGTGAATTAATTTTGAAAATAGTAACAAAATGCAATACTGTATGTTTATGGTAATACATTTTCTCTTTAATAGAATAGTTTATGTATTATTTATCATTTTTCCAGAAGAGGAAATAATTCATAAAAATTGAAGGTTGTTGTTTCTTTGAAAGAAAAATATATTCTGAAGTGTGTCTAATTTTTTCTGAATGATGTTTTACAGAGCCAGGCTTTGGCACTGACATATAAGGCATCGCCACCTTCCAGACCGAATAGTGTGCCCTCGCTGCCAAGAAGTCCGCAATCCCAACAGTCTCATCAGTCTCATCAGTCACAGGCTCAGAGCACCCCTCAGCCCTCAACCGTTCAATCGCATCAGCAACAGCCGCCCGTGAGTTCAACCCAACCAACGTTTTCCACTCATAATCAACACCCTAAGCAGGAGGTTACCTGCAGCCCAAAACAGGAATGCTTCGATCTCACCAAATCCGCTTCCGGTACCGGTAAGTCAAATTTATATTTTTCTTAATACATCATTTTAGTTCCACATTCCAGCTATCATACATGCATTTCTCTGTTATTTTTTCTATTTATAACTGAGGCTTTATAGGATGAAGGAGCATTAAAATCCATTGGATACGTATTTTTTCTTTCGATCCAATGGGCCTTAGTTTCCGAGATATCGAGGTTTGAGTATTTACGTTTGAGCACTCGACTCGACACTGTCGAGGAGTGGGCTGCTCGACTCGCCACTGACGAGGCGTGGACTGCTCCACTCGCTACTGACGAGGCGCGGACCGCTCACTCGCCACTGTCGAACGCGGACAGCGCTCAAAAGCGTAAAAACTCAAATCGCGATATCTCGAAAACTAAGGCTCATTGGATCGAAAGAAAAAATACGTGTCTAATGGATTTTGATGTACTTTCACCCTGTAAAGTTTCAGTCAAATCGGCGCCCCGCATCTCACGACCTCTCCTTTTCAGACTTTTCCGTAGGAAATTATCATTGTTTTAAATTGTATAATTTTGTATGTTTCAATGTGAAATCTGCCATACTTTCATGATCCAAATTATAAAGTATGATTAACACTGAAGGCAACAGATTTGAAATATTTTAGAGGACTTACGAGTGAATCTTTACGCCACTAAAATATTTATTACTTGGAAAGCTATCAATTTTTTTCGGTACATTTTAAAATCCAATTTTTAAGAAATTTATTATTTCGAAAACATGTAATAATCATATTTGTTTAAAGGATATCAATTTTGCTTCCTCATAGAGGAAGATTTTTATTAGGTCCAATTTTCAAATTCTTTTTTTCACACAGTAAAAAGGAATACTTAAAATCTTATACCTCAAATTCAGATATGTACTTAAATTTAGTGAAAATTTATCTGTATTAAAGTTTGTCTGAAATTAAGAAAACGTATAATTAAATTTAAAAATTCAGATCTTGACCTTTTTAAATTCAGACAAATTTTTTCAGAATTGAAGTTCATCTCTGAATTTAACCAGATTTTCGCATGGAAGTTGAAAGGTCATGATGTCGCGGGTTCAAATACCAATGCGAAGTAGAAATTTTTTTCGTAATTATTGAAACTTTCGTATCTTTCCCGTAGACTGTCCTAGTAAAATTATAACACTTCTATAAAATAATAACAGAAATGAGGGTTTGAATCCAAAACCCTTAATCATGATACATACACTCAGAAAACGATTTGGTTCAATCCACAAATTTTTTGTTGGTTCGACCATAGAATATGGTCATTATATGCGCAACAAAATATTTGGTTGACCCAACCAAATTTCTTGGTTGTTTTGAACAAATCTTTTGGTTAATGGAGTATTTGGTTAATTCAACGAAAAAATTTGGTTGCCTTTTTCAAATCTTTCGTTTTTTGAACCAAAATTTGTGTTTATGTATCATCATTGCGCGCTTTTTTGTACAGGGTTTATCAGAGACTAAAAATTATCCAACTTTCTTCAAAGATAGCTCAAAATGAAGGTCTTGGAATGGAGATGTGCATGAAAAATAAAATTTGCTATGTCATCCAGATTTTTTTTTTGTTATCAAAGATTGAAAATAAGAAAAATGAGGAAACTCAGTTTTTTAGACGACTATGCTGGAAGCTTTTCTGTTAGTCCGATTTCTTTCAAGGATGGTTCAAATTGAAGGTTTTGACATGTACATGTACACAGAAAATAAAATTTGTTATGTCATATTGATGTTTCTTTGTTATCAAAGATTGAAAAATGAGAAAAATGAGAAAATTTCATTTTGAGACCCCTATGGTTGAAAAATGACGAAATTTCGTTTTTAGACCACTATATGCTCGAAGCTTTTCTATTAGTCCAATTTTCTTCGGGGATGGCTCAAATTGAAGGTCATCACTACAAAAGAAGTTATTTGAAAGGCATTGAGTTAAAAATGTTCACTTTCGAACATTATCAAATTCAAAGTAATTCAATTTTGAATGCCTAGCTCTTGCATGGTTTTATTTTTATGGCAAATTTTTTGTTTATTTGAGGCTTGAATTGAGGCTTGAAAAATTGGAAAGATACTTTGAAAATATTCATTTTAATGCTTTTTTAGAATGTTTGAATTGGACAGGCTTCAATTTGTATATATTTGTATAGTGAAATAGTTAAATTTAAAATTTGCATCAGTATTGGTTATTAAATTAATCATTTTAAATTTTTCATTCCGAAATTTCAATTTTCACATTCTGCTGTAAATTTAAAACGTTATTTGAGTTTTTTAGAATTAAAATTAAGCTTTTCAATTTTGATAACATCTTATAAAAAAATATTGACCCTTTAAACGTTCTCATTCTATGCGTAGAATTTTTAAAGTTTCATTTTGAATCTGTCAAATTTCCATTGCCTTAAATGTAATACTCTTCATTTTGAAAAAAGATATCATACTTCTTTTCAGCTGTTTAAAATACAAATTTATCAATTTTAAACGATCTAAGTTTGAAAAAGGGTCAATATTTAACAAAAAATAATATAGTTAGATGTTCAGTTAAGAAATTCGTTTTCCTCCCATAAAAACGAATTTGCAACAAAACAGTTAAATTTTTGGCCAAAATAATAAATCTTTAGCCAAAAAAAAATTCAACAAAGGACTTCAACTTTCAACCATGTAGTTTAATTTTCAATGAAAAAGTTGAATTTTCAACCCAAAATGGAATAGTTAAATTTTCAGTAAAAAAAATTATTTCCAATAAAATAGGTAAATTTTAAAATAAAATCATGAATTTTTCACCAAAAAAATACATTTTCAGCAAAGTAGTTCAACTTTCAACCAAGTAATTCTATTTTCAACCAGAAAAGATGAATTTTCAACCGAAAAGATTAATTTTCTACCAAAAAAGACGAATTCTCAACATAATACATGATTTTTCAACCGAAGAGTTGAATTTTCAACTAAAAAAGGTCAATTTTTAATAAAAAATAATATAGTTAAATTTTCAGTTAAGAAATTAGTCAATATGTTGCAAAACTCTCATTTCACTAATTTGGGGGTAGTTTCTGAGGGTGAATAAATAATAGTTTTAGAACAGTAAAAACGATAAAGTTATTGTTAAAACGCATTCGTTGAAGTGTTTTCAATTCAGAATTAAACTTTCTATTTTACCTTAATTCTACATTTTCACATCTTATTTGAACATTTTAAAAAGTTACGCTTATTTTCACTATTTTAATTAAATAAGAAACTTTAAGGGTCATGAGGCATTTCTTTTTTATGCGATTTTCTTAAATTTTCAGAGTATCATTTCTACGAGTGCATTAACAGTTTTAGGGTACTAATGTGAATTAAAAACTAAAATTTCGAAGCTTTCAGATTAAAATCGATTATTTAACTAAGTATTGGTTTTAATTATTTTTTACCAATAAAATATAATTATTTTCAAACGATACAATTTCGAAATATTTTAAAATGAAACCAAAACAATTTCAATGTTTCGATATAAAATTATTCTATTTTATACATGCTTTTAATTCAAAGTTGTTTAAATTGAAATAATTTAATTTTGAAAGTTTCAAGATGACAGCTGATCAATAAGTAAGCCTTTAATTTTTTTTTAAAATGACAGTTTTGAAAGATTTAAAAATTATTTACTCAAGTATTTTAAGTCATAAAAAAATAGAAATTATGAACTGAAAAAGAAAATGAAAAAACCTGCGTAAAACGTCAAATTAATTTATTTCCAAAAAATTAGTTTTTCATTATTAAAAATGATAACCTAAATTAATTAATTGAAAATCTAAATTTATTATTATGGAAATGTCAACATGACATTTCTTGTGAAAACGTTAACCTGCCATAAACAGTCATTCTGTGTCTCATGACAGAAGCAAACAAATTCAAAAAAATAGGAATAAAGAAACAAAAGCGTATTAGCGAACCAACTTCACACTGCGAATGGAATGTATTAGTTACTTAAGCTTGCAGATTATTATTATTAATTTATTATCAGAAGTGTCAACATGAGATTTATTTTGAAAACGTTAACCTGCCGTAAACAGTTATCCTGTATCTTATGACAGAAAGAAACAAATTTAAAAAAAGGAATATGAAAACAAGAGCATCTCTGCAAGACAACTTCACACTGCGAACGGAATGTATTAGCTGCATAAGCGTGTAGACTATTATTATTTATTTATTATCAAAAATGTCAACATGACATCTCTTATGGCAACGTTAACCTGTCATAAACAGTTATTCTGTGTCTTATGACAGGAAGAAACAACTTAAAAAAAAGGAATAAAAAACAAAAGCATCCCTGCAAACCAACTTCATGCTGTGAACGGAATGTATTAGCTGCATAAGCGTGTAGACTATTATTATTTCTTTATTATCAACAATGTCAACATGACATCTTTTATGAAAACGTTAACTTGCCATAACCTATCATTCTATGTCTTAGGAAAGAAGCAAACAAATTTTAAAAAAAGGAATAAAAAAATAAAAGCATCTATGCGAGTCAACTTCACACTGCAATCGGAATGTATTAACTGCGTAAGCTTGTAGATTATTATTATTATTAATTTATTAGCAAAAATATCAACATGCCTTCCCGTGTGAAAACGTTAACCTGCTATAAACTGTCATTCTATGTCTTATGACGGAAAGAAACAAATTTTTAAAAAACAGAAATAAAAAAACAAAAGCATCTCTGCGAACCAACTTCACACTGCGAACGGAATGTATTAGCTGCGAGGGGCCATTCACTCTGAAATCAGAAGAATCTTGACAAAGGTTTTCAATTGATTTCAAACAATTCAAAATGATTTCAAGACTAATATCTAAGGTTAACCAGATTCCGCTTTTGCTTTGTGATTTCAATTCTTCGACGCCCAACGACTACTGTCTCCCGTTGATTCCCACTGACTCCCGCTGACTTCCTGTAAATGCAACAGATTCCTCTTTTGCGTCATGTTGATTCTCAGATTTCATGAAAACTACACTGATTGCAATTATTAATGAAATTATTTTCTAATACAATAATAATTAATAATATTGCGATATTATTATATACGTTAAAAAAATTTAATTCAAAATAGTTTGAATTTGGTAATTATTTTGAATGATACACAAATTAATCCTTCTAATTGCGATTTTTCATTAATTTATACTGGCAATCGCTTAATTTGCAATAATTTAAATTTAAATTTTCACTTTTATGTACAGTGCAATTGTGCATATATATATATATACCTATTTTTTAAATCTGTTAAGAGACTACAGTCTATAAAGTGTGAAGTGTGAAGTGGCCGCCCATCTCACGGTTGTGAGGCGTGGCCATGGGTGTGATTTACCGCGGTTCTACTGGGAGCCGGTGTCATTTTCATGGATGGTAGTCGCGCCCAGGGGGACCCTGCGGTGGTTGTTTGACCAATTTTTTTAAATTATATATATATATAGTCCTAGGATTGTTTTAATTTTTATCGTCAAATAACAGTTTTTTTTTAATTTTTATTTTACATTTGTGCCACTTGGATTAATAACTGTGGATTGGAAATTCCATGTGATATAAAATATATGTGCCTCAAATTTCCATTAGTTTTTATAGTATTGAATTGAAATGCGTATCCTATAATATTTTGGTATAATATTATGAATGAAAAGTGGAACCGGTTTTAACTGGTTTCAACCTTTTTTAACTGAAAGTTATTTGCAAATGGGATTTTGTTTCTGATTACAGTTCTTTGGCATCGTACAAATTTAAGACCAAATTAAAAATCATCGATCTGGCCCTTTTCGAAAAAAATAGATTTTTCTGTTTAATTAAGTTTTAAGAAAAAAGTTTGCCGAAAATATCATTATTATTTATAATCATATTTTTAAATTCCTTTCTTAGTATAATTTAAATATTAAAAATTCGAAACTTAGAATATTATTATTGTTTTCTAATTAGTCGCTTACGAAGTTGAACTTCTTAATATTGGGCCTTACCATTCATATCCTTAGTTTGAGTTTGTGATTAGGTTAAATGATTTTTTTTATTTTTCTCAGTAAGGAATTATAAATTTAATAGTATTTAATATGTCATGATATTTTAAACCTATAATGAGGATCTGAATTGTAAAGACCAATATTGACAAGTTCGACTTTATAAACGACTAATAGGCAAATGATTATCACAACTTAAACTTATGAATTGCAAAAATTCTGGTTATATTAAAAAAAGGAATTTAACAATACGGTCACAATGATCAGGGTTGGTCAGGTTTATCACCGAAAAAAATTCCCGGTCATTTCCTGGTTTTTTTCCCATTAAACAAAATTTTTCCTGGTCATTGAAATTCGAAAGTTCAAACTGTTAAGGCTGACGATTTTTTTATTTGAAGTAATCAGAAGTGAACCACAAACTTAAGCAGACAAAATTGAACGCTCCTGAATTTTCAACCATCTAAATCTTTCAGATTAAAGCTTAAAAAATTTGTCATTCAAAAACTTTTTATTCAATCGTTTAATAATAATGAGCAAGTTTTGGAATGGAAACCTTCAAATTTCAATAGGTTTTATTTTAAGGGCTTCAAAACAAACATTATTTTGGAATGAAACATTCAAAGTGATGAAGTATCAATTTCACAAACTTTAATTATAAGTAGCTATTATGTAATCGTATAACAAATTTCAATTAAGAAAGTGAAAATTAACGACACGTTTCTGTTTATTGTTGGACTATATATACAGGGTGTTTTTTCCATCCTGAAACATCGAAATATTTCAAGAAATACGCATCCAACGAAAAAAATGTTCGTAATAAAAACTTTTTTTTCGAGGGGGAAAAGCGACGCCGGAAAAATTTACCCCACAACCCACCCCCTGAAGGCGATAGGGAGGATAACTTCAAAATTTCAAATGGGAACCTATTTTTTTTTATTGCAGATTCACATTCTCCATTAAAAAATACGTAAGTTTTATTCGAAAATTTTTTTTCGATTCGCGCACTGAATGCATTGAATAGCTCTCCTGAAAACAATCAACATGTCTTTTTTATCTTTCGTTTGGAAGCGCATTCCTTGAATAGTCAACAATGTCATTTTTTGCAAACTCGTCGCCATCTGTTGCTTTTCCCCCTCGAAAATAAAGTTTTTATAACAGACATTTTTTCCGTTGGATGCGTATTTCTTCAGATATTTCAATGTCTCAAGATGAGAAAATATCTGTATATATGTCGCGTAATATTAACCACCAGACTGACACACTATTATCCTCACGTCTCTCTGGATCTGCAATTTGCATTCTGCATGCATCGGTTAAAATTTTTTAAATTATTATTATGAATTGAAACTTGAAATGCCTTCTGTCAGTGGCATATTGAATTTTCGACAATCGAAGGCTGGCTGATCGAATCGAAAAACACCGATCTCACGTAGCGCGCGTCGAATGACCAATTTTCGACATTCGACTCTCGAGCCAATTGAATCGAAAAGAACCGATTCGATGGTAGGACCTATCGAATGTCAGTTTTTCGACATTCGATGGACGGGTCGATTGAATCGAAAAAACCGATCCGACGGTAGCACGCCTTAACTGTCGGTTTTTCGATATTCGATAGGCAAGTCGGTCGAATCGGATAAACTGATCCGACGATAGTACGCGTCGAATGTCGGTTTTTCGACATTTGATCGGTGTATCGATCTAATCAAATAAACCGATCAGAAAATGAACGCACTTCGAATCGGAAATGCCATATTCGATCCGACAAAATGCACACGTCTAATCACGGTCCTATGTTTCGATACACTTCAGTACAGTCCTGTCACAAATTTGACAGTTGACAAAAGAGATAAAAAATGTTCAAACCACTGCCAAATGCAGCGTCCTAACAAATAATGATGTAACCATTAAATTGATTTAATGGCTACTATAAGTGAAGGTTAAATTATTCATTTTTATATCATTGGTTGTTCACTCTGGTTTCAACTTTTATGAGCTCTTTTGTTAGCTGTCAAATTTGAGATAGAAGGGTACTGAGGTATACCGGAACATAGGACTGTAATACATGTTGGTATCGAAATGTCTTATTTAGATACGTGTGCATTCTATCGGATCAAACGTGGTAGTTCCGACTCGTCGGGCCTCAGAAACAAATCGGAAAAGAAACGACTCAATCTTGCCCGCGTTGAATGTCGAAAATTCGATATTTGATCGGCTGGGCGTCGAATGTCGGAAACCCGACATTCAAAGCGCGCCAGATGGGTTCTAATTTTTTCGATTCGATCGGCCAGGCGTCGAATATCGAGAAACCGATATTCGACGCACACCAGATAGGATCGGATTTTTTTCGATTCGATGGGCCGTCCGTCGAATATCGAATATTCGGCATTTGCGGACGGCTGATCGGATAAATTCTATTCGATTGACCATGTGTCGAATATCGAATATTCTAAATCGATGCATGAAGCTCTTTTGACACATTACGAAAATTTTATTAGCTTCTGTGCTATTATATTGACAATCGACTACACTTGTACTTTAATAGTATCAAAATTAAATATTAACAACGTTAGTAACTGCTGATAAGCCTACTTCGCTATTTTTCAGCAGTACTGCAGATTGGTCAATCGGAAAAAATTAAATAATAAAAAAATGTAAAGCAAAATAAAATACATCTACGATGACACAACAATAAAAAGATTGATAATAAATGGGAGTTGTGATACAAGTATTAGATTTTCAATTTTTACTTTATATTATCAAAATGATGGTTATTCTTAAACTGGAATGCCATGCAGTGTGTTTCTTGTTTGGATTCATCTTCATCATCTATCTTATGGGCTTGAAAAATACCGTCTTTCAACTGGCTAGGTATCCCAGGCGTTAGCGTGTTGGGTTTGTATCCCGAAGGTTGCGAACTCGATTCATGCTGCGTGGACTTTTTTCCATTTTTTTTTACTTTTCATTTGATAAACTGTTTATATGATCAATTCACTTCTACATTCTTTTTAAATTATGCAAATATAAACTTTTTAAATCCTTTTTTTTTTAATGTAAGACTTGCTTTTTAGGAACTTTTTTTAAAATGAATTTATTTTCTAAAAATGTTCTTAATTTCATCATTTTCTGAAGAAAGTTGATAAATATTTTCAAATCATTTGAAACAAATTTAGAAGGGAATTGAATATATAAATATTATACGAATATTGTATAAACAATGTATAATTATTAATAAATAAAAAGCAAAACAAAATTGGAAAAAAGTACACGCAGCGAAAATCGAACCCGCAACTTTCGGGCTACAAACCCAGTGCGCTACAGCCTGAGCTACCCGGCCATTTGGAAGACGGTATTTTTCAAGTCCATAAGACCAGCAGCGAATACTTCGAAGTCGTTTTTCTCGAAACTAGCCATATATTGTGTCCTAGACATTTCACAATTTTGCTTTGAGTTCATGAAATTTATTTACAAAAATTATGAATCCAAACAAAAAACACACTACCTGGCACTCCCCCTCTAGGTTCAGAAATTGATATATTTTGCTTTGCTCACATCCTACTTTCCTTTCTTAACATATGTTTTCTTTCCTTTTCTTTTTATTTTGAAATTTGTCAGCTATTCTGGTAGCATATGTCACTAACAAACCCTGAAAATGTTTCTTAGTGATGTTCTAGGTAAACCGTCAAGTTCAAAATTACTTAACCTTTAACTTGATTTATAAAATTGCTAAAAAAGACCCATCGATTATTGCAACAAATTTGAGAGAAGAAACTTAAGAGTAAATAATAAAAAGATCGTTCACGTCATAATTATTTATTTAAATACAGTTATTTGCATTTGTATTTTTTCCACTTTAGGCAAAAGTCGTAATTTTCATTCAATTTTAATTTACAAAAGCTCATTCTATTTCTTGAAAACTTATCTACAATTCCATATGTCACGATTTCATTAAATATTATTTGACAAGTTGTTTAATTGAAAAAATGATTAACCAAAAATAATTGTACGTATAATTTCTAAACTTCTAAATAAAATAATTTCCAGAAAAACGTGACGAATAGAATTGTAAAGAACCTCTCAAGGAATAGAATAAATGTTTGTGAATTCAAATTGAATGAAAATTACTACTTTTACCTAAAGCGGGAGAAATGGCGCATATGTGCAAATAACTATATTTAAATAAACAATTATGACCTCGATTATTTTTAATTACTTACGCTTAGGTTTATCTTCTAAAATTAGTTACAATAAGCAATGCGCCTTTTTTTGTTAATTTTATAAATTGAGTTAAATATGAAGTATATTTGAACTTGACTGTACACTTAGAATATCCTTGATCAGGTTTTTTATTGGCATGCATAAACTATTCCATTTTTCAATCGAATCCAATTTTCTTTACAGAATATTAGGAATTTGGGAAACCTGGTCGATATGAAAAAGTTCGTTTTCTGTCGGATCGGATTTAAAAATCTAATCTGATGTTAGGAAGTTGAGTATCGAATATTTGATATTCGGCGGACAGCCGATCGAATCGAAAAAAAATCGATCCCATGTGGCACGTATCGAATATCGGTTTTTCAACATTCGTAGTCAATAACGCTTTAAAATAGGATCAAATCATTTTGCATAATTTAGTCCTATTGCTTAAAGGATAATATGATAATAATTAAACAAAGTTTGAGCAAATATAATAAGGAAAAAGAAAGAAGAAGTCACGAGGGGCTATTCATTGAGTTACGATGAGTGGAAGAATATCTGATTTTCAAAGAGTTGCAGGTCATGAATCCGAATTAACTCAGGGTTGAGCTGAGTGAAGCGGAATGAGTCAGAGTAAGTCAGAGTTGGCTGGAGTTGGCGAGAGTTGGCGAGAATTGGAGAGAGTTGGAGAGAATTGGAGAGAATAAGGGTGAATTTAGGGAATACAAAAAGATCGGGAAAAGCACGAAATAAGTTTAAAAATACTAAAAGAATTTTCAGATGATTTGTCGGTGATTCCAGATAAATGAAAAATAATTAATATAATGATAACTCATTTTTATTGTACATATATAAAATAAATATAATACATATAATACACTAAGTACGTTCATAATAAAACAGCCTACTTTGTCGCTTGTCAATAAGGGTCAACTTCAGACAGAATTAAATTTGATGTTCACCCTTATTGACAAGCGACAAAGATACTGAAGTGCAAAGAAAATGTATTCAAATATTCATCTTGAATAAATGCAATTTTCGAATTTTTTATTCAAGTTCTATTTTCCAATATGATAATTAGCTTATTACGAATTGAAACCTTTTTTATTACGAATCATGCTCTACCTCTTACAATTATCGACACTTTAACGAAATTTTTTAAAAACTGTTAGGGGTTATTGAAATAAACAATGTTTGTCGCATGCAATATTTTGTCAGCCTCTTAGTTTTTGCAAAAAACACAAAAAAAGCATATAATAAAAACCGATTTTCATGTATTGCTTATGGATAAGTAGGAGGTCCATTTTCAGAATAATTTGATTATGGTAACACGCACAAAACTTCAGTTACGCATTTTGCATCTGACCCATGGTTTACGGAAAAAAGGATAAACAAGTTTTGCAACAAACTTTCTTTGAACCCGATTTCAGCCTACAATCTTTACAATTTTCATATCTTCCATTTTCAGTCAGTTAAAGGACCCATACAGGGAAAACATTCGTCTCATACTATTTTTAGTATCCCGAATTATTTATGAAAGAAATTAATAATTAAGATAAAAGAACAGAAATCTCTAAAGATCAACTGGGATTGAAGATATGAACTGATTTTCAACAATCTTTTTCCGATTTTCTCGTAATAATATTTCCTTATACTCACACTCTACGCTTCTTCTTCTTCTCGTTCTACTCCACTGTCGGTGTGTCATCGCACGAATAGATGATCTATAATCTATATCCTTGGGCTGGTATTATATATCATTCACGGAGGAAGAGGAGAAAGAGAAAACGAAAGAGGAAAAGAGAAAGGGAAGACGAGGAGGAAGAAGAGGAAGAAGAAGTGGGAGAGGAAGAGGAAGAAGAAGGGTGAGAGGGAAAGGAAGAAGAGGAGCACGAAGAGAAAGAAGAGGAAGAAGATCTGCCTGACACCGGATCATTGACACACCAGTCCTTACTCTCGGATAGTTCATTTCTTCACAAACTCGATGAATTCATAGTAGCTGTAGTTTGATTCTGTGAGTACTGTATGCATTTGGGAGAGTATCCCCCCTTTCCAGGTCGTCTCGGCCCACATGTTCACGAAATTAAGCGATCCGACAATAAGAGTCGGTGTGTTGATCCGCTCGTATCTGCCCGATCGTAACTTTTTTTAGTGATTTCTTAATTCTTTTGAAGTGTTTTTTTTCTCTTTTCGGGGGAATCCGCCCCCCGAACCCCCGCCAGGTATCTGCCCCGGACCATGCCACCCTACGCCCGATTTACCTGCACGGCATTTGCTTCGCAACTTTCGTGACACTCGTTACAAAAAATAACGTATGACACTTGGATACAATGGCGTTTACCAACTCGTGTGAAGTTTCAAGCCCTCGTCACTGTCTCGTCTCCGGTGACTCCGACTCGACTACAGCTCGAGCTGACAATCTCAAACTCGTTCGTAAACGCCAACTTTGCATCATTGTATTATAAAATACTATTATTTCTTGTCTTTCCCCAACTGATTTTTCATTTTGATCGGAGGAAGAGGTTCCTGGAATAGGGGGAGAGTGATGATTGCTTACATAATTAATTTTTTCTATGCAACACCATTTTCGATTATTTAATTTTTTTCAATCTTCTATTGTGTACCCCAGCCTTTCCCTCGCTTATATACACAAATTTCCATATCTTTATTATTACAGTTCTGCTACTTAGGGTAGACGCGTACCAGGTCTTACCACCTTAAGCATTTCGGTGACAGTCATTCCAAGATAACTTGTATAAAATCACAAAAAAGTAATTTTTGAACAAGCGCCTTCTTGAAGTATTTTTTCATCTGTTGTGACGTTGCAGATTTTCTGCAACTCACAAATTCGATTCTATATATATTACTTTAAAGTTAAGGCTCTCGTGTCCACACGGAAGGTAGAAAATTCGGCACTCCTCTCTTCTGTTTTATTTTGTTATTTCATTTTGCTTTATTCGGATTTATTTTATGTTTCAATTATTCATCTTATTAATTTATTTTGTTAATTATTATGTTTGATTTTGAGAAATTAGGGCTATTTTAATTTTTTTTTTTGTTAAATTTCCTGATTCCGCGGTCTCGAGCGAGAATCCTAGAGGTTTCCGACACCTACGCAAATAATCGAAGGGATCCATCATCACCCCCACCTTCATCAGATCTTCGCACTTCTGGTCCCCACATAAACTTCTAGATTTTTATCGACCATCCTTCTGACATCCAAGGCAGGATAGACAGTCCTGCCAATAAGGATTGAATGGATTTTTTATCGGCTATCCTTCTGACATCCAAGGCAGTATAGACAATTCTGCCAATAAGGATCGAATGGATAGAAGTTCTCTTTT
>JAUMHM010000005.1:17846095-17858786 GCA_032362435.1 Melikaiella ostensackeni | reverse complement strand
CTGATGTATGTATGTAATGATACGTATGAACCTCGTCCCTGTATTGTTTTTTTTTTCGTTTTTGAAAGAATGTCCAGTATCAACGAATTAAATCTTAAACTTCTTATTCTCACTTATGAAATGAACGAGAATCAGTCCCTTTTTTCACCTTGCAATACATGCAAGCTGATTTGTAATTTACAAATAAAGTTGGTACAGAGCCTGATAAAAGAACTACCTCCGTCGATGATTTTGACATGAATTTTTGTTCGAAACGCGTTACACACAGTAATGAGAGACAATATTTCAATGCTTGCAACATATTTCCATCAAATTGCAACATATTTTTTTTATATAATAAAGGTACGAGCTAAACTTACGAGTTGACCTAAATTTTTTCAAAAACCTAAAGTGGTGCCAGAACCACGGCCAGTGTAATTCATTATCATCACTGAACGTAACACCTTCTATCGAACATTGAATGTTCCTTTCGCGACTTCACAGAAAAAATAACAAATAAAATGTGTTGCAGATAAATTTTGGTACGGTTAAAAATCGGAGGTATTTAGGCGAAAACTTATCGGAAGTTAGGCGAAAACTTCACCGAAGTTTGGAGAATAATTCTGATGTCACTACTATGTCACGTTGTCAACTGTGTTAAGTGAAACATATTAGTGAGAAAATTGAAGTAGAACGTAGAATCGATAACAAAAACACAAATAAAACAGTGCTCTTGCTTATAAATCTTCTCTGAAATAATTTAGATTTTTGTAAACGAACTACAACTTATTTTATACTCCTTAGTAAGAATCAACTGACAAACATGGACTCGCCATCTTGCTCCAGCTCAATCAACTCAAACGATGGTAGATAGCGCTGGCGTCGTAACTTTCTCTACTTTTCAATAAAAATGAGACATTATGAAGCTAAAGATTACCGAGTCAAGATTAAAAACGCGAAATCATCTTCGTTTCGTGTCAAGATTAACCAACAAGGTTAATTTTTGTTGCAGCGAATCTTTCAACTGGATTCGATGTAAACTCTATCTTTTGTTTTTTATGTGTTCACTATGGAGGGAGGTCTCACGCCTCATGAGTGTAAATAATTTTGAATTATCTATCCATAAGTCGTATATAAAAATTATATTTACGATTCCGAAAATCAAACCCGAGCACAAAAACAGCTGTTTGGCGACCGAAATTTCAGCAAAGATCGGCGCCACTGTTTTCGCGTGACACACTCCCAAATCCGCGCATCTACACACACTATGCTTTATAGCGTCAGCTACTAAAGGATTCGACAACTGCACACACACGCATGTACACGTACACAAACATATACACACTAACACAGATTCCATTTGCTCCCGAAGATAATCCTCACGAATAGAGAGCCTGGATAATCCTCATGCAGGGCCTCGCCTATCAGTCAGAATATATGGATGTTGCGCGAGGTTGTACGTGTGAGGAGGTTGTCTGTTGGTATACGTTTGTTTTAATTTTGCATGTATTTTCGTCTATTTGTATGTCCTATGTGTGTAAAAATACATTAATGTGTGTGAATATGTGGCGGTGCAGTTACAAAAGAATGGGAGAGAGAGAAATATAGGGTCATGGCATGGCACACAAGGTTTAGATACTAAGCGGCTCATCCCCAGGAAGCTTTACATCTCGTCCCGATTCAGCGACACCGCCAAATGCTGCAAACGTTTTCGGAAGATATTCTCACATTTGGGTCGCGATTATTGCATGATAATCGTGCATGAGGAATGGAGAATGAAAGTCGAGAAACAACAGCAAGGAAAAATGTAAGGGTGTATGTTGCAGAATATAGAGAGGAGAAAGGGAATTTAAAAATGGATAAGTGTTGGCTTTTATGGGTTACAATAGGCCTTATTGTAACATTTTTAATCTGGTTCATTCAGATCAGAAGTAGTGCTAGATAAAGCTGAAATAGGTTGGATATTAATAAAGGGGAGATATGGCTTGGGATACAAAAATGGTTATGGTGCTCCTCACTATCGTAGGCTACGTGATTACAATAATATATTGTATTTGCGCAAAATGATTGATCTAAAATAGTACCTACATAAATACTCGATTTGAAGAAGAATACTTGATTTATTCTAATTTTGTTTTTATTTTCGCTTTGGAGAAGATTTTTTTTTGTTGAAATTACAAGTTTTTAGGCACATGGGTCGAAAACGATCAGATGTTTCACTTCAAGGTTGAAACTTGCGCTTACATAGGCTTAAGCCATTGTTCTCAACGGCTTACTGGCTAAGCCTCCGATTTAGAACAAGCTAGACGTTTATGCTCGATTTAAAAAAAAAATTGACCTTAAACGACGATTTGCTTTCAAAAGAGTGGAAAAGTATTTTGTTCTTCAATACCAAATTGCTCTCTCATTTCCCTATTTCACCAACTGTCCCTTGAAAAAAATTATTTGTCTCTCCAGGAATAAAGTTTATTCTTCTAAAAAATTAACATGTAAACTTATATTTTCAATATTTTCTAATAAAAATAAGGGAATAAGAGAGACATAGGAGTTGGCATGTTCTTTTTATCTTAAAAAGTACAATATTAGCTTAATTTTTGTCATTAAACATATTTCAGGTCGATAGACGAGGGATAGGCTGAGACAATTTTTCCTTATCTTTTATCTTACAATTACAGATAGAGAATAATTAACAGTAACAGGATGTCTATCTTTACTCCAGCAAAGCATAAATAGTCCACAAATCGAAAAAACGATTAACGCAATTAACGGAAAGAAAAAAGAATTAATATACTGAAATGGTAAGTTTTCTAAGTGACAATAATGTAAAGAAACCAATGATGAGTGTGAACCATTTATCAAGAAAAAAATTGATTTCTTTTAACCTAAGCTATTAATTTGTATTTTTCTTAGTATGAACATTGAGTATGTATCAATTAAGACTTTGAAACAAAAAAAAACAAATAATTAAATGAAAAAATAGTGAAAATAGGAAGAGTTTAATATTTGAAATCGAAAATAGATGTTTGCATGTTTCGATGATGGATGCCTTTACCCCATATATTCTATCATAAGGAAATATATTGTACTTATGAAATGAAATTCCCTAAAATGTTTAAATAATTATATAAGTTGCATTTATATCGCACTGTTTAGAACACATAACAAATAAACATAAATTCATCTGTAATCTATTTCATAATATGTAGCATTTTTCTGTCTGCATACTAAAATAAGAAAATGAAAACTATTTCAAATTTTCTAGCAGTTTTATTCTTATGATAAAATATATGCAATATATGTAATAAGAACTGAAAAAAGCAATACAAATTTTATAATGATAGAATATATAGCTACGCTCGAAAACTTCTCTTCTCATTAAATTCAGTCTTTTCTTCTTTTTCTTAATTGCTTCCGGTGCTTGGAAAATCTCTTCAATTGAATAATATTATATTTTCCCAGTTTTTGTGGACTAATTTAGCCCCTGGAATATAGTTCTCCGTTATTTTTACTGGGGTTGAACATATAACTAGTAAATTGTCAAAACTATACATTTTTTCAGCTCTCTTTATCACTATTGAATTTCGGTTTTTTGATGTGCAAACATCCCAGGCAGCAATATAGATCTTTATGGTATATATGTGAAATCTTTAAATTCTTTCAAATTTTTGTGACATCATTGTAGTTTTAGTTTAGAAAATCTTTGAAATATTTATAAAATATTTGTGTAATCTATGAAATGTTTGTTAAATCTTTTAAGTTTCAGTTAAGGTTTATCGAAGATGTTTACACATGAATCTGTCATGGTTCATAGTTTAGGATGGATGTACTAATTATTTTTATCGCCTTTTTCATCAGTTTCTACCTTTCTTCTTTCATTTTTATTGAAATAACTATTATTACTTGATTCGAAAAACAGTTTGTTTTCATCACGTTTATATTTTGAGTGACTTTGCGATTACGGTTTACTCTGTACTAAATATGTACGAAAATTTCGGATGTAATGTTGCACCATGTCACATTTTTCAAAATAAAAAATTCTTACAGCAGCAGGTGTGAACATAAGTGCTAATGCGCGCTACCATTATTTTCGTTTGTTTTTAAAAAGTTACATGCAAATGTTTAAAGTTACAGCATTATTTAATCTACATCGTGAAAAAGCACTCACGCGAAGACATGTGCAAATGAACGTTTTTAAAGTAAAAATGAATTTCATGATAATTTATTGCACTTTATTTCCGAATATAATAATTGCATGAAAAAGAATTAGACGCGCGCAAAGTGCACGTATGCACGTATTTACGCGTAAAACGCACGTGCACGTATGCATGGTTCTAGGGTGTTAATTCAGTTTCAGAATTAGAATGTGTCATGCCCACACTATACAAAATTTCATGTAATTTTCCTACAACAATCTATGACACAAAAGTTCCAGTGATTACTGTCGGAAATTGATAAAAATAATACCAATGTGTATTATTCCCATGAAGCAGGAAATTTTACATTAGTGTTGTAGAATTCCACTGCTGTTGTAAAACGCGCTGGGAAAATTGGCATTTCATTAAGGTTATGTTAAACTACTGTAAAATGCATTAGAAAGACACACAGGCTTTCTTGGCTTAAAATAACCAGGAGGGGGGGGGGAGAATCCTCGACACATGACCAAAAAAGAAATTGGATGTGCAAGCACTTTTGGGTTCAACTTAATCGAGGTTAGCCGTGATTTATTCAAACAAATACATCAGTGAACTTGTTTGTTGTATACAAAAATTTGTTGTACTGTAACCGTTGTGATTTCTTATTGTAATGGTCTTTCGTAACAAAAAATGGTCATAAATAGAAAATTGTAAGTTGAGTCACGCTAAATAGCGTGGAATTGCCATAATTGATGAAGTTTTTCAGTCAAGAGCCAATCACAACGCTCTGTATAATAATTTTGACTACATCGGCATCACTCTAACACTGTTTATCGTCCGCCTCCGTTCTCCCAGCAGTAATTTTAACCCTTTGGTTCTGGGGTGGGATCCAGGAATCCCAAACTATTTTTTAAGAAACCATGATAGTTAGAGGATGCCTAACTATTGACTTTTGTAAGGCTAGGGAAGATTTCTAAAATGTCAAAAACTGACTGCAAAACCAATGATTAGAAGCTTTTTATAGCCTTTTGAATTTTGACAATTCTCGACAAATTTTGGTTTTGATGTCAGCAATCAAAAAACTTAGTAAGTCGAACATTGTTGATATACATCTTTGGGGCATAAAGTATTTAATCACCCACTAAAACTTGAAACTTCTATCTTCAACAGAAAGATTTCTTTAAGGCGTGGAACTACTGCAAAACTATATTTCGTATTTTTTTCACATAAATCGGCCACCAGGTGGCGCACAAACGTATCACTGATGTGTACGGCGTCATACAGTTTTGGCAGTATTGAGTGTTGCCGATAACAACGTCAGTCACACGTTTGTGCGTTCACCATGTCAAATTTTATCGAATCAACTTCTGCTGGTGTGAACTCAGATTTTGAGTTCGAAAACGATTCTGATGTTCTAGCAATTGATGAGGAGTATGATGATATAAGTTGGAATGATGGTGGCCGATTTGATCCTAAAATTGATCCATTTCTAGAAAAGCTTCAAGCCCATCCAAGACTTGGAGATTACGGTGACAACATTTTGTCCTTTTTTAAGTAATTTATCGAATATGATATAATCGACGTCATATTTGAAGAAACGAATCGTTGCCATGATCAAAATCCGTTGAAACATCTTCCTGGTTCACATATGGCTCCTTGGCACAGCGTTACGCGACATGAAATAAAAGTTTTCTTGGGACTTGTTCTGCTGATGGGGCTCTTGCATAAAAATACGATAAAAGATTATTGGTCAACGAATGATATTATAAGCATACCTTTCTTTAGCAAAATCATGTCTCGAGATCGCTTTGAAAACATTCCACGTTTTTTACATTTTTCTGACTACTCAGATACTAAGAATCTGGACAACCCATTCTATTAGTTGCAAACAATCATTCAACTGTTGCGAGCCTGTTTTGCTAGTTCACTAAAACCAGGTGAACAACTCTGTATTAACAAATCATTGATGCTTTACAAGGGTCAACTTTCTTTCAAACAGTACATACTATCAAAAAGACATAGATTTGGCATAAAGCTCTTTTTGATATTTGACTGCCAAACTAAGTATATGCTCAATTTTCTGATCTACACTGGTCCTTATACAGATTTGGAAATAAATAATGACATCGGTTATGGTGTTAGCGTTGTTTTGAAGTTAATGAGCAAATTCTTTAATAAAGAGCATACTCTCTACGTCGATAAGTGGTATACATGTCCAAAACTATTCAATGAACTTCACCATCGCGGTACAAATGCTGTAGGTGCTGTACGTAAAAATGGAAGGGGTATGCCACCTTTCTCACATCGCACTCAAATGGAAAGATCGAAAAGAAGTCTAAATGTTGTCGACTGCACATTTTGCAACGGCCACTGATACGAATAATCAAGATCGACATGGCCATCCAATACAGAAACCGACTTGTGTACTTGATTATAATCAACATATGGGTGCTTTTGACCAAACAGACATGCAGAATAGTTTTACTGAGTGTACCAAAAAGTCTGTGAAATTGTACAAGAAACTGTTCTTCCATCTTTTTGACATAGCTATTTACAATTCTTACGCCATTTATAAATTGAATACAGACAATAGCTGCTCTCTGTTTGATTAGAAATTACGACTGGCAAGAAAACTCTTCGATAAATATGTTGAGCAACCTGAGTATGGGCCAAAAGAGTACGACTACACCATGCTACACCACCTTATCCCGAGTTAATTACTGATGGTGAAAGCAGACAATCTCGTTGTGCATACTGTATCTCTCAAAGTCGAGAAAAGCGACCTGGAATTCGATGTGACAATTGTAAGGTCACTTTGTGTCCAAATGATTGTTTCAAAAATGATCATGTTCAGAACGAATGAACAAGCTCTGCTTCGAAACGTATGCTAAATGTCGATCTTTATTCGTGAAACCCTGTTCTATCTTGAATAATTCGTGTTTGGTCGAGAAACATGCAAAAAATTTAGTTCTAATGAAGACTTGCTTAGGTAGCCGTAACTATTGAGATATCATCTTTCTGATTACGAAGTCGTAATCTAAAAGGTCGAAAAGATAAAGACACGCAGATTTTAAAATTCTAAATCCCCCTGCCCCACCCCGGAGTCAAAAGGTTAATGACGTTACGCAAGTACTTCCAGTACTCCCAGTCAATTCTCGAACACACGCCTGGTGTAAGCTTATAACGCCTGTTGCATTTGGTGCCACGTGGGAGCAGGGAAGCTTTACGAGAAAAGTTATAAAGTTGTGAACGAAAGAGGACAAAATTGATCGACACAACCCGAGGAGTGATCCCTCGGGACAGACATAAAGCCATAGATTTTTTTTCTTAAATATCGAAATGAAATCTACTTTCCTATGTACTCATAATCCTCCTCGACACAGCCAGTTGGCAAAAACACTCTTTTATAAAGTCAGCTGTGAGACTTTGTCACGAAAAACAGTGCAAACCTCTTTCTGTCAAATCTCTTTACAGTTCCTGCACAAAGATCCCAGTTTTTTGAAAAAAGATTCAACTTTCATCGTTGCCCGTGAGAAACTGCAAAGATTAAAGGTTGCCAATGATTTAGCTGAGAAAGGTGTCACTCTCATACAAGCACTCAATACTGTTCTTAGTACTTTTTTATGTACTAAAATTTTTTATGTACTAAAATAGAACACAAAAAATCCACAAATCAAAAATAGACTTCGAAACTACCTAATTCACAACTCATCAGAGACAGGTGTTCAATAAATGTACAACAAAATGAAAAAAGAGGACAATATCTCTGTCCTTTTTCCCCTAATTTTTCCTTTGTTACATTTTCGTCTCTAATGAGCCTCTCACACTGATTTTTGGAAACATACTTTACTCACCTTAAAGAATTTTTGTACAATTTTCTGTTACACAAGATGACTTTGTTAGAATTATGTTTTTAATAGTTTTTCTTGCGAATTTAACAAACAGAGACATAAAACCAGACTTTTTTGCCTTTCCGTTAAGGTATAGTTCTTAGTCGACTCTAACAGATTGAGATGATTCTCGCGTTATCCTCGAGACGACTTTTGGGATAAGAAGCGGATACAGCAATCAGGATTTCAGGACGAGTAAAGCCGTCCGGACATGTCCCACGGGATATAACGGCCTCCCAGCTTCTGTTGCTTCTATAGACTCATGCCTTATCCTGCTTGGGATGTGTTCCGTTGTCCGCGGCACTTTATCCTGTTTTCCTGATGTTTAAGGGTCAACGAGTTCCCTTTTTTTATTCCTCTGTTTTTTATATTACAGATAGGCGTTAATTTATACTTCCGGTGATGTAGATCTTTATGGGGGGTTGTAAATGGAGTCTGTGAATAGAAAAGGCATGAACATTTTTTATTTGCATTTGGATAAAAGCAGTATTCTAAGTGGTTTGCTTGCAAAAGAAAATATTCGAATAAAAATAGAGTGTCTGACATTACATGTATAGGTTGTATTAAATATTTAATAAATGTTTTGAGCTATATAAATACGTTTAGTTATAATAGTAAACCATTTAAGAATATTGTCAATATAACATTAAAGTCAAATTACACAGGTCGATGAAATTTGTACACAAAGACCGGACTAGGTGATCTCGGAAGTGCAAAAGCATATTTACAAAAAATTAAAAAACCGACTTCAAAAACGCACTCAACAGTAAAAAATGATTACTTGCAAAAGTATAACTAATTCTGATTTCTGCACCTCATTTTGATATTTTTTTTCTGGCGCCGACTTTAAAATTATTTATATAAATTATAATCCTATTATTATGTATGAATTTTTGAAGTCGGTTTTTTATTTTTTCTTCAAAACATTTGATATATGCAATATATGTTCCAAAAAACTTTCCCAAAAAATTGGTTCAGTGGTTCCCCAAAAATTCGCGGACATATGTACATACATAACAGGCAAATACGGAACCCCTTTTTTTATGTCGATCAAAAATGGCCATTTTCAGCCATATTTGAAACAATATAACAGGAGAACAATCTTGAAATCGATTACGCCATTGTTTATTACTCCTTTTTACTTTTAATTTCTATTTCAGATCATGTCGAACCGATCATTTCTCTGTGAAATATGGCACATTAACCATTTCTTCGCATTCTTCGCCTTCTTCGCCATTTTCAGCCATATTTCAAATAATATAACACGAGCAGCAAACTTTTTTTCCAAACCGCTGACACCATCATTTGATACTCTTTTTTACCTTCCATTTCCATTCTGGATCATCCCGAACCGTTTTTTTTCTCCGGCATATGGCACATTAACCATTTCTTTGCTTTCTTAGCCTTCTTTCCTTGTTTTCAGTTTGCAACTGAAATGATTAATGGGTCATATCTTGGAGAAAAAAAATCGGTTTGGGATGATCCAAAATGGAAATGGAAAAGAAGTGATAAACGATGGCATAAGCGGTTTTTAAAAACATTCGCTGCTCGTGTTATATTGTTTCAAATATGTTTGAAAATGGCAAAGAAGGCGAAGAAAGGGAAGATAAGAAATGGTTAATGTGACATATCTCAGAGAAAAAAATCGATTCTGGATGATCTAAAGTGGAAATGAAAAGTAAAAGGGAGTTCTAAACAATGGCATGAGTGCTTTTGCAAAAATTGCTGCTCGCTTTATATTATTTCAAATATGGTTGCAAAAAGACATTTTTGCACTCTTATGTTACGATATCTCGAAATTCTGACGTATAGGAAAAGTTTGGTAAACGAATTCCTTTTTAGGACATCAAAATCCTTCAGGGTCACCTAATCCTGTCTTATGTATCACACAATAGGATGCAAAAAATGATATGTATCCTTCTAATTTCGTAATTTCTTTAATTGAGTATAAATTAAAAGTTATCAACTTTATGCAGTCGATGCTACTAATCCTGGTTTTTAAATCTTCAAACATTGAGCATACACTTTATTTTCAGATCGTCTGCGCAATTTTATAGATTCAAAATACGTCATTCTTCTTTAACAAGCAGATGATTATAAACTTGTACAAACCCACTTGCGAAATTTTAACGGTTCATGCTCATCCTACCTTAAATCTTTATTAATTTAAGAGCCTTCTGCTTTATTCAATTTTTTGTTATCTCGTGATTATCATTCGCTTGTTTATTAAAGTATTATCTCTTTGTGATTTTAAAATAAAAATATAATGCCCATTTGCATACTGGAATAAGTTCATATTCATATTCATATTCATAAGTTGTACCTTTTTAGTCGAAATATTTAAAGAAAAATCGAAATCGGATATAATTTAGAGGTCCTGTTTCAGAGTTTCGTCTTTTTATTGATTTTTTTTTTTTTTTGGTTTTTATGTTCTCGAAGTCTTGAAAATTTATGTATTAAATTGGTGTACATATAGAGTTATTTCCTTTCGTTACCATCACTGTACATAATAATAATAATAATAATAGTTAAATAAACTTTTTTTATAAATACAATTTTCTTTGCTTTAAGCGAACGAAACTTATGACCTGGGACACTTTCACCCCAGTTTGATTTGAAAAGTTATATTCTTAAGAATAACTAAAAGTAATATTTAAACATTTAATTAAGCATAAAAATCCATTTTCAAGCATTCTGTGAAAAATATGTCGAAAGGGGACCTCTAAATTTTTTTTGTTGGTTTGCATTGTACAAATAAGCTGAACTTCCGAAAACACCACCTCAACATTTTGACTCATGCGCCTGGAATTTTCTTCTGGGTCCTAAAGAAAAAATTTTTAAGTATTTTTTGGCCAAATCATCAGGAAATTTGTTATTGTTATTTTAAATTTAAGAAGAAACAGTTTCTTGAGAATATCTCGAAAAATACTCGCTATGGGGAAAAATATTTCTTGGAAAAGTTGAAGGCCTTCAGAAAATACATCTTCTTTGTATCATACACTTTATTCTAAGCCCAACAGATTTCGAAAAAACTGAAGGAGAAGAAACACAATTTGCACATTTCTTTGTTCATAGGTTATCTACATATAACATTAAAACTGTACGAAAAAAGTTTTTTGTTGACTGGTTAAATTAAAATTAGTGCTTCATGGTTAACCGTTTGAACGTTTAAACAGGTTCATGCACGGAGCGATATTAAATATCTAAATCGATTTAAATATGCCAGAAAAAATCATGATACTCAAAATTTTTAATTTCTCTGATTGAAACGTTCTAAAGGGAACAATTTCAACTTTGAAATGATAACTTAAATTGAACGATTACTAATAGAAGCGTTCAAAGTTTAAAAATGTAACTTTGAAGCATTCAGAATGGAAAAATAAAATTTTTAAACTGTTTAAAGTTGAACAATTTGAATTTTGAAGCTCAAAGTGTACCTAAAAAATGGAAAGACATCAGTCTAGAACTTTTTTTTTAATTTTCATAATGTGAGGTTGGTTTGATTGACTCTTTCCTTTTTCTTCCTCTCTTTTCCTTGTTATATAAACGTCTCTAATGAGCTAATCATACTGATGTTTGGAAACATACTTTTCTCGTTTTAATTAAGGCTTTTTGTGCGATTCTGTTACACAAAATGACTTTGTTAGAGATTATGTTTATAAAAATTTTCTAAAAAAACTTCCAACATTTTTTCAAATAATTTCAAATTTTCACGTTTTAATTAAGGCTTTTTGTATAATTCTGGTATACAAGATGACTTTGTTCGAGATTATGTTTTTCAAGATTTTTTCAAAAAATTTTCAAACTTTTCTCGCTTCAATTAAGGCTGCTTGTGCAAGTCTGTTACGCAAGATGATTTTGTTAGAGATTATATCGTTTCAAAGATTTTTTCAAAATTTTTTCAAATAATACGAAACCTAACACGTTTTGTCAAAAAAAATCTAGACTCAATAAAAAAACCGATATCTTTCGAAAAACCAGCAAAGATGTAATTTTAGTGTTTTCGATTCTCTAAAACTTCATTTTTTTCGATCCACCTTAGTGTAGAATAGGGTGGTCCAAAAAGACTTTTTTTGTGGAAGGCAACGATTCCCCCCCTTTGATTCCAAATCTGAAAAAAGAAATTCCATATATTTTTAAAATTTTGATTTTAACAGGTGCCCATTTTGAGTTGAATAACAAATGGCAAATTGTAGATTCCAATTTATGATTGTAACAGTGTACAAAGCAGAAAAGTTATGACATTGCATTTTTCAATTTCCATTTGTACAATTTCAACATACATGTATTTCTTCATGCTAGATTAACAGTTTCAAACCTAAAATTACTTTTAACTGATAAACTGTGTATGTTAAAGAATTAAACAATATCTCATTATCTACTTTTTATTATCTAAGTTTCAGAAAAGCTTTTCTAAATCATGAGTATCATAACGCAAAATGACTTGAATCGTCCTAGCGAGGCGTCTGCATGTTGACATAGTAACCAAGATGGTGGTCGTCGTACGTCGCGCGGTTTGAACCAGCCTCCTGGAACTCTGAATTGAAAATGTACTATGTGTTGACGGTGGCCGTTTGGCGGCGCCAGCTATGCAGTTGGCCTATCATCGTTACAAATGCATAGCAAAAGAATAACATTGAATTTAATAACACATTAAAAGTAATTTACTGACAGTGTTAAATAACTTTT
>JAUMHM010000005.1:17819843-17845995 GCA_032362435.1 Melikaiella ostensackeni | reverse complement strand
GAAAAAAGGCACCCCGCTGGTATATAACACTTGTTTTCCAATACAAAAAACTGTTTTAAAATATCACGATTTTCACGAAAAAAAAGCAATCGCATATTTTTTGAAAATGGTAAATAATTGCAGAGCCTTTGCATGATAGTTTGGAGTTTGAATCGCTTCAATATCTTAATTAGAACTGAAGATAGTATAGTTGTACATTTTTGTAATTTCAAACAACAATTTTTTTATTTCTCAAATTTGTCAACTGCAATTGGTTCACAAATGTTTTCCTCATATTCATGAATTTTTTAAAAATTTTCCCATTGCCTCGTGTATAAGAAATAATGCTCTAAACTTGACTCTTCTTGAATATGCCCGAAATTCCTGACTTTTTTTTACATTTTTCATTCTGCAAAGCACAACAAATTTTTTACATTAACGTCTTCAAGCTTATTTACGTGAAACACTTACAGCTTTCAAATGACTATTTACTTATTACGCTAGCATTTTTTTGGGCTGAGTTGTTAAGCTTTAAAGGCAGATGCCTACAATTTTCTCGCCGATAGTAGTTGCATTTTTTTCAGTAACAGTAAGTATAAAAATCGTTACATTTTCAGTTACCCTCGAAAGGTAGTTTACAAGCCTTCTTTACGACAGTCAATCAATTTTATTGCTTATACAACTTTTCTTTCGTTTTCACTATTCAAACTGTGGCGTCAGATAACCGTAGAAATCATAGCCCAATAAAGGAAAATTGCAATTTTTCGCCCACGCTGGAATCCTCAATTTTCGAAAATCTATAGAAACACTTCTAGATAGAAAGAAGTTAATTTCAGAGTTGAATACTCTTTTTTTTTTAAATTAATTTTTTTACTGAAAATGTAACTATTCTATTTTTGGTTGAAAATTGAACTGTTTTAATTGAAAATTCAATTATGTGGTTGAAAATTTATCTTTTTTGGTTAACGATTTTATTATTTATTTGAAAATTTAATTATTTTGTTCAAAATTCAACAATCTTAATAGAAAATCATTTTATTCGGTTCAAAATTCAACTGTTTTGTTGAAGGTTCGTCTTTTTGGGTTGAAAATTAATTTTTTGTCTAAAAATTCAGCTATATATTCCATTTTTTGTTGAAAACTTAACCTTTATAAGTTGAAAATTCAACTATTTTATTAAAAATTCGTCTTTTCTGGTTGAATTCAACTGATTGAAAATTCGTTTCTTTAAATTGAAAATTAACTTTTTTGTTGAAAACTCATATTTGCAGGTTAAAAATTCAACTATTTTGTAAAAAAACTCGTCTTTTGGGGTTGAAAAAAGAATTAATTAATTTGAAAGATTGATTATAATCTTTTAAAAGATAAAGATGAATTAAATTGAAAGAATTAATTGAAAAAGAATTCATCTTCTTGCTTGAAAATTCATCTCTTTGGTTTAAAATTTCACTTTTTTATTGAAAACTCGTGTTTTTGGGTTCAGTTTAACTGGTTTTGATTTAAAATGAATGTCTTTTTTAGTTGAAAGTTGAATTGCCTTGTTAAAAATTCATTCTTCTGGTTGAAGATTCATCATTTTATTTGAAAATTTATCTTTTTCGTTGAAAATTCAAGTATTTGGTTGACGTTTCATGTATTTTGGTCAAGACTCGTATTTTTTATAGAAAACTAATCTTCTTGTTTGAAAATTCATCCTATTTAGTTGCAAATTTATCTTTGGTTGAAATTTTATCTTGTAATGTTTTAGAAATATTAAGTCTGTCATGATTAACGTACGACTTTCATTAAAAAGTATAACAGCTGTATATATATTTCTAAAATGCAAAAGTAACTAAAAAAATAACAATAGTTACATTTTTTGCAAAAATAATTAAGAAAAAGTTACATTTTGAATCGGTAACAATAACGATAACTAGTTAATTTTTTGTGGTGTAAGGTAACGGTAACTAGTTCCTTTTAAAAAGTAACTTACCCATCACTGATATCCAATTGACTTGAAACTTCATGTATGTACGTATTTCCGATGACAATATCAAATTCATCAAATTTGAGATGCCCCTCGAACCTGCCCCCCCCCCCGGATTTTCATACTGTTCGAAAACCCCAAAAATATGGATATCTATGAAAAGGTCTTGGAGAGTAAAGTTAAAATTTGAATTTGAAAATTGGTCGAAAATAAAATATATGATTGAGACATTAAAAAAAAAAATAAAGTTTCATTAAATAAAATGTACTCAAATAAATTCCAGTTGTATGTTTTGCTCTTTTAGAACTCAAGGCCACCTTTATTGATACCCCAAGCGAAACCAGCAGCTCCACCAGCAGCTCCACCGGCAGCTCCACCAGTTCACACGCGAGCAGCATCCGAAACCAAAGAAAACAAGCCATCTACTTCCTCTGCCCCAGCCACAGTACCTTCTAGTCCAAAATGCGGTCAGAAACGACGCACTTCAGAAGCGACAGAATCAAGACCCTTTACAAAAATCCGTCTGCAACGACCTAACTCTCCAGTCTCTCCAAGCGCAACAGTGAAACTTGAACCCCTTGACATACCCGTAAGTCCCACCGAAATGTTCTCTGACAACAATCTCATGAGTCTCCACGAAGAAGAGGATCCAGGTGGTAGTGTTCGAGACTCCGAAGATCAGGACTTGACTTTTGGTAACATAGATGGCCCTCCAGACTTGACGGATGTAGAAGATCAGGACCAGATGGAATTCGTACCCACAGACTTTTTGGAACAGGAACAGGATATTGTCGAGGATTTAGAACCAGATTCGAGCGTTGGTGAAAGAGAAGAGTCAAGGAAATCGTTCAATAGTGAAGATTGTGAAGATGATGAGATGGATGAAAAAGAAAAGACAAGAAAGACAGAAGAGTTTAAGGGGACAGAAAAACCTCCAACGGAAAAGTTGAAGAGTTCGAAAAAAGATAAGACTTTGTAGTGATAAACTAGGATTGGGCCTTCTTACAAAAGATCTTAGTGCGCAGGTTCCAACTATGTTTTTTCTGTTTTTTATACTTTATCTCTTCTCTTTTGTAATATCACATTGTAGAATACCAATCGTTATATCTACAATTAAAATTTTCGTGATAATTGTTCGTATAATTAAAATTAGGCTTCTTCTTGTTTTTCTGCCTTGATTGTTGGCATTTCAATAACGCTATTAAACATGAAATGCCTGTATTTAGTGTTACGATTAGTTTCATTTTGATTACTTTTTGTATAAAGTAAACGTAATTTAAGACATAATTCTAAAATCGCTTATAATCATAGATTATAACATTTGTTTTAAGCGGTAAAGAAGTTTTAAAAAGAATAATATATTCTTTGCATATTCAAAAAAAATTCTACAAAGTTTTGGTTTTGGCAAGCGAATATCATAAACATTTATTACGTTGAAGACTCATAATATATGTGGACATACATCAGAAAAGGACATGATTTTTCATCATGATAACATTAAATGCAAATATCTCGAAATCTGTAATTTTATGGTGGACTTTTGTTTATGATAAATTTATTTGAAGCAAATCTATTTTCATCAAATATCTACGTATGGAATATGTCCTATTATTAGAGATTCAAATTTACCTTCTTATCAGATCATGACGATCAGAAAGTACATTGTAAGAATATCTGAAACAGTTTGTCTTGTAAATAAATCGTCATCAGAATAATTCGATTTTTTTCTCTGTATAAGTATACTATTTTGATCTTTGCGTAGTCTGTATCAGTTTTTGGTAATGCATGAATTTTAATGAACTTTTGTTAAATTTTTTAGAAGTAAGAGTAAATACTTGTAAATTCGTAAAATACCCATTCTCCATACAAAAACATTATTAAAGAACACTCTTTTTAAATATTGTTATAAATGTTATACAAAAATTGGAATCTATCTAAAAAAATTGCAATACAGTGCATTAGAGGAAGAAAACAAGCATTAAGCTTAAATTCTGCAATATTTTTGAAACTGCTCAAACACAATCACAAAGTTTATGGTTTTGAACTTCTGTTCCTTGAATTTAAACCTTTTGAACGATTAAAATTCTAAATTAAATTTTTGTTATGCTTTAATTTGCCAATTATTAAGGCTTCTGTGTGAAAATCGTATGGATTTAAACAATTTAAATTCGAAACAAAACATTTGACTTTCTACCCCGTAAAATTATTCAGTTTTTAATGCTTTTAAGCTTCAAATTAGAAAACTGAGACTGTACAATTCAAATTAAAAAATCTCAAATCTTGAATATTTCAGTTGAAAATTATTCGATATGGAACTTTTTCATGTTCAAGTTTCTGACTATTTAGGCTTGTAATTTCAAATAAAATTTTTGACTCTTGGACAATTAACAAAGGGGCCGTTCAAAACTACGTCACACTGCTCGGGGAGGGGGGCAGGTTTTGTGACGTGGGAGAGCTTGAAAAAAATTTTAATTAGTGATTACATTTTACAAGTAAAGCATCTAAATACAGGCTTCATTTTCTTTCCCCTATTCCCCTTAATCCCCTAGTTTTTAAAGAATTCTTCTTTTTTCCCCTCTTTTCAAGAAACTTCCCCTATTTTCCATTTCCTCATTTTTTCGCTTAAATGCGAACTGAATTAATAGAAGCCAATAAGAAAATCAAACTATTTTTCGTTCAAAGTTAATTCTTTTTAATTGAAAAATCTACTATGTATTATATTTTTGGTTCAGAATATATCTTTTGGTTAAAAATTCTACTATTTGGTTGAAGATTGACCTATTTTCTTGAAAATTCGTTTTTTTTTTTTTTTTGTTGAAAATTAATTTTTTCAAGTGTAAATTCAAGTACTGGGTAGAAAGTTGAACTACTTTGTTAACTATTCATTTTATTGGTTAAAGATTTAACTATTTTGGTTACGGATTGAAAAGGATTGAAACTTGCTCGGGACGAGTCTCAGATTAATTAGGATTGGACGTCGGATTGAGATGGAATGAAAGTTTTTATTCGGATTGATGTCAGATTCATTCGGATTGAAGTTGTTCTAGACGCACGAATTAAAAAGGATTAAAAAGTCTTTTTAGATGAACCGCAGATTGATTCGGATTGGTCGCATGGATTGAAAAGGATTCAAAGTTAGGTTCGGATTCAATCGGATTGGGGGTACGGAATGAAAACTATTCAAAGTTGGTTTCGGATTAAATCGGATTGAAAAGGATTGAAGGGTCGTTTCAGATTTATTCGGATTGTGGGAACAGATTGAAAGGGATTGTGAGTTGGGTTTGGATTAAATCGGATTGAGCACACGAACTGAAAATTATTGAAAGGTGGTTTCGGAATGGTTTCTGATTCACTCGGCTTGGGCGCACGTATTGGAAAGGATTGCAAGAAGGTTTCTGATACATTCGGACTGGGGGCACGGACTGAAATGGATTGCAGTTTTTCTTGACACTCGGATTAAAAAAGATTGAAAATTCTTTTCGGATGAGCCTCGGATTCATTCAGATTGGGGCACGGATTGAAAAGGATTAAAAGTTGGGTTCGGATTTAATCGAATTGGATTCACGGATTAAAAGGTGGTTTCTGATTGATTTTGAATTTATTTGAATTGAAGTTTTTGTCGGAGATGGTTTGAAAAGGATTGAAATTTGCTCGGCTTGAGTCTCGGATTCATTCGGATTGGACGTCGGATTGGGAAGGAATGAAAGTTTTTTCGGATTGGTGTCGGATTCAGCCAGATTTATTTGGAATTAATATCAAGAGGACCTACGGATTCAAAAGGATTGTAAAGTCTTTCCGGATGAGCCTCGAATTCAATCGAATTGGGCGCACGGATTGAAAAGGATTGAAAGGTGGTTTCTGTTTAGTTTTGGACTCATTCGGATTGAAGTTTTTTTGACGCTCGGATTGAAAAGTCTTTTAGGATTAGCTTCGGTCATTCGGATTAGGCGCACAGATTGAATAGGATTAAAAAGAGGTTTCTGATTCATTCGGATTGGGGGCACGGATTGAAAAAGGATTGAAAGTTGAGTTCGGATTTAATCGAATCGGATGCACAGATTAAAAGGTGGTTTCGGATTGATTTTGGATTTATTCGAATTGAAGTTGTTGTTGGTGATGGATTGGAAAGGATTGAAATTTGCTCGGCATGAGCCTCGGATTCATTCGGATTAGGCGCTTGAATTGAAAAGTGTGTCACGTTAAGACTCGCATTCATTTGGATTAGGCTCACGGATTGGCAAGGATTGAAAAGTGGTTTCGAATTCATTCAGACTGGGGGCACGGATTGAGAAGGATTGAAAAGTGAGCCTCGGATTCATTCGGATTAAATTTGAAGTTGACGCACGGATTAAAAAAGATTGAAACGGATTGAAAAATTGCTTCGGATTGGTATCAGATTAGTTCCGGTTGGTTCGGATACATATTCCGTAATGATTCGGAAGAGTTCGGATTGGTTCGGAATTAATTCCTATCTGAAACTTTCGCCAAGACGAAAAAAGTGTTCAAAATAGCCTGATGTAGTTTTTGAACGGCCCCATAGTTAAAAATTGTTCAATTAAAACGCTATTCAATTTTAACTTGTCTAATTGAATTTGAATTCGAATTGAATTTAAATTTGTGAAGCTTCAATCTTCAATTATATGTCATTAAATTTTGAATGTTTGAAATTCAAAACGTTACTTAACTATTAAAACTTTCAAATACGTAAAACTGGTACAATTTGTAAAGTTTTCAAGTTCGACACATACAGTTTTGAATTAATCTGCAGTCATTTTTGATTAAAATTTGAAAAAATTTATATAAGTTCTTCTTAAATAGTTATATTCTCCAGGCTATAAATTTCTGTTAAAATATATATTGCGAAAACTATGCAGCAATAAAAGAATTCAGATACATCGTAAATTGTTATTAAAATTGAAAAAAGGAGAAACATCACGTTTTTACTCGAGTGTATGATATTTTTCTTATTGGTAATGATTTTTCATCAATTTTCACCTGAACTTTCAAGCAGAAGAAACGAATTTTTTAGAAGACTGTTGAATTTTCAACCTGAAATATTGAATTCTCAACAAGATGAAATTTTAACCAAACATGGTGACATTTTTTTAGAATCTAGTTGACTTTTGAACCCGAAAAGATGAATTTTTAACAAAAAAAGATAATCTTCAACAAAGAAAGGTGAATTTTCAACCAAACAGTTGCATTTAGAACCCAATAGTTGAACTTTCAAGCAAAAAGATTAAACTTCAACCAAAAACAGTGGCATTATCAACTAAATAATTTAATTTTCAAGCCAAGAAGACGAACTTTTTAGAAGACAATTTAATTTTCAACCTGAAAAGATGAATCTTTTACAAAAAAGATATTTCAACCATGAGAGATGAATTTTCGTCTAAAAAGTTGCATTTTACAACAAACAGTTGAATTTTCATGCCAAGAAGACCAATTTTATAGAGGAGAATTAAATTTTCAGCAAGAAAGTTATTTTTAACCGAGTAACATTAATTTCTTACCAAAAAAAAGATGACTTTTCTACTCGATTAGATGAATTTAAAGCAAAAAAATAATTTTCAACCAAATAGTTGAATTTTTAACTTACTTTTTTGACTATTTTTTTCTCATTTCGCGTCGTTTGGCTCAAAAATGAAAATATTCCAATACTATTTTCTATACTTAAAATACAAACCATGCCTCCCACCAGAAAATATTTAGGGGCAAGTTTACAGGTCTTCGTAAAAGCAACAATTTTGATATCTTATCTTTTTTTTCGTATCTCGCGTTATTTGGGTTAAAATTTGAATTTTCGATTTAAAAAAAAAAATTCAAAAAGAATGTTATGACAGTCATGTAGGGCATTCAAAAAGCAACGTTTTCTCTTCTTAGACTTTTTTTATATCGTGCATTGTTTGGCTTAAAATTTTCATTTTTGTTTCTTTTTTTGAATTTTGTAAATGCTATAAATCTCAAAATTTTCTTTTTACCAAAAAAAGTCATGAGGATAAATTGTTCGACTTCTTGAGCAATACAAATAGCCGTAAATATTATTTTGGAATCTTGAAAAGAAATGGTCTCAAAAATTTTGAAAATGCTCCAACTTTTTGAATTTTGATTCAAATTGGCTGGTTCACGAACTCGTCCTTCCTTTTCAGGCCCTAAAACAGTGTGCCAAAGGGCAATCCAATCAGACGAATCCTTCGAAAGTCATCGTGTTCACAGACGACGATAACGACAACGAAAGACAGACACCGAAGTAAAATCCATTTTTTCTCCATCGGTGAGTCCGAAAACGTCGAGATTTGATGAAATCCGCGAAAGTAAATCTTCTCATAAAACCAATACCTTCTCATTGAGATGAGAATGTAATATAACTTCACTTCTTAACCGCTAGACTATAAGAATCTATTTTGACGTTTTTACCTGCGTTTATTGACGCCCGGCTTGGGCAGCCGCTTTATTACGAAAACATGCTTTTCACACATGTTTTTGAGCAATGGCAAAACTCCTTCACTTCCCTGTACCTGATAAGAAAAATTTGAACCTTTACTGTAAAATTCCCATCATGGCGATACAGTATTTTCTTGATTTAGGGCAATTTTTATTGCTTAAAGAAATAAGCAAGATTCAAGAAACTTGATTTTCTTCGTTTGTCTACATTTTCTTGAGGCAAGACAAATTTTCTTGGATCATGAAAATATTATATCGTTCATTTTCGTACCGATATTTTCTAGTTTCAATGCTACTTTTTTTCTTGTGTACTTGTTGTGTATGAAAATGAATAAGGATAGGCTGAAAAATCACAACCATTTTACGAAACAATTTATTGAATTTTGTACCCAATTTATCTAATGATATACTACGATGTACATCGGTTCGTTTGAGAAAAAGAAATGATTTCCTAATAGGCATTACGTCGAAATAATAAGCGAAATTCCTTAAAAATCCCACATCCAATATTTTTAATGAGTAAGTTTCGTTAAGAGGTCCCTTTCAACATATCAAAAATGCTAGAACAGATCAATTGCCAAACCGGGGTTTTTTTCTAAGCAGTTCCAAAAGTTACCTAAAACTGATTTTTTAGTCTTGGAAGTCAGAAATGACTTCCTGAAATGAAATGACTATCAGAAGTCTTGGACTTCTGATAGTCATTTTGTAAGATTCCTATTAGTTTATACGGGGGAAAAAGACTTATTTAAGATATTTAATAAAATCTTTTAAAATATTTAATATTTTATATACTAGATACAAATCATTTAAAAAGAAAAGACTTGTATACAAATACTAAAAGACATAAGAAATTTATATATAGTTATATATAAAATTGATTATTTTCTATTAAAAAATTGTTATTAATTTGTTGTTGCGGTGAAAGCATATGTATGTTTAATACTTAACTTTCACTAAAAACTTATATATGTATAAAAAAAATGTTTCATTCTATAACTTAGGTATTATTTTATTAATTTTACCTACCCCGTTTTTAAGAAGTTCATTAAAACACATAATTTGTTTATTAAAATATTTGAAAATCCGAAATGAATTTAAATGAATAAATAAAATAAATATTATATTATAATATATATTTTATATAATATAATGAAAAATATTATAAAATTTACACTATTTTCTTTTTGGATATTTTAAAATTACACAAATAATTATATGTCTAATTTAACTGCGCATGAATAATAGTTTGTTGTAGTTAGTAGGAATGCATTGGGATTTACGTCTGAAAGCAGTGAATTTTACGATTTTTGCAAATTATTTTTAATTCAAAATATTTAAAAAATCTTAAAGATCATTATCTCTTACCCAGAACTATCAGGAAATTATTTTTATTTAACAAACATTTTTTTTAACACTTTCGCCTTGCATTATTTGAATTCTAGGCCAAGTGCATAGCTGGCGCCGCCACACGGCGACCGTCAACTCATTCTCGTACCCCAAGTGGTGAGACCATAGTTTGTTGGATCGTGACTAAATTGCATGCGCGCTGTCTGGTGTTGAGTGGCTCGCGTCCGGAGATGGGGTGAGATCGATCGGTGCTTGATAATTTGTAGGCCTACCAGACGTCTAATGTATCAGGAGAGCACACTCTACAGTGGTAGTTCAGACTCTATGTTCCTTGTTCGGCTCAGTCCGATTTACCTAACCCAAAATCCTAAAAGACAGGAAATATGCAAATCAGATCTTTTGTTCAATACCTGCCGGCTTATTTTTAAGGACCGGACAGCAGAAGGAAGGCGTAGGTGGTGTCCCCAAAGACCTTAGTGGTGTCCGGTGACCCAAATAAGGGCTTTTATAGGACCCCAGCGAATAGGAGAACAGGACAATTGAATTCGCATCCTTACGCACTCCCACACGCACCCGTACAGCGCTTCTCCCGAAGGATATTCGCGCCTTGTAGTCCTGTGGGATGCGTCTGCACTCTGCTTTCCTGCTAGTTGTTTACGCATGATCTTCTGAAAAAAATGCGCCTGACTTAAAGTGGGGATGCTTACGATGTTAGGGGTCGCCCATAAACTACGTCAGACCTGTCCAGAGAGGAGAAATTTCAAGAATTTTCCTCGAAACTGCTCAAATCGTCGATATGAGTCTTCCACCTCCACTCTCCACTCCCCATTCTACTTCACGAAAGTAACCTCTACCCGAACTCTCCCGAGTGAGCAGAGAGAAGTGGTGGTAGAAGTGTAACATGTGGCTTTTGAGCAAATTTCTCATCTCTGGACAGGCCTGACCTACGTTACCAAATTGAAGGGGGAGGGGGGACACGCTAAAAACTATGGTTGATAACAGGCGGAGGGGGTGGGGTGTCTTTGAAAGTAACGTTACGAGTTAGATAACGTTTAATAAGTTTTTTTAATAACGTTTTCTGACGATAAATTTTAATCCTGCAACTTTACAGTTCAATAAAAACAATAAGATTAAACATCACTTCCATATTTTAGACACCACACTCTTTCCCCTATTCTCCTTTATTCCTCTTGTTTCAAGAATTCTTCTTTTTTTCCTATTTTCAAGAAACTTCCCCTTTTTCCCCTTTTTTCGTTTAAACGCGAACTGAATTAATAGAGCCTAATAGAAAGAATCCAACTATTTTTAGTTAAAAATTAAGTTTTTTTGGTTGATTTGCCTACTATCATAGTTTTGGTTCAGAATTCATCTCATTTGGTTAAAAATTCAACTATTTGGCTGAATGTTGAACACTTTTGTCGGATTTTTTTTTATTTATCATTTTAGTTAAAACTTCATCTCTTTGCCTTTGGTTCAAAATTTAACTATTTTGTTAAAAATTTGCTTTCTATTGGTTAACACTGAACTTTTCACACTGAAAATGTAACTATCCATTTTTAGTTTAAAATTGATATTTTTTATTGAAAATTGATCTTTTCTGGTTGCAAATTCATCTACTTCTTTGAAAATTCATGTTTTTTGTTAAATGCGTCTTTTTCGTAGAAAGTTAATCTTATTGGCTGAAAATTCATCCCCTTTGACGAAAAATGCAACTGTTTGGTTGAAAATTCGTCTTTTTTGGTTGAATTAGACTGTTCTTGATTTCAAATTAAAATTTTTCTTGCTCATGAGTAGAAGATACATAATTTTAGATAAAAATTCAACTACTTTGTTAATTTAGTTTTTTTTAGGAAAATTCATATTTTTGGTTGAAGCCCAAACTATTATGGTATATCGTTCAAGTATTTTGTTAAAAATTGAACTGTTCATTTGAAAATTTAAGTATTTGATAGAAAGCTAACGTTTTTGTTGAAAAAACATATTTTTAAGTTGAAAATTCAACTTTTTTATAGATAATTCGCCTTGATGGCTTCAAAATTCAACAACTTCATTGAGAATTCATGTATTTTGTTTAAAGTTCGTCTTTTTTGATAAAACATTAATCTTCTTGGTAAGAAATTCATTTTTTTTTGGTTGAGATTTTAATTATTTGATTAAAAAATTCATCATTCTTGGTTGAAAATTCATAGTTTGTTGAAAAGTCGTCTTTTTTGGCCACAGATTAACCTTCTTGTTAGAAGATTCATTTTTTTTTATTGAAAGTTTATCCCATTTGACGAAAAATGCAACTGTTTGATTGAAAATTAATCTGTTTTGTTTAAGAATTCAACTATTTTATTGAAAAATCGTCTTTTTTTTATTGAATTGGACTGTTTTTGATTTCAAATTAGAATCTTTCTTGGTCATGAGCAGAAAATGCATCATTTCAGATGAAAATTCAATTATTTAGTTGAAAAATTAAGTTTTTTTTGAAAATTCATATTTTTTGTTGAAGCCCCACCTATTATGGTAGATCATTCAAATATTTTATAAAAATTGAACTATTTATTTGAAAATTTAAGTATTTGGTAGAAAACTAACGTTTTTGTTGAAAAAAACATATTTTTGAATTGTAAATTCAATTCTTTCATAGATAATTCGTGTTGATGGCTTCAAAATTCAACACAGTCATTGAGAATTCATGTTTTTTGTTTAAAATTCGTTTTTTCTTGGTAGAAATTTAATCTTCTTGGTAAAAAATTCATTTTTTTTTGTTGAAAATTTAGCTATTTGGTAAAAAATTCATCATTCTTGGTTGAAAATTCATAGTTTGTCGAAAATTCGTCTTTTTTGATAACACATTAACCTTCTTGGTAGAAGATTTATTTTTTTTGGTTGAAGATTAAATTTTTTATCTGAAAATTTAACTATTCTGACTTTGATAGAAAATTTATATAAGTTGAAAATTCAACCATTTGGTATAAAATGTTTTGTTGAAAATTCGTCTTTTGGGGTAGAAAATGATACTTTTTTGTTGAAAATTAATATTTTTGGTTGGGGATTGAACTACTTTTTGAAAACTCGTCTTTTTCCATTAAATACAACTGGTTGAAAATTCATCTTTGTAGGTCAAAAATTCAGCTATTTTGTTCAAAGTTTAATTCATTTGTTGAAAATCCAACTATTTTGTTAAAGTCACCTTTTTTTCGAAAATTAGTTGATTTGGATTGAAAATTTATCTTTTATGTTAGAAACGTCACCTTTCTTGGTTGAAAATTTAATATTTTGTTGAAAATTCGATTTTTATTTGGATAAAGATTAAGTCTTTTATCTGAAAATTTAACTATTCTGTTTTTGGTAGAAAACCTATCCTTCATAAGTTGAAAATTCAAATATTTGGTGGAAAATTCATGTATTTTGTTGAAAATTCATATTTTCTGGTTGAATTCAATTGGCAAAATTTATAGGATCTCAAGGGGCTTTTTTGACAATTTTTAAAATTTTAATAATTTCTCTTTGCTCTGATATTACTTCAAAAATAATTATTTTAAAAAATCCCCCAAATATTCTGAGTGATGAATTTGACTAAGTCAGATGGAAATTTTTAAATAAGACATTAAATAAAATTTTACTCGAGAAAAGGAACGCCTTTCAACTCCGCTGGGATTCGAGCTCAGGACCTTTTCTTTGCCAACCTTTTCTCACAGAAACCCTCACACTTCTCACCTATGCATAAACAATTACACAAATTTTGTCTAAGATTCTCACTGATCAGAATAAATAAAAATGAGAATTTTAGATAAAAATTGTATAACTGTGTATGTATAGAGAAAGTGTAGGGATTTCTGTGAGAAAAGGTTGGCTGGGCCCCTCCGTAGCTCAGTTTGTAGAACAGTTGTCCGGCAGAATTGAAAGGAGCTTTGTTTTTCACAGAAAATTTTATTTATCTATAACTCTTATCAACTGAAAAATAAAGAACGAAAGAAAGTCCATTTTCAAATAATCAAACACATTTTTTAAGTAGAATATAAAAAATTAAATTTTTGTTAAAGAACCTAATTTTTGAAATCCAATGGGTTTCTTCATAGGATTCAGAAGAGCTTTTTGATTCTCTGCTTGCCTGGTATTTCGGAGCACGTATATCCCCTCTAAATCGCTTGAGGCGTCTCTATCTAGGCGCTTTTCAGGATATCCGAAGCGGGTTTGTAGCGCACAGTTAGTTTGTCCCGACCACGCAACCTGTGAGTGCCGGATAAACCGATTGATGGGGTTGGAACGCACCCCATGGGAATGTGGGTAAGGCTTCCGTGTGACCTCTCCGTTCTAGGAGAACAGGATAATCACAGAAGAGGTGGAGGTATAGTGAAAAAGACGCGTTTTCACTTTTTCAGGGAGCGAGAAAGTATAAGGGGGAGAAAGATAATCATATACATATTTCTATATTATACAATGTAAAAAGGTGTACTGTAATTTTACTACGTACCACGCAGAAAATTATTCAATTCACGTCTAAGGATGTAAATTTATTTATTTATTGTAACAGTGAAGGGCAGTGGCCTTTAGTACACATGATACTGAAAAATAAGGATGATGGTAAAATAGTAAAAATAGATCAAACATAAAAATAAATTGGCATACAGAAATTTCAAGTTCTAGTAACATACTACAGAGCGATATATTCAAATTAAACAAGTTTACACAAGAAGGTTCTGAAGCGATACGTAGAGGTGTTGATGCATTCAATCCGTAATTAGTTCGATGTGCAGGTAACTTAAACAATGTATAGTTACGGAAAGTCATTGTAGGCGTATGCAATTTAATTTGCGCGAGAATGGCAGAACATTCAATTTTGGTGTTGAGTAGGTTGAACAGAAAGCATACATTAGAAAATACAAATCTTGGCGCTATCTTCGGGATGTGTAACAACGTTCTTATTCCACCGTAATAATGGTCTCGTCAATTCATTGCCATTCCCAATTGTCTGACCGCAAAGCGGAGAAAACGATTTTGAGCTCTCTCTAGTTTAATTTTATGAATCATAAAAAATGAAGACCAAATAATCGAAGCATATTCAAAATGCGGACGAATACTACAGAATGCTACAGAGCGATATATTCAAATTAAACAAATCTACGCAACAAGGTTCTGGAGCGATGCGTAGAGGTATTAAAGAAGTCGAGAACATTACTGAACAAATTCGCTTCCCTACAGATACGCGTGAGCAAATAATTCAATCTGTAATTAGTTCGATGCGAAGGTAATTTAAACAATGTATATAGTTACGGAAAGTCATTGTAGGCGTATGCAATTCATTTTGTGCAAGAATGGCAGAATATTCAATTTTGTTGTTGAGTAGGTTGAACAGAAAGCATATACATCAGAGGATACTAATCTTGACCCTATTTTCGGGATGTTTAACAACATTCTTATTTCACCGTAGTTATGGTCTCGTCTACTAATTGCCATTCCCAGTTGTTTGACCGCGAAGCGGAGAAAACAATTTTGAGCTCTCTCTAGTCTAATTTTTTGAATCATAAAAAATGAAGACTAAATAATCGAAGCATATTCAAGATGCGGACGAACAAGAGCAAAGAATAATTTTTTGAGCGCTAGCGGGTTCTTTATCATTGCAGAATTTCTAATGACGAAGCTCAGAGATCTGAGGGTTTTATGTATATTGTATAGCATCAGAAACCTGGTCATTGTAGGAAAGCTTTTCATCCAAGAGGAGCCCCAGATCCCGCACCTACCCAACTCTGAGTAGAACCTCATCAACAATCGTGTACTCATGCCCTATCGTTACTTTTTTTCTTTCAAAGGAAATTTTTGAGTACTTTTTAGTGTTTAGCCGCAACCCATTTGAAGAGCACCAATTCTGCAATCTGTTAAGATCATTTTGTAGTTTAATGCAATCAAAAAGGGAGCGAATTATTCGAAGCATTTTCAAATCATCAGCATAGATTATAGAATAAAAAGGAACAAAATTTTAAAACGGATCCAACATCATTGATCGGAAGGATAAAAAAGAGCGAGCCGAGGTGGGACCCCTGCGGCACCCCAGATGTTGTATGGAATGCGTTGGATGAAATCGGCCGCTTAAGTAACTTGAAATCCAAGATAGTAAATGAGACCCGAGTCCCAGGGATCTGAGCTTCGCCACGAAACTGTTATATATTCCCAATATTTTAATACTCGTATAGCCACAGAATAGAAACTTTCTAGGTGAAGCGATATAGCTGCCGCTTCTAAACAAATTAGCTGTACGAGCAATCCAATAATAAGAGCTATGCGTTAGATTATGACTGCTAGACTATTTAACAAACGGTGATAGATTTATCTCCTAAATTTTCTGTACGTTAGAGATAGACAGTTTATATATATTAGCTATCTAATTTTGCAGTTCTACCTAAACTGTATTGCAAATTCAGCTATATCTCTCCAGCAATATATTTCTAGCTACAACACCTAAACCATTTTTTGCAGTGCGTGATCGACTGTATCAACAGCCTTTGAGAAATCCGTATAAATCGCATCCACTTGGTAGCCGGATTTCATAGACTGTGATATAAAGTGCGCAAAAGAGCATACATTAGTCATGGTGGATCTCCCATGCAAGAAGCCACGCTGCCATGCTCTCAAAAACTTTATCTAAGGTGCTTAGTATAGCTATTGGTCGATAGTTTTTAACGTCACTGCGATCTTCTGATTTGTGAACCGGAGTAACTGTGCCTTTTTTCCACTCTTGAGAAAAACAACCGTGCAAGATGGACATGTTGAATCTTAGATACATCGGAAAAACCAATGATGAGCAACACGACTTAATGAGGTAGGGAAGTACACTATCTGGACCGGCACCCTTGCTGATATCAAGTTTTAATAATTTGCACTCAATTTAATCCCGATTATATATCAGGAAAATCGATTGTATCAGCTAAAGTAAACAGGACATCATTTGTGGACAGCGCACTATAAACAGTCTTAAAGTGTTTAGCAAGAATTTCATAGTCCTCCCGTCACTAGTATCAGCCTGTTCGTTCCCAAGAAACATGTTGTTGGGTAGACTTTTAGTACCACGCATCGAATTAAAAAATTTCCAAAAAGACTTAGGATTCTCGATAATAGCATTTTTGCTTCAAGTTATTAAATTAAGGTAACAGGTGTTAGACAGTGTTTTACATTAAGCCCTGAGTTGTGAGAATCTCAGATAGTCAGCCAGACTAGGAAATCTTTTATACGCTCAGTGTGCCTCTTTCTTCTCTATGAAAAGATACTTAAGGTCACTAGTGAACCAGGGTGAGAAGCTGAAAGGTTTTATTATTTTTAAAAGGGCTAAATAATCAAATGCAGTATACAGATACGTATAAACGTATATGGCAGGTTCTCCGGAACCAGAGTTTACGGCGTCCGGAGGTTACGTACCATAGAAAGACGCAAACCATAGCCCCAAAAACTGGATGTATGAAACAATCCTTCGAAGAACATATTCATTTATACTTCTTTTAAATAGCTATTACGTTAATATTGACTTATTTGCTAAAAAGTGTTCGATTTAAGAACGACTGGAGTTCACACATAATAAAAATACGCAACACTTTATCTTAGTTTATATTGGTTTAAATGCAAATCTTGTCATTATTACTTCGGAATCATGCGTAAATGTAACATATGGATCTAACTATCCATAATTTAGGGTCTTATTAATTGAAAAACTTGACGCAATTGTCAGAACGTAATCCAAGTAATTTCGGCCGTCAAAAAAATTTCGGAGAAACTCTGTTTAAACGAGTTTTTAATTACGTGTATAAACGTTAAATTAAAAACTTCTGTTATGGAATCATAGTTTTCGAGATCAACTTTTGAAAGGTAATGATTAAAATATTCATCACTTTCATTTTACTTATGATAAATTTTCTGAATGTTGGTCACTGGTATGTGGAGAACAGAGAAAAGTGTATTTTTTGAGAATTTAGACTTGCTTAATATGTTTTCACAGTACAATATATTATATTTCGCTTGCGATACAAGTAAATATGGCAAAGAAGAATAAATTAACTGAATTTCCGAATTATTGACAATGTTTTCTCAAAGTTATTACGCGGGGAAGCGAAAATGACCTCTTTGTGGAGAAATAAAGATATACAGAATTTTGTAAAAATATATGTGCGATATGCAAATTGAGAGGATTCAAGTTCAATTTTGAGTTTCTATTCATAATGGAAATTTTGAAATTAAAACGTATTGTAAATATCACTTGAGATTTCTTTCAGTGTATAATATGTATATGGGTGAATAGAAGTGCTAGTTTCATGGAATAACATACATACAGCTTCACTAAAAGGGGACGACCCCGACTTTTATAATCAATATTTTGCATATAGCTCTAGAGATATTTCAATTTAGGATAATATATATTTGTATATAAGGGTGGAGGAAAAGCAATCCTTCATCTAATTAATTGACAATATGTGTTCAATAAATATTTCTACAAACAAAGAAATATTTAGGAGCATTTAGAAAAAGATTTTTCTTATTAAAAACTGGAGAATTGTAAAACATATTTAAATTGCAGACCTTCAGGAATATACAATTGAATACCTGAAGAAATTGAAAAACAAAGAATATTTAAAAATTGAAACGTTCAAAATCGAGCAAGTTTGAATTTGAAGAGTTTATTTTTTAAAAAATGAACAGAAAGCTTATAAAACTGGACACTTTTATACATAAAGCATTTCAAATTAAACAATTTGAGCCTGACTTTAGAATTTTAAATTGGAAGCCTCCAAAAAAGAAAATATTTAAGATGAAACATTATAAGTTGAAAACTCTTTACTATGATACTTTGCAAATTGACAAAAATTGGTAATTATGTAAACAATTTTCAAAAACAAATGCAAAGTTTGACTATTTTTCAATGAAGAGGCTCAATCTTTTTACGGAATCAACAAAAAATGTCTGTCTGATGACTCTTTGTTATTATACTTTGCAAGTTGCCAAAAATTGAGGGCCCGCATGTAATAAGAGAGCATAAAGTTTTCTTTCGCAAAAACGAAGTCCCCTGGAGGTTTTGAAACAAATTTTCCAATTTTAATTTTTAAAGGATGTACCTGGATGTTAAATTTTATTGTGTATCTTTTTTTACTTAGAAAAATAGTTGAAGCTTTTTTAGTTTTCAAATTAAAGTAAAAAACTCTTCTTTGGAAGAATTGATTTTTTTCATTTCAACGTGCTCAGTTGGTCAGTTTTTTAAATTTTTTGATAAAATTTTCAGGAAGTTGACTTAAGGATATCCTTTGACTGATACAGTTATCAGAATTTGAAAATGTTTTTTTGGAAAAATCTTATTAATTTTTTTCTGACGCTGGACGTAAATTTGACTTTTATGTCTTCTAGCGTTTCGTTAATCGAGGGAATTTTAAACAGGCAAAAACTTCTCGCGACAAAAATTCGGAAAATGGTATTGTAAAGTTTTTTGGGAAGTTTAAGATTAAAATATTAAATTTTTCAGGAGCAGTAATGATTTTAGTTTATGAAAGCAATCCGGTTTTCGAGTTTACTTACAGGCTCCGCGGCTTACCGTCGCGCCATGGTGTCTCGCTAGTGAGTTTTGCTTACAAAAACAATATTGGTTAAATTTCTTAGTGGATACAAATTTAAAATAAGTAAGTTTATAAAACACATTTGAATTTTATTTAATTCCTCATTAATTTCTGCACAAACTATAGAATTTAATGTTTATTTATCTTGCTTATCCAATTTAATCTTCGTCAGAAGAAAGGACAGAATCATCGTACAAATCAGCTAGAAGGGTATTAGTTTTGCATATTATTTTCCTTGCGCATAATTTAATTCAATAAAATGACTTTACATCCGAAAAATCTCATTGATTATATTTTCTATTTATATTTCAATACAAATAATTTTACAAAAAGTTTTGGCGTGTAAGATAAACGAAGGAAAAATTTTCTTACGATTTATTTATTGGGAGTTGATAGAACAGTAATAATTCCTTATTTGAATACAAAAATTATTCAAACTCTTACCTCGTTTTTGCAAATTTTTCGTACTTTTCGTGCTCATGTACTCTCATCTCTCTTTCGTTTTCTACCTCGATTTATTGGGGATATATTTACGATTTTAATATAAATTGAAAAATTCCCACTTGTTTGTAAATCACTTTTTATCAAGCAAAAACTATTAAATTTAGATTTAAAAATTTCTGTAAACATAGATGTGTAATGTCTAGAAAAGAGTGAAGGACTAACTTATCTTTTCAATTTTAAAAATTTTTTAGACAAAGTGCAAGAAATATTTGGAGAGGTTTGTTTACAAAACGAATTCTCAAGGTCGTTTACTAGTCAGGCGTTTAAATCCAAATATTACAAGCGGAAAAAATGCATTAAAAACTGAATAAAATTCATGAGTGTCTTGTAAATATACTTTTGTTACATTTTTATTCACTAAGAAATTTAAGCAGTATCATTTTATAAACAAAATCTCACTAGCGAGACACCGTGGCGCGGCGGTAAGTCGCGGAGCCTACAGGTAAACTCGAAAACCTGATTGCTCTTATAGACTAAAATCATTACTGCTCTCAAACTGTTCAATATTTTGATCTTAAACTTTCCAAAAAACCTCATCATACCTTTTCCCGAATTTTCGTCGCGAAAAATGTTTGCCTGCTCAAAATTCCCTCGATAAACGGAACGCTAGAAGACATAAAAGTCAAATTTACGCCCAGCGTCAAAAAATTTTTTTTCAAACATTTTTAAATTCTAATTAATCTGTCATTCGAAGGATAACCTGAAATGAAATCCCTAAGAATTTCATTGAAAATTTCGAAAACGGACGAACTGAGCACTACGTGAAGTGAAAAAAGAATTAGAATTGATTTTTCCATGAAAGTTTTTTTACTTTAATTTAAAAACTAAAAAAGCTTTAACGCTTTTTTCAACTAAAAAAACTTTCCAAGTAGAAAAAGATGCACAATAAAATTTAATATCCAGATACATCATTTAAAATTAAAAATTTGTTTAAAAGCCTCCAGAGGACTTCGTTTTCGCAAGAGAAAATTTTATGTGCCCTCTTATTGCATCCGGGCCCTCAGTTGGTAATTATCTATACAATTTTTATAAACAAATGCACAGTTTGACTATATTTCAATGAATATAGTCTTCCCAGTAAAGAAAATAGAGTTTGAAAATTTTAACCGAAATTTGAAACCGCCTAATGGAAAATATAAATTAATTAAAATTACAAAGTGAGTAGGGAGATCCTCTTGGAAGGACCTTCGAATTCACGCAGCTAGACTTAGTGTGGCGCAGACTCTGGTTTCGCTTATGAGCTCCTGGTCAGAAAACCCCCTAAACTCTAGCTAAATCCAGGATCAGAGGATATGGCAAAGTCGATAGTCATCCTTTCGACACGTGTTGACTCAAATTGGAATACCTTAAATTTTAGGACCACAAGTCTGTTCGTGACACCCCATATATTCCTGGTACAAAAAGCCCCACGTGTTCAACCCAAATCCCAGGACGAAATACCTGACCGGCACTGACTGGGTGAATATCGCTTACGCACACTTTTATGTTTTCCTGATGACTTAAGGATACGCTGATCCTTAGAATTTAGTGCAATCGAATTCTAAGGCATTTTCCTCATCCCTTCCTTTCAGTAAATATATATTTTTTTAAATGTGTAGTGTCTTTTATATCGCGATATTCATGTAATAAATAGGTGGTAGGTGTGAAGAAGAAGGATGAGAAGAGAAAAAAAAACTCAAGATTTAAAGGGACTTAGATTTGTTGCAAACTATAAATATTGTTTAGAAATAAAAAGAAGATATTTTGGTAGTCTTGAAGTCTATTTTTGAATTTTGAACTTTTTGGGTGTTCTTTCTTAGTACACAAAAAATTTGTATGAGAAAATAGATTTTATTTCGATCTTTAAGAAAAAAGTTACAATTTTTATATTTTTTAATCTCCAGTTTTGTATAAGAACACTACCGCCGAAAATTGTCGGTAAGACCAACGTGAGTACTATTAAAAGTCACTGCTGACTTTAAACCACGATAACTCAGTAAAAAAAAAAATAGATAGAGATTTAAAAAAATATATTTGAAAAAGCTTATGACATTCCGTGCCTGATGAGCCCTAGCAAAGATATTTTTGATTTTTTCCAAGCGGATATATCACCCGAGAAGTTTAAAAAAAAATTCAATAATTTCTCGAATTCTGTAGCTCGACTCAAATACGCTTGGCAATTACTATTTATATCTTGGGAATCCGTAAAGATTTTTAGAGTTTTACAAGCTCAAATCAAAGATAAGATTTTAAACATTATTTTCTGTTAATTTCAGATTTTTGCCACAACTTCCCTATGTCATAGCACGAGTTGAAGTCGAGGTACAAAATCTCAGAAATTCCCGGCAATCACCGATGCTGACTGAAATTCGACACAGACAGACTTGGACATTTTTAGTCATAACATGGGATCCCATTAGAATTTTTAAAGTTTTATTAGCTTGAATTAGAGGTGAGACTTTAATGATAACGTGGTATAAATTTCAGATTTTTTCTACAACTTTCCTAGGTTATGCTGTGAGTTAAAGTCGAGGTACGGAATTCGATAAATTATTAAATTTTTCTTTTAAACTTCTAGGGTGATATATCCTCTTGAAAAAATCAAAAATATCATTGCTAGGGCTTGTCAGACGTGGAATTTCATAAGCTTTCCAACTTTTTTTTTTTAATTTCTTACTATTTTTTTGACCGAGTTATCGTGGTTCAAAGTCAGCAGTGATTTTTAATAGTACTCATAATTAAGTACAACGCATTGAACCACTTATATTAGCCATCATTTTTCTCGAAGGTCTCAATTTTTTATATTATTTGTAAACAATAGTTTAAAAGTTTGAAAGTTTTACCCACTAATCCAGTCGTCTTTAATACTTCTGTATACACTTAATGACTAAAAGGTCTCAACGGTGATTTTGGCTTGAAAAATCCATAAAAGTCTCCTGATTATCAATATCAAGGTCAGTGTTTCGAAATCTGGGGGAACAATAAACAATTTTTTTTTTACAATTACCTTATCTTTGGAAAATAAAATTTTCTAAAATCATTTTCGGAAAGTTTATGCAGAAAAAAACCCTTTTGTCTTCCCCAATTTTTCATAAAACGAACCGTTTTAAATTAAAGAGTTATAAACAATTGTGGCGGACAATGCTAAATAGCCTAATCAACCAAATTTTACAGGTGAGACAAAAAACCTTTCTAGAGGAACAATTTACTTACATTTATAGTACTAGTACAAGATTTTTTAATTTTAATAATAATATCTCCAATTGTCAAATACTTCTTAAAACCTATAATAACCATGAAATTGTTTTGAAAATTGAATATTGTAGTGTACTTCATTCATTTAGTTTGAATTCTTTGAAATTTAAAAATATTTCGTTGCACTGAAATATCCTAAGTTCCAGGGCACAAATTGCAAAACTTTATTTTTTTTCTGAAGTGGTGTAAAAAAGCGAGAAAGTATAATTTTTAAAGAAAACTCAATTTGTCAAAAAGTGGACTTAGCACCCTTTAGCTTTTCATGCTTAATTAAATTCGCATTAAAATTGACATATTTGCGGATATATTTTATTGAACCGAGAAATTGAAAAAAAAAACAACTGTGTACTCGTATTACTTTTCTGACAATGCGTACTCTACAAAGAAACAATAAATTTTCCGAAAAAGCTAAAACTTTGGTTTGTATAAAAATAAAAAAAATAAACACGAAAGAAGATTGTTATTGAAAAAAAGAAAAATAAGAAATAAAATTACATAATAAAAATATATCTCAGATATAAGATGGTCACAGCCCAATATGTCGAAGGCATTCTTTGAGTTGGATTCATGCAAACCTCAAAATTTATACAAGTTTATTTAATTAATTCTTAAAGGTACTAGCATTAGCAATTTTTTTACAAGTTTCCACAAATTAAATAACAATAAAAAAACTAAATCGTGTTAATGCTCTTTTAAAGGAGGTTCAACACATTTTTATCAACTTTTTAATATTGAAAGGTATGTTCTTATTGTTCTCACCAATAATGATGATGTAATAAAAAATAAAATTTTACTAATATATATATATATATATAATTCTATTCATTATTCATTGTCTAACTTCAAAGTTGATGGCAAATTGTCAAAGTTACGAAAAAAACAGGCCTAGGGACAAAATACCTAATTACATTTTTAAAAAATTTATTATTATTGATGGTCTCATTTAAAGACGAAAAGATGATTTTTTTTGAAAAAATTTTGAAACATAGAAAAGATTGCTTATTTAAAAATTTTGTCTATGACGACCTTTTTTTTACCGCTTCTTACCAAATTTTTGAAAATAAAGCGATTTTAATGAATGATAGCTTATTTTCCCGGGAAGAAATTCTCTTCAACTTGATCTAATTTAATTCTTAGTAATGAATATATTGATATTAAATATAGTTTTTTGTTTCTCAAATTTTTCGTCTGAAAATAGTTCTTTCATTTTCTCAGCTATTAAAAAATGTATTTTTGAAAATTGAATGTGGTCAAGTTGTAGAGAATTTTTTTCCCGAGAAAGTAAGCTACTATTCATCAAAATCGCTCCGTTTTCAAAAATTTGATAAAAAGCAATAAGAAAAAGAGTTCGCTCAGAAATAAAATTTAAAAAAAAACAATTTTTTATGTCTTAGATCTTTTTCATCCCAGGTGGAAGAGTTATGCATAGTGAAGAAAATTATGCATAATTTTCATTTGTTTCATCCAAATGTTGTATAAAACAAATGAAAATTGTACATAATATTAATAATATTTATACAATATTTAAAATATATATTATTATATATTATATATATTACATATTTTAGTTCGAGACCAATTTTTTCGCCCCCATAATACCTTAATGAAATTAATAAATAGATTGTAACTTTGACTATTTTTAAACTGTGAAATTGTAACAATTAGTACAATCTATAAAATAATTTTTTCCGTACTATTGAACAATATTTATAAGAAGGCTCATTGTATCATATTTCTGACCTTTAAAGGAGCATTAACGTAAAATGTGCCCATTTTTAAATTCATGTAAATATTATTATAAAAGGTTCGAAGTCTGTCCTTCGATTTTCGTTTTTTTTCTTCATTACCGTACAAACCTTTTATTAAATAAAAAATTTTAGTTTAAATTGAATTATAAACAGAGAATTGCAAAGCACATCGTTTACTACAAGATTCTGTGAAATTTAATTCATAATGTTGACTGCTTTTTTTGGAATTCAATATTAAAACTGAAAAATACATTTTGGCAAAACGAAATTCATTACCGTGCGTATGTTAAAAAACTGATAGCGGATAGGAAAAAAATTAGAAAAAAAAATTATATTACCTTCTTGGCGAAGTCCCCTTTTATAATCAGGCGACTTTTTATAATTGCAATGAGTGTATTTATTTCAAATATTATAAAAGTATTCATTTCATCGTTTTTATTCTATTAATTCTCGTCCGACAGCGTGTATACACGCTTATGCGCTTGTGCATAAATCGATCGTTTGTTTAAATATTTGTTTATTTATTATTTTCTAGTTTTTAAAAAAATTACAGGAAGGCCTGGAGATTTGAAGAAACTTACATTTATTATAAAATACTACGTTTCGGATGGAGACGCGTCTACAGGTATTGTATAATGAGGGAAATATCTCCGTAGATTTTTAGTTTTAAGAATTTATAATTCATTCATGATTCATTTAATTTTTATCATTTTATAATTATTGATCATTTAAATTTACGTGCTTTTTCCAACAAATTTCTAACCTGAAATTCATTTTTCATATTTTGCCTACAAATTGCATAATTATTTCTTATTTTCCGATGTGCCCTTTTAGATTTCAAACACTTATAAGTAATACGATAATTTTTTATTGTTTATTATTAAATTATTAATAAGTACGTGATTGCCAGTTTAGTCGTTGCAGTTTTTCTTCAATTCGACAATCACCCAGACATAATTGAAAGCTACAATCTGAAATAAACATTAAGATATTAAATTTTACGAAATTGACCCATACATAGAGTAGGGGCAAAAAAGTTTGAATCCCTGTCGAATTTAAATAAAATATTCCTAAATTAAAAAAAAAATTAAGGACGAAATACATCTTTCGTTTCAGATTAAAAACCAATCTTGATCAAAAAACTAATTAATTGAGTTCTCAATAAAAACCGGATACAGGCGTGCCGCTAAGTATATATCGAGTTGCGCAAAGAAATCGCTATCTTAACTTAATCGTAATCCCCTTGGCGTTTCTACTTTACGAACGAGTATATAATCTGAGATTAAAATGTGCCTTTTATATCTACTGAGTAAATGAGGTTTTTGTTGGGTGGGGGGGGGGGGCGGATAAGAAAA
>JAUMHM010000005.1:17801669-17813172 GCA_032362435.1 Melikaiella ostensackeni | reverse complement strand
CAAGAAATTGTTTTTTCAAAATCTTTGTATGAAGTTTGATCATATCCCATCTTTTTTCTATGGCAAGTTCTACTCTTTCATATGGAATGTAAGGAAACATACCTATCACGTCAAACGAAATTAAAATGTGATTTATTGGTATTTTAACATTTTCAATTAATTTTAGAAAGACAGCACTATCTCTATTGATGTTCTCGAAGGGGTTACTGATTCATTGATAATTTTTCGAAGTAGTTTTTCTAATTTTCTTGTGAGTGAATCTATTGCCAAAATAACTGGTCGCAAAGGAAAATCTACTTTATGAGATTTAACGAAACCGTAGACCAAAGGCAGATTAGTATGAATTGTCTCAATATCGCACTTTTCAACATTTTTTCCAAAACATTTTTGAATCCTCAATCTCTCTAGAATTTTAAATGTACCTTTTCAAAGCATTCTTGTAGGATCATTGGGAACAACAGTAAATGCAATCATCAGAACAAAAACAATATTCAGTTTCACAATAGATTCAATGCGGTTGTCTAATCTTATTTTGGAAAAATCTCAAGTATCTTGAAATCAGTGTTAGGAAAATTGGGCTTACATATGATATATAGACTTCCATTCAAAAGTAATTTGATTGTAAAATTAAGTAAAGATAAATATTAGAAATTTGATAAACAGTGTGTTATTTACAAATTTAAATGTAGACAGTGTGGTGCTACTTATGTAGAGCATATAAGGAGGTCACTAAGAACAAGAAAAGAGGAAGATAAAAATAATTTTTATAGATAGGCAAGATATTATTCGGACCTTACAAAACATGGACTCACAAATATTCATGACTCCAATTGGGATGATGTTGGATTTTGTATCATGAGAGAAATAAAAAAAAAAGAATTGAGATGCTATTCATAAAGAGAAAAGGTAACAAAGATATCAATTTAAACAAAGATCTTTCGACGTACAATAAAATTTAGGATGAAGTCATTAATTGGATACATTGACTGTAGTTTTTGTCAGAATTTTGCCTATGTAGAAATCAATTTCAATCAAGGAATAATATACTTATCAAGATAGCAATTGCTATCAATTATCTCTTTTTTTATTTTCAGGTAATAATGGTTTTTTGATCTTATAATGTTTTCATCAATTTTTACCTGTTGTTTTCCTATACATTAGTGGGTAGTTTCGAAGTCTATTTTTAATTTGTGAACTTTATGGGTGTTCTTTTTAGGTGCACAAAAAATGTTCATAAGACACTAGATTTCATTTCAATCTTCATCAAATAATAGAATTGTAGTAATCAGACTCATTTCCCATGCTTCTTTTTCTCTTCTGCTCTTGAACCTCCATAAACGGGCCGCTTTCCTTATCGGTGACCAGACTAGCGAATGGAACACATTTATAATGTGTTCTCTTCGGTTCAAAGTGCAACGAACGTGACGAGTGACGAGTCAATTCCGAAACAGGGGTTGATAAAAACCTTGCGCCTTATGCATTATATTACAAATATGCAAGTGAGTATCCACGGCTTTACGGATGACGGTTATCTTCGCGGGTCAGTGATCTCGGCTTAATCTTCAACTGCATAAGAAGAAAAAGTAAAAAGATCTAGAAGAATAAGAAGGGTCTCTTGTTATCTCTATCGTTAGTCTACCAACTGTCGAGCTACTCAGCCCATAAAAGTCGATACACTAAGTACACAGTCATATCGGCACCAAGGGCTTTCTTATTCCTGATTGTGACAAATTTACTCAGAGATATCTTCCACCCATCATAATCTGGCTCATCCAACCTAAATGTTTGGCACTTGTCAAGTTTTCATTCAACCAACAGAAAAATGAATGATACCTATGCACGGAAAAAAAGAATATAAGCTGTCTATCGATACCAGCAGATTACTTCATTCATTGACAAAACATAACTAACAAGAAGAGGTCCCGAGATGGGGGCGTCGATTCGACTGAAGCTTCACAGGATGAAAGTGCATTAAAATCCATTGGATACGTATTTTTTCCTACGATTCAATGGGCCTTAGTTCCCGAGATATCCAGGTTTGAATATTTGACCTTGAACGCTTGGCTCAAGTCGGGGCTCCGGGCTGAGCTGTGGCGCGTCGCACGCCGAAGCCTAAATGCTAAAACCTCGATATCTCGGAAACTAAGGCCCATTGGATCAAAAGAAAAAATACGTATCTAATGGATTTTGTTGTACTTTCGTCTTGTAAAGCTCCAGTCGAATTGGCGCCCCGCACCTCACGATCTCTCCTTGTAAAATAAAAAATTGTATTTTTATTTGAAACATTTTCACACTTTATGACATGGATAGCCCGTTATTTCGAATACTTTAAAATGCTTTGATTAAAAAATTTAAAATTTTATAGGCTTTTAATTCTGGATTTGACATTGTTCTGCTTCAATTTGGAAATATTTTATTTTTTATAGTTTTAGTTCAGAATAAAATAGTTCAAATTCCAACAATTCCCAATTCTTCAAATTTTTTTATTCTGTGTTGTAAACCTGGAAATGTTCTATTTTGATTGATTAAAAATTGAAATCATACAATTATTACGACCTCTAATCACTTATTTTCTTGTGTTCTAGGTATGTATTGCTTGACTTAAACTCCAAAAAAGAAACAGTGTTCAATGACAATGTAATTGAAGGCAAGTGGTAAGTGTGAATTACCTAAAAGTGTGGAAATTAGGCTCCTTGATTTTAATTTCTAAATGCAGTCTATACAAATTAAATTAAAATATCCTCCCAGCTAAATTACAATAAAAAATTCGATAAAATTTGAAACTTCAAGAAACTGCAGAGCTGTCGAATCTATAATTTTGTTTTAGCTTCTCTATTTTTAACGTATTTAAGAATACAAAATTATTTTATTATTTATTATCACCCTTTGTTATTCACACTGAAAAAACAGCTTAATTTTTTTGCATCTTAAATAAAGGCAATTTTTTCAGCATTTTTATTTGTTGGTCAGAGAGTAACTTGAAATATGCATTTTTCGTTTTGTTCTTTGAATTTGGATCTTGCTCTGCAATAATTTATTAACCTTACAAATTTAAGTTTTTAAGTTGAAAAGGTGACATAATTATGTATGTTTTCAATGAAAAGCTTGAATTAAATGAGGCAAATTAGTGTATTAAATATGAATAAGAAAATGGAATTGAGTTGTTGCAATAAAACGAAAAATGACTATTAATGACTTGCTCTATTCATTGGTGCAAACAAAAAAATAACTTTTACTATTTATATGAAAAACTGTAGATGGGCTTGATATAATCTAATGTTGCAATTTTAGTCATTCAAATAATTGCAATAAAAATTATTTGAAAATCCCATACTGTAGATAGGTTTTTTCTTCCGGAAAATTGAACCGAAGTGGACAAGAATTAGGGCGAAGAACGTCTCTATGTACAAAGGTGTTCCTTCACTCGGTGCTAGTGTCTTTTTGTTGCAATTTTTCGAAGAAACAATTTTTCTCTCTTCAATTTTTTCCATAGCTCGCTTCAGTTACGAAAAAAGTGTAAGGTTTCATTTTTGGAAATTATATCAGTTATTGTTAAGTCTGCTAATTTTATTTCATTTTTGAATACATTTATTGAAAATTAATAGTAAATATCGTATCGTATAATATATGCCTCTCAGACGAACTCCAATTCATCGACAAAGAAGAGTTTTACTGAGCTATTAATGAGAAGCCAGGGTACTCATTCCAAAAAGCACCCTGAAGTTCAAGTTTTGGGCAAATCTGTAAAAATTTAGAAATTTTGGCCGCCATATTGGATCCACTGTTTTGAATCTGTAACTGTTGACGTCAGCGTCAGAACTAGCATCCTTAAAAACCCCCTTGTACAAAGCTATAGGAAAATCTGTAAAAAGATTCAAAATTTCGGCTACCATATTGGATCCACCATTTTAATTTTGAAACTTTTAACGTCAGAGTTGAAATTAACGACGTCAAAAACTTCCTTGTACCAAGTTTTAGGCAAATCTGTAGAAATTTAAAAATTTTGGCAGCTATACTGAATTCGCCATTTTGAATTTTCAACTTTTGACGTCAAAATTGAAACCAGCGACCTCAAAAACCCCTCTTTACCAAGTTTTAGGTAAATATGTAAACATTTCGGCCGCCATATTGGATCCGCTATTTTGAAATGGTAACTTTTGACCTCAACGTAGAAATTAGCGATATCAAGAACCCCCTTGTACCAAGTTTCAAGCAAAGATGTAAAGTTTTCAACATTTTGGCCGCCATATTGGATCCCTCATTTTGAATTTGTAACTTTGGACGTCAACGTCGAAATGAGCGACCTCAAAAAACCCCTAGTACCAAGTTATAGGAAAATCTGTAAAAATTTTAAAATGTTTGCCGCTGTATTGAGTTCACCTCTTTTAATTAGTAACTTTTGACGTCAAATTTGAAATCAGCGACCTCAAAAACCCTGTTATACCAAGTCTCATACAAATCCGACGAAATCTTGAATTTTGGGCAGTTTTTGATGACTCTGAGCCCACTGTGAGCGCAGTTCACCCCGCAGTACTAAAATTCGTGTAGATAGGCTTACCTTTTTGTAGATAGAGCCTTTCTTCGACAGTATTTCTCCAAATTTTTTAAAAATCTCTATATATAAACTAATTAGAGTCTAATTATCTCCGAATATAATTAGAACATTCCAATTACCTTTCGTGCACATGAATTCGCTTTTTCATTACGAATCCAACGATATAAAAATCTCATTTTTCCTAAAAAATGTAGACAGAGCGTTTCTTCAAAAGTACGGCAGTCATTCCCATTAGACTAGTAATAATCACGTTTCGAATAATTGAATTTAATAATTAGCTTCGAAAGGTCTAGATAATATTTTGTATTCAGTCAGCATATGTTATTTGGAGAAAATCATATTGTAAAATGAAATGAAATGAAGCATTGCGAATGGTTGATGAGAATTGCCGATGCTAGCGAGGGATGTGTGTGCGTTCCTACGAGCACGAGCAGTGTAAATCGTATTAAGGATTATTGCACGATCAAAAATATCCCCCGAGGATAATCCCTAAAGGTGGTGCCAATGTGTGCGTGGAATTAACTTTACATGTGTGTCCACCAATTCTCTATCTCTTTTTCTCTTCCTGTATGTCTCTCTTTCTCTCCTTCTCTCTTACTGATTCATTTAAAGCACACAAATAACACATGAATCTCACTGATTCTATGCATCTGTGTTCGGCTATTAATTTATCTTTTATCTCACTCGAGGACGCGGTTAATGCAGATCTAACATGGGACGCAACGATTGTCACGTGCGATTTGTCATTGTGAATATTTGTGCTTAATTATCACCATTTTTGTGGATTATGAGAACAGTCTTTGACCTCTCGTGTTTTAAAACATTTTGACTTACCCGTGTGGAAAATGGCCCGCTTATCGCTCTTTGAAATGTTGGCCCCCTGCCACACATACACAGTAGAAAAGAATGTTCAAAATGATACGGAAATCAATATCATTTTGATATGCAACAAAAATGATACTGAAATGATAGATCGAACTCGCTACAAACTCTAAGGAATTTCGAACATAATTCACGATAACAACAAAATAAACAATAAATTAAACGCAAATATTGAACTTTCCTTGTCGGTCTTTTGAATGTAGTAATTATCCATTCAGATGAAAAATCTTTCGTTTTCTTTCCCGTTTACGCAAAGAATATATGGCTGAACAGTTGTCACAACCTGACGCCGAACTGTATCTTGATAATCGTCAATGCTCATTCCAATTAAGGACATTGATACAAGTCTTAAAGCTGTGAATTTTTTGAGAATTATTTGAACTCGTCACAAACTCTTTTATTCACTTTCCTTCGGATCCTCTTTTGGTTCTTTGAAATTCTTTAAAGTATTGTGCAGCGATTGAACCGAATTTTTTACTGTTTCAGCAGTTTTATAAACGTATAATTCTAAGAAATTGTAGAAAAAAGTTGAGGATTGTGCGGAATGAACATTTAGAACAAAATGGATCTTGTGTAATAAATTGAACGCAAATAATGGACTTTCGTTATCGGCTATTCGAATGTAGTGATTATCAATTGAGATACAAATGTTTCTTCTTCATCCCCTTTTACGCATAGAATATATGGCTGAACAGGTGTCGCAGCCTGAAGTCGAACTGTATCTTGATAATCATCAATGTTCGTTTCAATCTAAAACATTTGTACAAATTTTAAAGCCGTGTATAATTTTGTAAGAATTATTCGTGTATATTAGGGTGGGTCGAAAATAAAATATTCTGGATTTTGGAATCGTTTCAATTTTCTATAGATTTCAATTAATCATTTTCTAAGAGACAAATCCTATTTAATTCATCCCTGTGTGCTGAGAAAATTCGTAATACCTGTGTGAATAGGGGAAATTTTTCGGTTACATGTAAACTTTCCAGTGACATAAATGCACTAGGAAAAAAATCGCCAAGACTTAAGAGTCGAAATTGGAAATACAGCAAATTTTCAATTTCCAATTTAGATTCATAGGTCTTGGCGATTTTTTGCTAGTGCATTTTTGTCACGGGAAAGTTAACATGTACATAAATGGGGAACGAAGACATTTTTGACCACCAGGAAAGTAAAAAAAATTGACGTTAAAGAAAATTCAAAGGTTCTGCAAACAAGAAATTTTTTGAACATTTGTTTCGAGCGCGAGTAACCAAGTTGCATTTCTATCGGTTCCAAATTAATTATATTTTTTTAGGATCCCAATACTCTACTTTTTTGTGTAGTAACGATTTCAAATTCCAGATTTTTTTATTTTCGACTAACTCCAGTGCATATTGTTTACCAAAAAGTTTGATCTGCTATAAAATATCAAAAATCTTATCGGCACGATTCTCAGTAAAGCATTGGCTGGTACTTTCAACTGAGTCTAATACTCGGTTCCTTGTGTGCTAGAACTCGTTGAGATTCCCTCACCATTATTGCTTTTAGTCTAGAAATGTAATAGAAATTTTTTATCATTAATACAGAAACTAAATATAAAATGTATGCCATTCCTTAAACTATAATATACTTTTTTTGTTTTCTTTCCTTTCTGCATTTCCTTCTTTCGCTTACCGAGGACGAAATTTGTGTTCGGCAACAATTTTGGTAGGATTGCAACGGCCCTCAAGTTTTCTGTAATTGTAAAGTAACATTCAGATATTTAATTAAATAAATTGGTATTCATAACGTAAAACAAAATGAGAAGAAAGTTTTTTCAAAAATTTAATATTTCAGTTTCCAAAAACAGTAAAACAAAAATGTATAACTTCTAAAAATTATCTCTTCAAAAAAAATTGAGGGATTAATCAGAATTAGTGTAACTGCGATATTAATCAAAAAGAAGTTGTTGCCAATGAAATACTCACCATCCTTAATTAGCGCTTGAGCCTCGACATAAATATCTGGTTTCTCTTGCTTGCAGTAAGATAAAATTTTCGAGACATATATGGCCGGAAAAACACCACGAAATTCATCTTCGAACTGTCTTCCCTCCATTATTAGCTCAAACTTCTGTTCAATCCATTTCGATGTTGAATAAATTAGAAACTATCACGTAAACTTTCAATCAAGTGAAAAATGTATGTCATATACTTATTCGACTGTCTCGAAGAATAAGTCACTAACCAACTTTTCGAAAAACAGAGCGTATCAACTGTATTATGCTTCGCTAGCGTGTCGTATCTCCATTCAAAAATACATAGAGATACGACACTCTAGCGAAGTAAAATATAGTTGATACACTTTATATACGGAAAACTTTGTTTGTGACTTATTTTTCGGAACAGTCGTCTATGAGCCTAATTTTAAATTCCCCGTGATAGAAATTTTTGAACTTCTCATGTTCCGCTTTTATGAATACTAGAAAATGTTAAATCTTGGTGGTTTTTGACATTCAAGATTACTTAATTTACATATTTCTTTATCGTTAATTCTAGTAATGACAGAGTTTGTAGATTGTTGGCACAATGAAAATTCTCCCTCAATATGTTTCAGATATACTGCAATAGAATAAACAGGGTGTTTACTCAAGTTCTGTAAAAAAATTTCATGTCACTGCATTTTTTAAAGCAATTCTGACCCTACACCTCTTCATAATACTTGAATAACCTCTTCAATTATTATTCATTTGTGAATGGTTAAATTGTGATTAACATACACTTCTTCAAAAACCTAAAAATTAAAAAAAAAATAGAATAAGTATATAAAATAATTTCACGAGTTTATGATAAAAAATGTACACAATCATTGTACTTATAGCTACAATTTTTTTTTATTTTGAAGTCTTGCAATAAGCTATTTTCATGTAATTATCAATAAGAATTAACGACTTTAATAATCTTCTCACAATCTTACCTGTAAATAGCTTCCATTTACGATTAACTTAATAAGAACAAATCTATCTTAACTGAGTAGTTTGAAAGGTTTTAAGTGTTCATCAAAAAGTGAGGTTAGAGAAACCTTATATAGATCAATTTCGATCAATCAATTAAATCGACTTCCACAAATTAAACCATCGTATTAAATCCTTCATTATACATAATTAAGTCAATTTTTTCCAACATGCTCGTAAAAAATGCCAAAAACTTGACGTTTGCAGACGTTTGACTTCCCCGAGCGTTCCACAATCCACATAGTTTGACACTTTGACGGTGCTTGACAGGACTTGTCTTCGGTGGATTTAGTATGAGAACGGATCTTCACATTTGGGTGGCGCTCTACTCAAACGATATTCGTAGCGGGATTTTAAAAAAAATATTCTTTTATTAAGTAAACTTACCTTTAATGTTTTTTTCTGTGTATTTCTTGTCTTCGGTGGATTTAGTATGAGAACGGATCACCACATTTGGGTGGCGCTCTACTCAAACGATATTCGTAGCGGGATTTTTAAAAAAAATATTCTTTTATTAAGTAAACTTACCTTTAATGTTTTTTTCTGTGTATTTCTTGTCTTCAGTGGATTTAGTATGAGAACGGGTCACCACATTTGGGTGGCGCTCTACTCAAACGATATTCGTAGCGGGATTTTTAAAAAAATATTCCTTTATTGAGTAAACTTACCTTTAATGTTTTTTTCTGTGTATTTTTTTAGATTTCAAATCCAACAAACATTTTATCTCGATGAAAATATTTTTTTCTACTGTCACTTTAACTGTCACTGGATAATAAATTTGTTTTATTGTCAATGATGGCGTGTTTGGATTAGCATTAACCACATTAACGAATATTTATGAAGTCATGTTACCGGTAACTGATTCAATTCAGTTATGTTCCATTCGCGGTTTTTTTTATTATTTACATAAGTTAATATTACGAAATAACTAATTCATCAGTCAAAATTCAATAAATTGATCCAATTAGTAAAGTTTTTACTAATTACATTAGTAAATATTATGAAATAACTGATTTATCAGTCAAGAGTCAATAAACTGATTTAATTAGTAGAATTTTTACTATTTCAAAGTAAGAAAGTAGTTTTTTCCGCGATGTTCCATGAAAAGAGTTTCAAATTAGTTCTGAGATTGAACAAGAATTACAATGTTCAGAATGAAGAAAAAGTTTTTTTTATAAATTTCAAAGTGTATGTCTCATTGCCTCCATTTATGATAGAACTCCATATCTGCTTATCAAACAGGAGTTGCCACAACGTGTACTTACTACTCGCGCTCCTGATTCACATTTCACAGCCTCTTCGCGGCTCTGTTTGCCGTAGCTGCAACAACATGCGTGGCTCTTTATTAATGACAATTAACATTCATTGAAATCGACTGATTGGCTACAATCTCTCAATGTTGTAAAATAACTCCACAACTCGTACTACGAAACCTACAATTTCGTCTCTAACGATATTATGATAGAGAATGTTAATATAAAATTAAAAAGTTGAGAGGCGAAGCTTACCTCCAAGAGAATGTGAGGCAATAAATTCTTAATAATTAGCCTATTAAAAGCCACTATCATCACTTAAATGAAAAGCTGAGATAATAGATTCAGAGGTTATTCATTATTATTTAGTAACTTCCTAATTTAGTAAAATTAATAATAATACTTTATATAATATAACATAATACTTTACTAATAAAAAATACATTTTTACTCTCTCTTCTGACAAGAAATTTTTTTAGAAGGTAGTATTTCTAATAAAAATTTAAGATAATTATCTATGCATATAGTGTTGATAAAATTATTTTTTAGTCACATTAGGTGTAAATTTAGTTTTGATGATGCCATATATGCAACATAAAATGTTATTACAATTGTGAATCAGATAATGGAAGACCCTTACAACTTTTTCCCTTTCCCACGTCAGTTTTTTCTCTTTTTTTCCTACAAGATTTCACGAGACCGCAACCTTGGAGTCTTGGAGGTGTTGCCAACTCTTGTACATACCTTTAGTTTTGTAACTGAATGTGTCGCAAACGGCCGGCCATTGGCGTACGCTTTTATCCGGAGAACATGAGTAAACAAGAGCCAGAAGAGTTGAGACCAAGGCGCGAACGCGGCCTACAATCTTATCTTAAAATTGCAAAGATTTTTTCATTTGGCATGCGGGTCTAAAAATTTTTTTTTATGGGTTGATTTATAATCAATCTATCATGATTATTCCATTTTTCAAAATAGAAAAAGGTAATTATCCAAAACAATAACACGTTTCTAAAAATTGCTAACTTCCTCAAATTTGTATACTGTATTTGAATGAAAATTGATATCTTTTGATAAATTGAGTTAAACATTATTATGTCAATTGAAAGAAATCTTGATAGTATTCATAGGCTAAGGCAACCCTGCAGATTGGAAGAATTTTTGCCTAATATCTCACTTTTAAAATTTCTTAAAGATCGAAATAAAATCTACTTTCTCATAAAAAATTTTATGTCCAAAAATAGAACACGAAAAAATCTACAAATCACAAATAGACTTTGAAACTACATACTTTACGGCTCATTAGAGAAATGTACAATAAATGTACAACAAAATGAAGAAAGTGAGGGAAAAAGAAAGAGTGAACCATGGTCTGTGGTCGAAATGTCTCATAAATATTAATTTAAAACTTACAAAAATTGAAAATGAATTGAAAAATAATTGGAGTGTTATTTATTCTACGTCAATCAAATTCTAAAGTGTCTAAGGCAAGGCTGTTTCAAATTGCCTTACTGATGAGTCCAGTAAGTCAGTCTAGGACGAAACGCATTAGATTCCGTATTATTTAAAAAACTTGATAATCGTAATAGTTGGAATGGAGGAATAAATAAGATAAAACATCTTTCAGATTGAAATGGAATCTTCTTTCTCATAAAAAGTCTCATGTACTGAAACAGAACACAAAAAATGCACAAATCAAAAATAGACGTCGAAACTACCTACCTTGCGGCTCATACAAGACAAATGTACAATAAATGTACAGCAAAATAAAAAAAGAAAGAGAAAAAAAGAGTCAAGTAAACCATCCTCTCACTCCTTCTTTTTTATACTACTGGGGACCCAACA
>JAUMHM010000005.1:17772369-17793813 GCA_032362435.1 Melikaiella ostensackeni | reverse complement strand
TAGCGCTGGGGAAATCTTCTTATTTCAACCCTATTTTTTAATGATGTCGAACACTGTACCATAAATAGTATCGATTAAGACCACAATATAAATTTAAAATTTATATTCTAGACAATGATTTACAGTCATCTATACGTGTCAATAAAAAGAAAATTTGAAGACTAAGGACTTTTTCTTATTCACTTTTGATTTTTCATATTAATTATAATTTTTAATTTAAAAAAAATTAAAAACCACTTTCAAATAAATCATATAATCAGAATTTTTAAGATATTAAAAAGAAAAGACTTCCCAAAATTTCCACAAAGGACTGGAAAGGGGTAGGGGATCAGTAGTACATGTCAATAAAAAAGAAATTTGAAGACTAAAGGACTGGAAAGGGGTAGGGGATCAGTAGTACATGTCAATAAAAAAGAAATTTGAAGACTAAAGAGTTTTTCATTTACTTTTGATTCTTTATAATTAATTTTAATTTTTAATTTTTTTTTAAATGAAAAATGCTCTCGAATAAATCATAGATTGAGGATTTCGACGATATTAAAAGGAAAGGACTTCTCGAAATTCCACAAAAGAATGAAAAGGGGAAGGGGATCAGTAGCACATGTCAATCAAAAGGAGAATTAAAGAATTACGATTTTATTTATTCATTTTTTATTTAATCTTATTATAGTAACTGAAAATGGTCATTAATCTTCCTAGACGTTACCTTAGACCTTCATACCTTGAGGACCTGTGGGCTTGATGGGACACCTTGGTAGGTTGCATAGGAGTACCTGAGGGCTTGGGCGATAGAGGTTCACAAAAAGTCGTATGTCAATTCCAATTAAGAAAAGGTTGTATCTGAGAGTGTAGGTAAAAAGACGGTATCTGGAGATACCACTCTAGAAGTTGGTAATCTGGGGATACCGCTCTAAAAGGTGTCATCTGGGGATTCCACTCTAGAAGATGGTATCTGAGGATTCCGCAATAATTTCATTCAAGTTTTTAAATAAAGATATAATAAGATATCTTTATCATTGCATTTTTCGAATCCAAATTCAATCCAATATTCTAAAGAAGATATAGTGAGTTATCTTAAATGGATCGAATTGGAATGAAGTAAAATTGATGGAAAAGGAGAAGGCAATATGCGGGGATGGATAGAGAGGCTCTGCAGGCCCTCGTTAGGGACTCTGGAGTATCTCAGAGTAGGCTTAAAAGGCCCTCATGAGAGGTTTCCTGGAGGCTCTCGTAGGGGGCTCTAAAGTCCCGCGAGGGGAGGCTCACGGCAGAGGCTCTGGAGGCTCTCGTAGAAAGCTCTAGAGGCTCACAGAGGAGGCTCTAAAGACCCTCGTAGAAGACTGTCGTAGAAGGCTCTGGAGGCTCTCCCAGGAGGCTCTGGTGACCCTTTTGGAAGGCTCTGGAAGCCCCCTCGTGGAAGGCTCTGGAGTCCCTCGTGGGAGGCTCTGGAAGTTCTTGCAGGAGGCTCTAGAGACCCTCGTAGAAGGCTCTGGAGGACCTCGTTAGAGAATCTGGAGGCCCTTATGAGAGGCTCTGGAGACCCTCGTAGAAGGCTCTGGTGGCCCTCTCAGAATGCTCTGGTGACCCTTTTGGAAGGCTCTGGAGTCCCTCATGGGAGGCTCTGGAAGTTCTTGCAGGAGGCCTCTAGAGGCCCTCGAAGGAGACCTCATTAGAGGATCTGAAGGCCCTCGTGAGTGGCTCTGGAGACCCTCGTAGAAGGCTGTCGTAGAAGGCTTTGGAGGCCCTCTCATGAGGCTCTGGCGACCCTCTCAGGAGGCTCTGGTGACCCTTTCGGAAGACTCTGGAGGCACTCTCGTGGAAGGCTCTTGAGTCATTCGTGGAAGGCTCTGAAGGCCCTCATGAGAGGGTCTGGAGACCCTCGTAGAAGACTGTCGTATAAGGCTCAGGAGGACCTCTTCAGGCCAGGGCTGAACCAGGGCTCGGCAAGGGCTGGACAACGGCTGAGCCAAGGCTGGGTCAGGGCTGGGATCTGAATTTGTGACACAGATACGTTGGCGGCGGCGACATTTTTTTATAATGAAGAGAGACAAGTACTTTACTGAAAATGATCAAAAACGTTGGACCGCAGTAAATGATATGACGTGATAAAAAGATGATTTTATTTCCTTCTGTATCACCTTATCCCAGATTTCGTACAATGCAGCTTTCATGTCATAACAGAGTGCGTTTGAAAATATATAGAGACACATATAAATGGAAGAAAGAGCGTCAAGGGGAAGCCTTATCTTCCCTGGTCGACTAGTACTCCATTTCAAGTTGAGATATGACCAGCTACGGTTTTAATGTCTTTTCTCGTGTTTTGATTAAGAGAGGCAACCATCTAACGACGAAACAAGGAAACGAGAGAAGGGCTCTTGATATCAAAGAATGAGATACAAGATTACAAAAAGCAGGAGGGGGCAGCTCGCTTTGAGTAATTGTCGGCTTATGGCTGTCAGATCGTCAAAAGCTGTTTCCTTTCACTCCTAAAATTCTGATAAGAGTCTTTTCTTTCAAAGCCACTGAGACACTTCAAAAATAGTCGAGTAAAGCGTACCGGAGTTTTTTGCCTGGTCAGGAGTTTTTCCCAATTTTTTCTCCCGGTCAGAAATCAGGAACGTCCAGCCCGCTTCACACGCTCGAAAACCCTCGGTTTTCACGTATGCCTTGAAAAAATATTTTTTCTTCATTGCAGTTGATAATATTCTAATTTTTTAGGAAGGAAATTTTTCATTTTTTTCAGACATTATAGAAAACTGATGAAAATAAAAATGCGATGGCTCATGTGGAAAAATGGATTGCCCCCAGGCTATGAGGGACCCATGACGACAATACAGGCGTGGGCCCTCGGTGAATTTTTAATTTTCAAATATACCTTTAATAATTGTCTCATAATTTCAAAGCATATTTTAATAAATATATGTGACCAGCTCAGAAGAAAGGGGTCTAGTGTCTGAGAATCAAGTTTTCGAGAAACAAATTGCATTTAAAATTATAAGATTTCAGAACACTGAAACCGTCAAAACCTCAAAATTCATATTTTTAAGCGTTAGACGATCCGTTTTCCTTTTAACCAACTAACAAGAAAACAACAATCGAGACCGCCTGCGGTGGCACTCGTAGAATATTTTTAAATAATTAGTCATTTAAAGTAATAACAAAAAATAATAATTAATAAAAAAGTAATTAAAAAAAATAATAATAAAAAATAACTAATAATTGAGCGCGCACCGCGCTCAAGCATAAATATTGAAATCTCGATATCTCAGAAACTAGGGCCCATTAGATCGAAGGAAAAATTACGTATCTAATGTATTTTGATGAGTTTTCACCCTGTAATGCTCCAGTCGAGTCGGCGTTCCGTATCTCGCGAGCTAAACAGGGCTCTTTCCACAAGGGGTTAACTAATTATTATGAATACTGCTCTTGATTATGTTTTATAGAATAAGGGCAGTCCATAAACTACGGGAACAGTTTGAGGGGGAGAGGGGGCCGCGTTCAAAACTATGGTTGGTAACATGGCGGGGGGCGTGTGGGTCAGTGGATGTAACGTTACGAACCCTTCTTTAAAGAATTCATTTTTTTCCTTTGTTTTCAAGAAACATCCCCCCCTTTCACTTGTTTCTCGTTTTTTTCGCTTAAATTCCAACTGTATTAATACACCCAGATAAGAAAATCCAAATATTTTTGGTAAAAAGTTAATTTTTTCAATAAAGAATTTAACTATTTTATTTTTGGTTAAAAAATTATCTTTTTAATTAAGGATTCAACTATCTGGTCGAAAATTTATCCTTTTTAGTTGAAAATTCGACTATTTGGTTGAGAATTATGTATTTTGTTGATATTTCGTCTTTTTTAGTAGAAAATTGATTATTTTGCTTGAGGATTCAACTATTATTGCAGAAAATCCTTCTTTTTTGGTTCAGTTCAACTGGTTGAAAATTCATTTTTTTCGTTGAAAATTAATTTTTAAATTTAAAATTTAACTATTGCATTTTTTGTTGAAAACTTTTCTTTTTTAGTTGAAAATTCAACTATTTGATTGAGAATTATGTATTTTGTTGATATTTCGTCTTTTTTAGTAGAAAGTTTATCTTTTTCGTTGAAAAATCATCTTTTCGTTTGAAAATTCAACTATTTGGTTGAATGCTGAACTTTTTTGTCAAAAATTCATTTTTTAAAAATTCATCATTTTAATTGAAACTGTCTCTCTTTGCTTGAAAATTTAATTATTTTGGTTCAAGATTCATCTCCTTTGTTGAAAATTCAACTATTATGTTGAAAATTCGTTTCATTTGCGGTTAAAAATTTATCTTCTTCATCTGAAAATTCAACTATTTGATTGAAAATTCATATTTTCGGGTTGAAAATTCAACCGTTTTCTAGAAAATTCATATTTTCGAGTTGAAAATTCAACCGTTTTGTAAAAAATTCATATTTTTTGGTGAAAAATCCAACCATATTGTAGAAAATTTGTCTTCTCGGCTTGAAAGTTTAAGAATTTGGTATAAAATTAAACTAATTGATTCAAAATTCATATTTTTATGTTGAAAATTTAATTAGATAGTAGATGTAGATAATTGATCTTTTGGCTTCAAAATTAAATAATTTTGTTGAAAATTAATGAATGTTGCTAAGAATCAATTTTTAATCTGAAAATTCAACTATTCTATTTTTGGCTAAAATTTCATCCTTTATAAGTTAAAAATTCAACTATATGGTGGAACATTCATGTATTTTGATGAATATTCGTCTTTTTGGATATAAAATTCATTTATTTGCTTCATCATTCAATTATTGTTGTTGAAAATCTTACTTTTTTGGTTGAATTCAACTAGTTGATAATTCATTTTTTTGTTAAAAATTAATTTTTAAACTCAATATTTAACAATTACATTTTTAGTTGAAAACTTATCTTTTTTAGTTGAAAATTCAACTATTTGTTTGAGAATTCATTTATTTTGTTGATTTTTCGTCTTTCTTAGTAGAAAATTAATCTTTTTAGTTAAAAAATCATCTTTTCGGTTGAGAATTCAACTTTTGTCAAAAATTCATTTTTTTTTAAATTCATCATTTTAGTTGAAACTATCAATCTTTGGCTAAAAATTTAATTATTTTGTTAAAACTTAATTTTTTTGGTTGGCGATTAATCTCTTTTGTTGAAAATTTAACTGATGTGTTGAAAATTCGTTTGATTTTTGGTTGAAAATTTATCTTTTTTATTTGAAAATTCAACTATTTGATTGAAAATTTATGTCTTTTATTGCAAAATCGTCATTTTTTGTAGAAAGTTAATGTTCTTGGTTTTAAAATTAATCCTTTTTGATTAAAAATGCAACCGTTTTATTGAAAATTCATATTTTTGTGTTGAAAAATCAACCGTTTTGTGAAATTTTATATTTTTGGATTGAAAATTTAACAGTTTTGCAGATAATTTGTCTTTTGGCCTCAAAATTAAACAACTTTGTTGAAAATTAATGTATTTTGTTAAGAATCAATTTTTAATCTGAAAATTCAACTATTCATATTTTGGCTGAAATTTTATCCTTCATAAATTGAAAAAAAAAACTATTTGGTAGAACATTCATGTATTTTGTTGAAAATTCGTCTTTTTGGATAGAAACTTTTTTTATTTGCTTGAGGATTCAACTATTATTGTTGAAAATTCTGCTTTTATGGTTGCATTCAACTGGTTGGTAATTCATTGTTTTTGTTGAAAATTAATTTTTAAACACAAAATTTAACAATTGTATTTTTGGTTGACAACTTACCTTTTTTTGTTGAAAATTCAACTCCGTACATAGTTGACAATGCATCTTTCTTGATGAAAAATAAACTTTCTTGTTGAAAATTCATCTATTCTGGTTTAAAACTCGACTGTTTTCTAAAACATTTGACTCCATAGCTTAAAAGCTTAACTCTTTTGTTGAAAAATCGGCTTTTGGGTAGAAACTTACTCTTCTTTGTTGAAAATTCATCTATTTAATTGAGTTAAACTGGTTGAAAATTGGGTTTTTCTGTTTGTTGAAAAGTAATTTTATAAAATGGAAATTTAACTGTTCCATTTTGTTTCAAACTTATGTATTTTTAGTTGAAAATTCCACTATTTGGTTCAAAACTCAACTATTGGATTGGAAATTCACGTATTTTTTTTTAAAATTCGTTTTTGGTAGAAAATGATTCTTCTTGGTTGGAAATTCATCTTTGTAGGTTAAAAATTCAACTATTTTGTTAAAGTTATCTTTTTCGTTAGAAGTTTCAACTGTTTCGTTGAAAATTTGTCCTTTTGGATTGAAAATTCATCTTTTATGATAAAAAGTCATCTTTATTGGTAGGAAATTAATCTTCTTTGTTGAAAATTCATATATTTGTTTGATAATTGAAATATTTTCTCAAAAACTTGTTATGTTTAAAAAAAAACTTATGTTTTTTTTGGTTAAGAATTCTTCCATTTTTGCTCGAAAATTATGTTTTTCCAATCAGAAATTCAACTACTTGATTCAAAATTCACGTATTTCTTTGAAAATTCGTCTTTTGGTAGAAAATTAATCTTTGTAGATTAAAAATTTAGCTATTCTATTAAAGTCATCATTTTTAGTAAAAAATTCAACTGTTTTGCTGAAGGCTCATCGTTTTGGATTGAAAATTCATCTTTCATGGTAAAAAATGATCTTTCTTGGTTGAAAATGAACTTCTTTGTTGAAAATTCAACTTTACGGGTTGAATATTTAACTGTCTTCTAAAAAATTCGTCTTTCTAGCTTGAAAATTCAACTATTTCCGGTTTAAAATTTGACTGTCTTCGAAAAAAGTCGTATTTTCATTTTGAAAATTTTACTATTTGGTTGTCAATGCAACTGTTTCATTAAAATTGAATTTCCTGTTGTTGAAAGTTCGTTTTTCCGGGTTGAAAATTCAATTCTTTTGGTAGAAAATCTTTTTTGGTCACCTAGGCATATTGGCAACTAAACTCACTAGAAAGGCGAAAAAACGTAGAATAAACGTGAAATACGTGTTTAGCCAATGGTTACGTTACTTTCAGTGAGATAGGAGGTGGGAAATAGTCTAAACTGAAAGAGGGGGCTGGAGGGGGTCAAAAGTAGCCCAAAATTGGTATGTAGTTTATGGACGGCCCCATACTTCTTTTTTGGAGTAATGATCATTTTTTCAAAAAAGAAAAAAACGAGAAAGAGACTGAAAACTGTTCTAGAAACAGGGCAAGGGTAGCGGTGGTTTTCGTAAGGGGATTCTCTGATACGATTTCACGCTGGATTTGCCTAAGATCTCCGCTAAGGAGCCCTTTAACCCCCTTTCCGTTCCTTGGGCTCTTCTCCAGTTTAGGAATTATCCAAGAAGATTACGCGCTTGTTTTGAGTCATTGTTTCTAAAACGTTGACACGGGAAGGAAAACTGAATTATAATATAATGGCCAACTTGAGGGCGTTCAAGACCCCCATAAAAATTACAGAAACAATTCTTTGTAATACAACCCCTAAACCCTGTTCCTTTTTATGGAGAAATAATTTTACATATTTTCAGAGTCAAGTAGGGTTTGAATACACATTTTTCTCAAATAAAAATCATGAGGGGGTCCAAGAAGCCAAGAGAGAGGCGCTTTGAGCTCAGCGGAGTTGAGCAGTTCCGTAGCCACAAAGTGGGCATTTTCAATACTCGCGCGTAAATTTCGCATTTATTTTTTTGAATACATGGCGAAAATTCTCTTTTCATTAATTATTTTTCTTCATTAAAAAAGGTTCATGCTTTATGATAACCAAATCTACATTTGTACAAAATACAGTTTATTAATATTATTTGTTAGATTGTGCATTTTCAACTGGCTTATTAATCGAATAAAATTAATTTTGTGCGTTATGGTATGTAGTTTCATTAGTTCAGAAAGTTAGGTATAGTTAATTTCAAAATTTTGAATGAAAATTTCTTTAAGAATTGATTGAACGATTTTAAATTGAAAACGTGCGTTGAAAATTTCCAAAATTTATTTCAATTGTATTTTTTACACTTACCTTAATAATTACATTTCGTATAAAAATATTTAAAATTAAAAAATTTCATAATGAAGATGCATATGGTTGAACTTTATTTAAACAAGAGACTGAATCAATTTTAAATCAGGCAGGCAGTGCAACTTCAAGTCACAGAATCAATCGCCTCTTAAATATGTTGTTTTTCAAAGGAAATAAGACGACACGTATTTTACTGTTTCGTAAAAAAATCATTTTCCCGAAGTTAGGAGTATTTGAAAATTTTGAGTTATTTAAAAAAAAAACCACAAATTTTTTCCTTAAAATTTTGTAACCTTATCTTTCTTTTGCTCAAATTTGTTTGCTTTATCGATACTTCTATAAGAAAGACATTCTGTGAGTTTTATTCGGGCCAAACCAATTTTGTGGCCGTGAGAATTTTTTTTGAAAAATTGAATTTTCGTATTTTTCTTACAAGCAACGACCAATTCGACAAAATGCTAAGAAAAAATTTGCTCATTTTAAAAAATTCTACAAAAAATATCTCTTACCCTTTTATGATATCTTGTATCGTTCACAAAAAAAATTAAAAATTCAGTTTTTCGAAAAAAAATCCTCGTGGTCATAAAAATGATTCGGCTTGCATATACCTCACAGAATGTCATTTTTTTAATATTGGATAAAATAAACAAATTTAGTAAAGAATAAGAGGTATTTCGTGTAGAATTTTTTAAAATAAACAAATTTTTTCTTAGTATTTTGTCAAATCGGTCGTTGTTTGTCTTCCTTATAGAAGAACCAATTAGGCAAAAAAATTGAGCAAGAGTAAAAGTGGGGTTTTTGAGAAAATCGAGTTTTAATATTTTCAGAAAAACCGACGCCATTTTGTTAATTTTCCACATTTTGTTAATTTCCCGGCGGATTTCGAAAGATTATAATCAACCTTACTAGAGTTAGGAATGAAAACTCAAATATCTCAATTGGGTCAGAAGTTATAAAGGTTTAAAGATAAAATTTGTGTTTTTTTTTAAACAACCCTAGAATTTCAAATTCTTTTAAATTCTTTCAAATTTCAAAAAAACAATATGTTTAAGAGGTGAAAGATTTTGCGACTTGAAAATCCACTGCCTGTCTGATTTGAAATGGATTCGGACAAGATATTTATATCATGTGAACAAAAATTTGTTCAAATGAAAATAAATGACTAATAAAGAACTCCTTTGAATCTATAACGAATAAATATTTATTTTTATTTGAAACAACCTTCGTTTCATTGGAAAAACTTTTGTTTCATTGAAACAAAAATTTTTCTCAGTGAATATTTACTAATTCGATAGTTGAAAACTATAATATTTGCTTAGTAAAAGTATATGAATTCATTCAAACTGTATGTATTAGTTAAAAAAAGGTTACAGAAATGAAAAACGTGAAAAATTGAAAAGTTAAATAAAAAAACGCGATTGTGCAACATTTTCAACTTTATTGGAACAATGAGAAGGCAATATCGTGAAACTTGTAAATAGGCTACATAACTTCCACCAACGCAACGTATTTACAAATTATTGCTTCAAAATGGGAAAACTAGATTTATTTGCACACATAATCTGTTTTGCCCTACTTTGTTTAAGTAAAAAAAAATCCCTTTAATCTCTGCACTCACAGAAACTTCAAGAAATTTGATAAAATAACAGAACACCTGACTGACCCACATTGAGTCGTTTACTTCACGTCCATCACATTCAAATTTCAAATTCAAACTGATTTAACTAAGCAGTTTATACATTATACTAGAATACATGAAAAATGTACCAGGAGAAAAGAGTGTTTTCTAGATATTTGCAAAAAACGTGTTTTTTGGCTTTTTTCAGTTACTGGCATAATTCTTGATAACGGTTGACCCAATTAACATAAACAGTGTATCGTTTGAAAGGTATGATCATCCACTTTCCGACGATATAGTGCCTGTGTCAATCGGATTAAAATTTTTTGGGTTATAGGTGATGAAGAAAAAGTGGATTTTCCGACCTTGTTTGAAAAGCACTCACATTCAGTTGTTCCATTTTTTCGAATTCCATCGCCTATAACCCGATAAATTTTAATCCGATTAACACAAACAGTATATCATCGGAAAGAAGAACATGCCTTTCGAATGATATACAGTTCATGTTAGATCAACCGTTCTCGAGATTTCTGCCAGTAACTGAAAAAAGAGTCAAAAGACACGTTTTTTGCAAATATCTCGAAAAAGATTCTTTGGAAAAATAATAAATTAGTGTCATTTTCGTTTTCAGCGACCCAAAATTAGTCTAGAAAACACTTTTTCTTTCAAGTACACGCGATGAACCAAAAATTTGTGAACTAGTGTTATGCAACCAGCTACATGTATTATTTTTATTATTTCTATATATTGATCCGAAAACAATCGAGAAGAAAAGCAAATTCATTTTTTCACGATTTAATTAGTCAAACAACTAATAGAGAATTTGCATGCATTCTTTATTTTTATTTCAAAGCTTATGACCTAAAAGTTTGATAAAAAGACTTGTTTTTCAAATTTTGGGCAATTGTTGTTTGGTCAAATTTTATTGAAAATGCAGGTTTATTCATTTATTTTTCAATGATCTCACAAAAGATAACTTTACTGGAGGTGACCAGTTATTACATGTTATTATATTTGGCGGCTTTATAATTAAAAAAATGAATATATTGTGCTGAAATTTACAAAAGTGGTTCAAAATATATGAGAGAACGTCTGTCTGACCCAATTAGTTTTCATTTTGTTTAAATGATACAATTTTATTAATTCGATTTTAGCCAGGGCACCAAAGCCCTCTTCTCAGTTACATTCCAAATTAAAAATTAATAAAATTGCTCTATTTAAACAAAATAAAGTTAAATGGAGAGTTTTGTGTACTTCTTTGTTTATAATTTCTGAATAAAGTTGTTTAAAATTTAGAAACTATACTAAATTGTGCTTGGATATAAGTACTTTATTGAGATAATTTTGAAAAAATGTATTACTCAAAGGAAAAGTGGAAAATGACTGAGACTTAAAATGGACGACTTTTTGGCAATCACCCATATAATCTTGAAACATGTTAACCTTAAACAAAACTGATGAATAATATTTTTTGTTTAAATGCTTGTGCTATTTAAAATCGTACACTAAAATCCTATTTTCAAATTATAAACAAAAGAAATATCTAGAATAGAACGAATATTTTATAAAAAGTTTAACTTGTGTTTTACAGTAATTTTTCATATGAACTTCATTCACATATGTATCTAATGAACATTGTCTATAAAAAATAGATTGTACAATAAACACCATTATAATGTTGATTAACCAAATCAAAATAAATTCTTTTTTTTTAGATTTGTGTAATGGAGCATTGATTTTTTGAAACAATATTGGTGTAAAAAGTATGAAAATAATTGAAAGCATGAAGGTGAAAGGAATTTAAATGATTTATCTTTTTAATCTGAAAGCTTTTTAGCATCTGATATTTATGAAAAACGGTGCAATATATTTTAAAACTTCTTCGCTAGATTGGCTAAAATAACATATCCGTTGTCTCAAAAATTGTAATTTTTAAAAAATTTGAAGATTTTATAAGTTTTCAGAACATTTCAAGGAATTTCTAAAAATTTCATGAAATTTCAACAGATTCCAAGGGGTATTAAAGTATTTCAACTGATCCCAAGGGATTTCAGAGAATTTTAACGGATTTTAAGAGATTTCGAAAAGTTTCACCTGATTTCAAAGTTTTACAAATCTTGGAAGAAATTTTAAGAAAAACCAATTACGAATTTCATGATAATTACGGGATTTCAAAGTATATCAAGGGATTTGACCATACATACGCGAGTTTATAGGATATGCAAGGACTTTAAAGATTTGGAAAATTTCAATGGCTTTCAAAGGGTTTAAAAGATTCTAGGATATTTTACAAGATTCCAAGAAATTTTGTGAAATTTGAAAAAAATTTCTAGGGATATTAAAAGGGTATCAAAAATATTAAAGAATTTCGAAGATTTCAAGGAATTTTATGGTGTCTGAGAGGATTTCAAACATTTAAACATTTATAAAGGAATTTCAAAAGATATTAAAGATTTCAAGATACGGAATTGCAAAAGATTTCTAGGGCTTTCAAAAGATTTAAGGGATTTTAAATGTTTCAAAAGTTCCTAAATAGTTCAGGGTATTTTAAAAGATTCCGAGGAATTTCAAGGAATTTCAAAGAATTTCATAGGCTTTTGGAAAATTTCAAGAGATTTGAAAATTTCTAAAGAATTTCAAATAATTTCGTAAGATTTACGTAGATTAAAAAAATTTCACGGAATTTTTACAGTATTCATTAAATTTCAATGGATTTCAAGGAATTTTGTAATATTTGAAGGATTCATAGGATTTCAAAAGAAATTGAAAGGTTCCATGAGATTATAAGGAATTTCTATAGATTTCAAGTGGTTAAAAATATTGGAGAGTTTCCGAATGATTTTAGAGGATTTCATCAGAATTCAAGGGTTTTTAATAGATTTCAGTGAATTTTAACGGATTTTGTGGACTTCAAGGGATTTCAAAGTTTTCAGGGGATATTAATAGATTTTGAGGGATTTTAAGGGACTTACTCTATTTTCATGGAATTTCGGAGGATTTCAAAGATTTCATAATTTTTAAATGGATTTTGAAAGATATTAGATTTCCCGATGTTTTGCGGGATATTTAAAATATTTCAAGGAATTCCAACAGATTTCTAGAGAACTTTAGTGAATAAAATGAATTAAAAGGGACTTCTAGGAATTTCTAATAACTTCTACGGTTTTCAGAAATTAAAAATATTTTAAGGCTTTTCACCACATTCAAGGGATTCATATGATTTCTACAGAAATTATAAGATTTCAAGGAATTTTGAAGATTTCAAGAGATTTATAGAGATTTACGAGTTTTTCAGGAATTTCTAAAGGATCAGACATTTTAAGGGTTCGCAAAGGATTTCGACGCTTTTCAAAGCTTTTAGGGGATTTTCAAAGATTCGAAAGGATTTCACGCGATTTTATGAAAGATGCATATTGTATACTCGATTTCTAGATTAATATTTAAAGAATTGTATGACACTATTTTGCTACTATTTTTCAAAATTTATGTTACTATTGTCACTATTTTGAATTTATAAAATAAGTCCGGGGACTGCAATGATAATTTGTTTGTATGATTTGCTCAAAAAATGAACAAGTAATATCTAATGAAGCATTTTGATTTTTTATTGTACTAAATATTATTGGGAACATAATTTTTTTTTAAATTAGGAGAATAAATAATTTTTTCCCCCTTTAAATATCCACATTGGGCATCTGCTTATATAATTTGTTTATAAAATTAAGATAAAATATCGAACGACAAATTTTCATCAAAAGACACAACTGACAACATAATTTGAGGAGCATTAAGAGAAAAATCGGTGTCTTTCTGCCTATAAATGTCTATAATATGCATTTTTTAAATAAAATTTGTTCATAGAAATAACAAGGACTATCGGATGACAAATTTTAATGACCAAGTATTACTTGGTCGATAGAAACAAGTAATTTTAATGCAGAAATATATTTTGTAAGCAAAAATCCATAACTTTATTTTAAAAATCCGTAATTTTGATTATTTGTTAATTTTATTTGTGTATGGTAATGAACTTCACAACTGAAAAATTCGTTCTTTTCCAAATATCCACGCACATGAAATCCAAGCAATACTGAGCTAAGTGAATAGATAGGTCAGAGGTGGCAGGTCGGAATGAATGATCGCGAGAAACACACACTCGTAAGTACCATGAGCGCGGATGGTATAGAAAGACCTGACTCCTTTTGAACTGAAATCTGTTACATTTCATCAGATGTATCACTAATTTTCTCGGAAACTGTCACTCGTGGAAAAAATGCATATAAAAAAAAATGTGTATCTCAATGAGATCTACAATTTTTGTGAAGAACATTTTCTGAACTTTTGCGTATTGGTTGAGGTAAGTGCAAAAAAATCACAATTTTAATGGTTTTTTCAGGGTTTCACCATGAAAATCGAATTTGTGCCAGTTTAACCATCACATTCATAATCAGCGCGTCAAAATACTCAAATATATGGAGTTTTGAAGAAACCAGAGGGGTCAGCCATTCGGAACTTTATCCGTTAGTTTTTTGAGATTTGCATTTTGAAAGGAGAAAAATTCAATTCAAACAAGTCACCCCTCGGGTGACAACCTGATTTAGAAGCGGGACGCAGGAACCAGTCGAAATCCTCAGAAGGAAGAGAGCTGATCCTTCTGGCGACCAAAGAGAGTCCTGCAGGATGATGTAGTAATCCCAAAGGGAGCTTCGTACTCGGCCTTAGCCTTGGCTTAAATCATAAGGGTTTGCATACACATTCTCTCACGAACACATACATTCTCTCACCGACACACACATGCTCTTGCGGACACACACATGCCCTGAGTTGCCTCAACTACAAGCCTAATTCGAAGGGGTTTAGCGTGGCTGACCCTTAGACGCTAAAAATATAGGTAAACCGGATTTGCAATTAGTTGTTATATATGGATTATTATCTATTTGGATAGTATATAAGCAATGTATTTTATTTAAAATCCTCATTAGGGTGGTCCAAAAAATCTTTTATCAATTTATTAGTCGCCAATCATTTTTTTTGGTTAAATATTAATTTGGCTTGAAAATTGATCTTTGTTAGAAGGAAATTTAACTATTTGATTAAAAAATTCTCCTTTTTATTTGAAAATTCATGTATTCTGTTGAAGATTCGTCTTTTTTTGGTAGAAAATTAATCTTCTTGGTTGAAAATTCCTCTTCTTGGTTGAAAATAAAAGTACTTGCTTGAAAGTTTAACTCTACTGTTAGAAACTCATTTTTTTGGCTGAAGATTCATTATTTTAGCTGAAAATTCATTTTTGCATGGAAATTTAACTATTTTGTTGAAAATTTGATTGTTTGTTTTTTGATTAAATATTAATTTTTTAACTGAAAATTTAACTATTTAATTTTTGGCTCAAAAATTTATATTTCTTGGTTAAAAATTCATCTTCTTGCTGAGTTAAAGATTCATCATTCTATTTGATAATTCATCTCTGGTTGAAAATTTAACTATTTGGTTGAAAAGTTCTCTTTTTTAGTTGAAAATTCATGTACTTTGTTGAAGATTCGCCCTTTTTGGTAGAAAATTAATCTTTTTCGTAAAAAATTAATTTTTTTGATTAAAAATGCAACTAATTGGTTGAAAGTTAAACTCTACCGTTAAAAACTCATTTTATTTATTGAAGATTCATCATTTTATTGAAAATTCATCTCCGCATGTAAATTTCACTATTTTTTAATCTTTTTGGCTTAATATCAATTTTTTAAATAACAATTTCATTATTTTATTTTTGGTAGAAAATTCATAATTTTTGGTTGAATATTCATTCAACCCGAGAACATGCATTTTCAACAAAGAACTTTTAACCAAAAAGAAAGATTCATCATTCTACTTGATAACTCATCTCTGTTTGAAAATTTGATTATTTTGTTGAAAATTCATTTTATTGATTGAAAATTCATGTATTTCGTTGAAGATTCGGCCTTTTTGGTAGAAAATTAATCTTTTTCGTAGAAAATTCATCTTTTTGATTGAAAATGCATCTAATTAGTTGAAAGTTTAACTCTTCTGTTAAAAACTCATCTTTTTGTTGAAAATTCATCATTTTATTGGAAATTCATCTTTGCACGGAAATTTAAATAATTTTCCATTTTTTGGGTTTAAAATTAATTTTTTAACTAAAAATTTTATGATATTATTTTTGGTTAAACATTTATATTTTTTGGTTGAAAGTTCATCATTTTTGGTTGAACATTATTCTTTTTGCTTGGTTGAATATTCATCTCTGGTTAAAAATTGGACAGCTTTGCTGAAAATTCATTTTTTTTGTCTAAACATTAATTTTTTAAATGACAATTTGATTATTTTATTATTGGTTGAAAATTCATGTTTCTTGTAGTAAAAAGGAGATGTTTCGGGTTTCAATCGTGTGCAAAACTACGAATCTTGCCGACTATTGGTTCAAATTCAATTGTTTGGTTTGAAAATTTATCTTTTATAGACGAAAATTTAACTATTTCGTTGAAAATTGATATATTATATATTACATATGTTTAAAAACTCGTCTTCTTGGTAAAAAATTAATCTTCATGGTTAAAAGTTCATTTCTTTTTATTGCAAATTCATCAACAATTTTGTCCAAAATTCGTTTTTTTCTGTTTAAAATAATTTTTTTGATTGAAAAGTTAACTATTTTATCGAAAGTTCGTATTTTTAGCTTTCTTGGTTGAGAATTAATGTTTTTAAGTGAAAATCAATCTATTTTATTTTTAGTTAATATATTTTAATCTTTTTTAGTAACAGATTCAGGTATTTACTTGAAAATTCTTGTATTTTGTTGAAAATTTGTCTTCTTTTGCAGAAAAATTAATCATCTTGGTTAAAAATTCATCTTCCTGGTTCAAAATTCAATCATTTTGTTGAAAATTTGTGTTTTTCGGTTGAAAATACATGTTTTTTGTGAAAAATTAAAATTTTTAAGATAGAAAATTCAATTTTTTGGTCGAAAATTTATTTCTTTGGTTTAAAATTTAACAACTTTGTTGAAAATTCGTCTTTTCTGGTTGAAATTTACCTTTTTGGACGAAAATTTATTTCTTTGGTTTAAAATTTAACAACTTTCTTGAAAATTCGTCTTTTCTGGTTGATTTCAACTATCTCTGATTTAAAATTATAATATTTTTTGGTTAAAATTTCAACTTTTTCTTTTTCTTTGAGAATTCATCTTTTTTGTTTGAAACTTGAACTACTTTGTTAAAAATTCTTTTTCTTTGGTTAAAAATTTATATTAATTAGTTGAAGTATCAACTATTTTGTTGGAAATTTCTCTTTTATAGTTGAAAATTCATGTATTTTGTTGAAGATTTTTCTTTTTTGGTAGAACATTAATCTTCTTGATTGAAAATTCTTTTTTTTTTGTTAAAAATTCAACTACTTCATTGAAAGCTAAACTCTTCTGTTAAAAACTTATTTTCTTGGTTAAGGATTAATCATTTTAGTTGAAAACTCATCTCTGCTCGAAAATTTGACTATTTTGTTGAAAATTTGTTTTTTTTTCAAAATGAACATTACTTTTTCAGATGAAAATTTAATTATTATTTCATTATTGGTTGAAAATTTAACTATTCAGTTGAAAATTGCACCAAATCCCACAACTTTTGGAATTTATCGACTTAGTTTTGGATTTATCAACTTCACTATGAATATTGAACAAAGCTTCAATTTTGAACGCTAACTTTAAGATTATATTCAATTTCGGTTCTTCCGGAGTTAAAATTGTTTCATTTTTTAATGTTTAAATCTGAAAATACCTAAGTTTTTCTGCTATACATTCAATCATTCAATTCGAATGTGAATAATATTGTAATTTCAGGTTGTACAATTTCATAAATCAAAAAGGTAAAATTTTCAAATTTCATCTTAAATGTTTTCAATTTTGTATGTATAATCTCGAATTAAACATTTTTCTATTTCCAATATAAAATAATCCAATACAAAATTCTCCATGGAAATTTTAATTTATGGAAAAATCCCATATTTTTATTTTATCCAATATTTTTTTTACTTCGTTTTTGTATTAAGAAGACATTCTGTAAGTTTTATGCAGGCCAAATCAATTTTGTGGCCTCGAGTATTTTTTTTCGAAAAATTAAATTTTTGAATTTTTCTCGCAGACGGTGCATGATATAATTCATAGTTCATCATTCACATCATTTAAAAAAAATGCTCGTGGTTACAAAAATGTTTCAGCCAGCATAAAACTCACAGGATTTCTTCTTTATAGAAGTACAATTTGAAAAAAATGGCGAAAAATAAAAAGGTGCTATTTTTGTGAAAATAGGTTCCTTATGTTTTCAAAAAAATTCACAAAATTCGTTTGATTTTAAATTTTCTCAAAATTTTCCAACAGATCTCAAAAGAAGACAATAAGCCTCACCAGAATCTGGAAAGAAAATTCAAATATCTCAATTAAGTTAAAAAATATGAAGGTTTAAAAAAAGAATGTTGGTGTTTCTTTTTTGAAAAACAAACTTCAAAATTCAAAAACTCAAAACTTTACAGACAATCTTTTCTGAAATGGAGGAGAAGTGAGGGGTGGGGCTGGGAGGGGATGAGATGGGATGGAAAGTAAGTGGATTTGGGGGGGAAGTGATTGGGTGCGGAGAGTTGAGGTGGGGGTGCGAAGGGAAGTGGGTGATGCGGGGTGGTGGGGGAAGATAGGATCGGATAAGATCACTTTTAAATAACTAAATATAAGAAGTTTTAAAATGTGAGATAAGCAATGGGAGTTGGGAAGTTAAAAATTTTTAAATATTATATTAAGTAGGCTACGAAACCCTTTTTTGTAGGCGTATTTCGCCTATTTTCACTGATTTTTTAATTTTTAAAAATTGAAGATGATTGATTCTCACAAGGACTTGTAATGACATGTAAACCGTTAACTACCCCGCGGTAGAAGTTGATAAACAATTTATTGGTTTCTTGTCTCTGAATTATTCTGTTCCAGAACCTATAAAAATTTGTTTATAATTTCAAATTCTGATAATAAAAGTGAAATCTTGAGAAGTTGGCACCTAAATCATCTCTGAATGAGTTGGTGCTTACAATAACTCGTTACCGAAAATCCAAATTAAGCTCCTTAGTCAAGAAATTTACGAGACTCTGTTACTCCCTTCGAAAGCAGTTTGCCGAAGTAATTTTAATCTTATACACATAGACTAAAAGGGGGTACTCGTATATTGCTCAACTATATAAATACATAACTCTATGTGTGAATACGTGCACTTGTCAGAAAATATTAGATGCGAAGAGAGTAGAGTAAGAAACATCGATGTGTGTTGCGGGTGGAAGCGAATTCCGTGGACCGAAGAATGGGTGAGAGCAACCCTTGTCTTATTCTCCACCTTGTATAAGAGCTTACACTCTAAGCGTCTTAGGACAAGTTTTAACCCTTCCTTCTTCCGTCCTCCACACAGACTTCCCAAGCGATTTCAAATTTACGCACACCGGATCCCATATAAAGTTATTGCTCGATAATTGAATCAAAATAATTTTTCAAAATAGTATGTAAGAGTAATAATATATGTAGTATATATAGCATGAACTAAGCAAATAATGATTAACGAAATAGGAAGAGACTATTCTCAAAATCAATTTTACACGACCATTCCACCTTGAAACGAACGCGACTAACACGTTTCAGTAAGTACGGCTCCTAATGTTAGGAGCCGTATTCCCTCAAACCATATACATTGATATATGTAGTATACATACCATGAACTAAACAAGTAATGAATTAAGGGGACAGGGAGAGACTATTTTCAAAATCAACCGCCCAGCCGTAGCTTAGTCCATCCGAAAATTTAGACCATATCTGAAGTCGGGGCCAAATATCGCGGCCCCTCTCTTCTTTTGATTGCAACTCGCACGTTAGGAAGAATCTGAAAAAATTCACGGATTTTCTCCTAATATTCCTGAATGTAATGCATTTTTCAAAATGCTGGAATATGCAATAGTTGACTTTTTACGGTGATTTATTTATAAAAACTTTATCTTGAGAACGAATGAAGATAGGACGCCGTTTAATGGCTCCAAATATGCAGTTTTGTCATGCGAGTGTTGTGCAATAATAAAATTTATGATAAAATCATTCTTACGTAAGAGATATCATTTTGAATATTTCTGACTTGAATCAGTGTGGGCATGTGACCAGCACAGCGGACAGGTTGCAGCAAAAAAATACCCTTTCTTTGACAATACTGATTCCAGAACCAAGTTAAAAGCCCGGCACAGATGTGATTGAACGAAGCAGGGCCGTCTCAACGTCTTCAAGATACATTTACAGAGCAGCTTCTAAGAAAATCGAGACCCAATTGCGAATACTAACCCAATTAAGAATATTTTCTATATAAAAAAGATTTGAAAAGTAAATAAATTTCCCCATGAATCTGCAGAAAATTTTCTTATTCTTTTTAAAACGTTTTCGAATGTTTCATTTTTTCAATTTTATCTCTTGAAATGCATTAGTCAAAATAAAAAATCATTTCAATTTCCGTAGAAATGTTAGAAACAATTTTTTATTCTCTTCAAACCTATAGAAATTCCCAAAAAGCATGCAAATTTAATTTCGAAACCTAAGAAAATATATAATTTGCTTAGAATGTTTTAAAATATTACCAAACTGTCAATGATTTTTCAATTTTTTTCAGAACTTCTAAATATCTTTCAGAATGATTCGAATTGTTCCTAATGTTTTTTTTTAATCCTGAAAAAAGTGCCTTTAAACTTGCTACGTTCATGTTCGAAAATTTAGACAATCTTTCTAAATATATATATTTTTTCATTCTTATCTTAAAATGCATTATTCAAAATAAAAAATCATTTCAATTTCCGTAGAAATGTTAGAAAATTTTTTTATTCTCTTCGAACCTATCAAAATTATCAAAAAGTTTGCAAATTTTACTTCGAAATCTAGAAAAATATATAATTTGCTTATTACGTTTTAAAATACTTCCAAACTGTAAATAATTTTCCAATTGTTTTCAGAACTTCTAGATATCTTTCAGAATGATTCGAATTGTTCCTAGAATTTTTTTAAATCCTGCAAAATGAAAAAAGTTACTTTAAATTTTTTACATTGTTTTTCGACAATTTAAAAAATGTTTTCGAATGTTTCATTTTTTTCAATTTTATCTTTTGAAGTGCATTAATCAAAATAAAAAATCATTTCAATTTTCGTAAAAATGATAGGAAAAGTTTTTTATTGTTTTCAAACCTATCAAAATTCTCAAAAAACTTGCCAATTTCATTTCGAAATCTAAAAAATATATAATTTGCTTAAAACGTTTTTAAATATTTCCAAACTGTAAATAATTTTTCAATTTTCTTCATAACTTCTAAATATCTTTTAGAATAATTCCAATTGCTCCTAATCTTTTTTTTTAAATCCTGCAAAAAAAGTGCCTTTAAACTTTCTACATTCTTGTTCGACAATTTGGAAAATCTTTTCAAATCTTTAATTTTTTTTCATTCTTATCTTAAAATGCATTATTCAAAGAGAATAATCATTTCAATTTTCGTATAAATGTTATAAAAAAGCAATTTTAAATGTTTTCGAGCTCAAAATGGGCAAAGTAATATTAAAAATAATGAAATGTGATAAAACAGAAGTTATTGTAATGTATTAATTCGTAATGTAATCTACTTGTAATGTACTTGTAACGTATTTGTAATGTATTTATGTACAAATTTAATTCACTGTCATTGTAAGTCATTGTAATGTAGAAAGTATTTTTGTAAAAAAAATCGTTTCTTTGAAAACTCACCCAGT
>JAUMHM010000005.1:17745142-17768033 GCA_032362435.1 Melikaiella ostensackeni | reverse complement strand
TGAAAATTCAACGGTATTCGGTTGAATTTTAATTTTAGTTGTTTGAAAATTCAATTATTTGGTTAAAGTCATCTTTTTTTGGTCAAAAATCCAACTGCTTACAACCAAGTCATCTTTATTGATTGAAAGTGAAGTTTTTTGTTGAAAATCTAACTTTACTGGTTGAAAATTCAACTGTCTTCTAGAAAAATCGTCCTCTTGGCTTAAAAATTCGAGTAATTGGTTGAAAATGCAACTGTTTTTGGTTGAATTTCAATATTTTTCGTTTAAAAAGTTAACTATTTGGTTGAAAACGCTTCATTGTAGGTTGTAAATTTAACTGTTTGGATAGAAATTCAACTATTTTGTTATAAGTTCACTTATTTTGTTGAAAGTTCAACTATTTTGTTAAAATCATCTTTTTTGGTCGAAAATTCAACCGTTCTGTTAAGAATTCGTCCTTTTGTATTAAACATTCATATTTTACGGTAGTAAAGTCATCTTTCTTAATTAAATATTAACTTTTTATCTTAATATTTTTTTTCTAGATTTTGGCTTCAGACGCGGAATCAGTGACCCAAAAAACCATATATAGTAGTAATTAGAACTCATGTTTGTACATTTTAAAGGGTTTTCCGATTTTTAGCCATGGGACCAGGTCTCCTGGCAACTGTGAACTGATGGATTGCAAAACTACCCCTAAAATATCAATATTTAAAAAAATTAGTTTTGCGCTAATCACCTTCTCACTTTCGAAGATCGTATGAATTCACTTCAGGGGAAAAAGATTTTAAAATCTGAAAAATGTTTTGCCACAAAAGTCGAACTGAAGAGGGTCCCTTCAGTAGAATCACTCACATCTGACACCAGACATGTCCACAGAGGAGAAATTTGCTCAAAAGCCACATGTTAAACTTTCACCACCACTTCTCTCTCCTTACTCAAGGTAGCTCGGGTGGTGGTTACTCTCGTGAAGTAGAACAAGAAGTATAGAGTGGGGATGAAAAACTCACATCTGCGATTTGAGCAGTTTCGAAGAAAATTCCTGGAATTTCGCCTCTCTGGACAGGCCTGTCTTAAACAATCATCAAGAAGATAACTTGGAGAAAGAGTATTTTTTCTTATTTTTGATCGGCTCATTGAACTTGAGAAACGGAAGTTTTTTGTTATCGGCTATGTAATAAATCACTGCCAATTATGAGAGCCATATGGAAGCGCGAAAGATTAGCGAGTAATAATATTTCCACGGCTAACCGGACGTAAAGAAGGCTTTGTTTCAATCCTGAAATTTATCCTAAACGTCAAGAAGGAAGTGTAGGCGTTTCGGTTATCTGGGGCTGATCCGGCGGATGTCGTACTTTGTAGATAAGGGACCAACTCTTTCGAAGTCTTTATCAGAACCTCACTCCCATCCGCATAACAGTTCCTCCTCTCGGTATTTCCCTCTCGCTTCTTCTTTGGTTTTTACTCTTTTTTTCCTTCTTCTCTTCTACCCCTTACCCATATCTTCCTCCTTTTGCCAATTACACTTTCCTGTCGTTAATGAGCTTCAGATGCAAAAAATGCAAGGTTTAAGGCTTAAAGAATTTAAGGTTAAATAACCTCAAAAAACATCTTCCAGACAATGATTTATTTTAATAATTTTCAAAACGTCGATTAAGTTTCGAAAACCAGCTGGTTTTACTCATCAGATCTGTAGATAAACCATATTCAACTTTAATATCTAAAAATTAGTGCAATCGATTCGATAAGAAAGAGAGATTATAAATATTATAAAATGTTTACCTCATAAGGTTATTCTGTGAGTTAAGATTCATTCGATACAACAACGAAGAAAACGGAAAAAGATATTATCAAAAATTAAATTTCAGTTGGTTCCTAGTATGTGAGTTCCATTATTTTTTAATGTCAGTTCCTCAGTAAAAAGTAAAAAATCTATGAGTAAAACAAAAAATACAAAAGTTATGTTGGTTAGAATCGACACGTGCTTTTAGTTTATATGAAAAAATCCAGAGTTGTAAATAAAATGATAATTGTGGTACCTGTGACATTTTTTAATTGATGAAAACTATTGTTTAAATTGTGATATGTGACAAAATTTTTTGAAAATTTGAAAATAAACATTTTTTGTGAAGATGGAGCAAATTCCCCGTCTTATTTTGTGACTATTAAGATTCAATCCATACAATAACGTAAAAAACAGAAAAACATGTTATTATTAAAAACTGAATTTCATTTGGCTCCTTGTATGTGAGTTCCATTATTTTTTAATATGTAAGTTCCTTAGTAAAAAATCTATGAGTAAAACAAAAAATACAAAAATTGTAGGTTAGAATCGACACGTGCTCTTAGTTTGTATGAAAAAATCGAAAATTGTAAATAAAATTATAATTGTAGTACCTGTGACATTTTTTAATTGATGAAAACTATTGTTTAAACTGTGATATGTTATAAAAAATTTTGAAATTTTGAAAATAAGCATTTTGTGTGAAGACGGAGCAAATTCATCGTCTTATTCTGTGAGTTAAGATTCAATCGATATAACAACGTAGAAAACGGAAGAACATGTTATTATTAAAAATTCAATTTCAATTGGTTCCTTGTATGTGAGTTCCATTATTTTTTAATATGTAAGTTCCTTAGTGAAAAATCTATAAGTAAAACAAAAAATACAAAAATTGAAGGTTAGAATCGACACGTGCTTTTAGTTTATATGAAAAAATCCAGACTTGTAAACATAAAATGGTAATTGTGGTACCTATGACAGTTTTAAATTGATGAAAACTATTGTCTAAACTGTGATATATAATAACAAATTTTGAAATTTCGGAAAAAAACATTTTGTGTGAAGACGGAGCAAATTCATCGTCTTGTTCTGTTAGTTAAGATTCAATCGATACAACAACGTAAAAAATGGAAGAACATGTTATTATTAAAAATTAAATTTCATTTGGCTCCTAGTATGTGAGTTCCATTATTTTCAAATACGAAGGTTCCTTAGTAAAAAATCTATAAGTAAAACAAAACATACAATAATTGAAGGTTAGAATCGACACGTGTTTTTAGTTTATATGAAAAAATCCAAAATTGTAAATGAAATGATGATTGTGGTACCTGTACCATTTTTTAATCAGTGAAAACTGTTGTTTAAACTGTGATATGTAATGAAAATTTTTGAAATTTCGAAAATAAACATTACGTGAGAAGACGGAGCAAATTTCCCGTCTTATTCTGTTAGTTAAGATTCAATCGATACAACAACGTAGAAAATGGAAGAACATATTATTAAAAATTAAATTTCATTTGGCTCCTAGTATGTGAGTTCCATTATTTTCAAATACGGAAGTTCCTTAGTAAAAAATCTATGAGTAAAACAAAAGATACAAAAATTGTAGGTTAGAATCGACACGTGGTTTTGGTTTGTGTGAAAAAATCCAGAATTGTAAATGAAATGATATTTGTGGTACCTGTAACATTTTTTAATTAATGAAATGAATTGTTTAAACTGTGATATGTAATACAATTTCTTGAAATTTTGAAAATAAACATTTTGTGTGAAGACGGAGCAAATTTCCCGTCTCCATCTTGGAAACTCAGTTCACACACACTAAGAAACCAGTAGTTCACATAATTGAAATTATTTACACATTATTTTAACATACTGAAATTATAGTTTTTTTTCCTGAATAGTTATATTGTTATTATTATTAACATTAGTATTATTGGTTTTTTCCTGTATTTCAAACTGTTGTATTTTTCGCTGAAAATATATGTTTTTTGATTGAAAATCAACTACTTGGCTTAAAATTGACCTACTTTATAAGACATTCATTTTTTTGATGTTGAAGATACATCATTTTATTTAAAAACTTGACTATTTGGTTAAAATTAACGTTTTTGTTGAAAATTCATATTTTCGGGTTGTAAATTGATTTAATTTGTTAAAAATTTATATTTTTAATGAAAAATTAATCTATTATAGTTGGAAATTCATCCTTTTTGGTTAAAAATGCAACTGTTTATTTGAACAGTACATTCTGCGAGTTAAGATTCAACCGATACATCAACGTAGAAAACAAAAGATCATTTTATTATTAGAAATTAAATTTCAATTGGCTAGTAGTGTGTGAGTTCCCTTATTTTTTAATATGTAAGTTTCTTAGTAAAAAGTAAAAAATCTATGAGTAAAACAAAAAATTTAAAAATTGTAGGTTAGAATCGACACGTGCTCTTAGTTTGTATGAAAAATCCAGAATTTTAAATGAATTGATGATTGTGGTACCTGTGACAATGTTTAATTGATGAAAACTATTGTTTGAACTGTGATAAGTGATAAAAAAAATTTAATTTTGAAAATAAACATTTTTTGTGAAGACGGAGCAAATGCCCCGTCTCCATCTTGGAAACTCAGTTCACACACACACTAACAATACCAGTACAACACATAGTTGAAATTATTTACATATTATTTCACATATTGAAATTATAGGTTTTTTGTCCTGAATAGTTAAATTTTTATTATTATTAACATTAACATTATTGTTTTTTTCCTGTATTTCAATCTTTTTTTGATGTGTTTATCAACAAAATCACCAGGGTAATTATTAAATACAATAATTTTCTAACTAATTTTAAATTATCATAATGAAACAGGGCATCTGCTAGACGAATAGCAGAGTCAAAATTTTTGACTATTTCAATTTTTTTGCTCAATGGGATAATTTGAAAAATTATTTAGATATCTTTCTGAGTAAGTCTGTTTACGAGACCAGTTAGTTTTTATAATATTATTCTCATGCCTCGTTAATTGAAAGTTTAAACAACTAATTGACTTATTGACTTTCTTATCAACTGTAAATTGTAATCTTATGTGATAAGAATTACGAAGTGAAATAACTAAATCTATTTTGTTCTCAGGAACAATAAAAAAATCATCAACATAACGCACCTATAATGGAATATCAAACTCGAATTTATTTAATATTTCAGATTCTAAGTCTTGCATAACTATTTTTGATATGTTAGCTGATATTGGTGATCCCATCAAGGTACCATGAGTCTGCTGATAAAAGTTATTATCAAATTCAAAGTAATATTATTTATTAGAAAAGAAATTCCTTTTTTGAACTCTTCGATAGGAATTTTTTTATTTTTCTTTATATAATTCCATCTACGATCAATGCTTTCATGAAATAGTTCTGACGGAACATTTGTAAATAGTGAAGTGACGTCAAGAGATACCATAATATAACTAACAAAAATTATAATATTTTGAATTTTTCTTTTCAAATTGTAATGGACTTTTTATGTTATAAATATAAGGTGGTGAAGAATTTGATATAATTTTAGGATAATTTATGATAATTATTAGGATGTAAAAAGTCGTTCTTCCTCCATCCATCTAACAATTTGAAAGTACCATTTTATAAAAACTGTAATGGATTATAATTTATTTATTCATAAGACTTTGAATCTAGCATGTTGTTCATCCTATTATTGTATTCTTGACGGCACAAAACAACAGTAACATTACCTTTATCAGCTGTAGTAACTAAAAATATTTCTTTATTCTTACTCAGAAAACTATTTGTTGCGTTAATTTTATTAGCGATGATTTTGTCATTTCCAGAAATTGGTTGTGGTTTTTTCAAATAATTAGACGCAAATGATGGAACTTTGTTTCTAAGTTCATCTTGAAAATTATCAAAAATCTTATCAATATTAGATTCCAAGTCTTTTGCAATTTCGAAAACATGGTTTGATCTGTTGGAAACAAATTTAGTACTTAAATTTTTGCCTAACCTCAAAATGTCAATTACTTGTTCTAAAATGTTTAAATTAGAATAATTCATAAACCATGGATCATTATAACTCTGTGTATCAACGTCAATTATATGTTTATTTAATGTTAAAGTATCTTTGCATTGTTCCTGAATTAAATTTTTTACTTTTTTGTTCAATTTTGTGGCCATTTCTAGAATCAACCATTTTAAATGATGCATCCAAGGTTTTAAAATTCATAACTGAGAATCACGATTAAACAATTTTTAATTATTATTGCATACATATGGAAAGTTTCGAAATTAAAGTCTTGAGGCCGAATTAAAAATTAAATATTCAAGATTATGCAATCTCAATTTGTAACGTCATGTTTCAACAAGCCTTAAAACCAGCATCAATCAAAGTTGAATCATTAGAAATAATTCAGACTTTATAGCTTTCAAAATTATTCACTTTAAAATGTGCATATGATGTTTTTGAAAATGCAGTTGTCGGAATTAATCACTAACAGCTATGAGCAATTTAAAAAATTTCAAAACAATATAAAATTGCTCGATTGCACTTGAAGATTTTAAAATTGAAACATTCAAAACTCAACAATATGTCTTCCGAATAATTGTGAATTAAAGGAACTGAAAAAGATTTTGGGTTATAAAAATTTTTAAACTTTTAAATTGGAACAATTTCTCATATAAATTGTTCGAAATTGTGAAATTTAAAATATGAAATGTGACATTTGAAAAATTCTAAATAGAAGCATTTTGTTAGTCAAATATTCTCTCTACATTTGATAAAGTGAGTCACCAAATTAAATCAGTCATGGATTCTACTGATTATTCAATGATAACCCACTGAATAATGAATCGAATTAATAAAAAAAGACCGGGGATTTGAGATAAATGATCTTCTGCCAATATAATAATTTTTTACGCATATTTTATTATCATTTTTTTCACTGTTAAAAAGTTTTCGAAAAAGTCAACAAATTATGAATAATCCGTACAATAGAAACTGAAGTATTGCTCGGAATCGATTGTTGTCTTTCAAAAGAAAGTTGCAAAAAAACCAGTCTCATTAAAATTGAAAAGAATTTTTTTTAGGAATTACTTCAAGGGAACTAAATGATTTCTCCCAGAGGAACCCATCTCTTGAGTAAGCAATTCCGAAATGATTTTTCTCTAATAGAACCAATATTATGTCCCTGTTATGCAAAATTCATGTTCTAGCGACCTATTAAAACAATTAAAAATTATCGAATTTGCCTTATTTAAAAAATTTTAAAAAATGGAGGATCCTGTATGGAAGATTGAAATTGTAAAACAAAACCGATCAAAATAGCTACTCAGAGGGTTTTTAGGTGGCTGATTGCAAATCGAGAATAAAAATTCCAAAATTCAAAAAGAAAACCAATATTACTAAAATTTGCTATTCCCGGGTTTTTCGGAATGCTGGTTTGAAATCAAAAGTAAAAATTTCAAAATTCAAATGGGACGCTCTAATATTGCGTTCTAGGGGTGTTATGCAGAATATTCTCTCAAAACCGCGCGACTTTTAAAATTTGTCAACACATATATTTGTCGTAATGATATTTTTTGTAAAAAATGGTATAATTATTTTCTAAATTTGAAATTTTGGATATGAAATTAACGACCCGAAAAACCTCCGAGCAGGAATTTTCATTCCAATTGGTTTTATTTCACAATTTTGGTTCCTCGCATTGAATCCGTCATTCTGAATTTCAGAATGTCGATTTTGGATTTAAAATAAGCGACCTCGAAAGACCCGAAAAACCTCCGAGTAGAAATTTTTAATCAAACCGATCTTGTTTTATAATTTTGAGCAGTCATTTTGAATTAATTAATTTTAACTGTGTAATCTTAGTCAAATCTGTTTTGTTTTACAACTATAGTTCGCCAAATTAGATCCACCATTTTGGATTTTGACCTACATTGATATGCATATCAGATTCGGAATAGACATGCAAAATCTTATATAAAAACATGTGTAGCATAGAAAAGGTGAAATTTAAGCGTCTGTGGTATTCAGTACACGATTTTTTTGCCAAAAATGCCAACTTCAACATAGATTTTCAAGGTAAAAAATTTGTTTTACACTGTATCTATAATTTTCCTATATTCGGTAAGAATTTATCTTTAATTTAAATAAAAAATGTATCCCTCTAGGTCATTTCTATCTAGAATTCTACCAAAAAAGTCGAATTTTAAACAAAATACATAAATTTTCAACTAAAAAATTGAATGTTCGTTTTCCACCAAAAAGGAAGTAGTTTAATTATCAGTTAAATAAATTAGTTTCCAACCGAAAAAAAGCAAAGTTTTCAACACAATAGTTGAATGCTCAATTGAAGAGATGAATTTTCAACCAAAATGATGAAGGATCAACCAAAAAAAATGAATTTTTAACAAAGGAGTGCAACTTTTAACCAAGCAGTTGAATTCTTAACCAAAAAAAATGAATTCACAACGAAAAATGTATTAGTTGATAATTCTACCAAAAAAGATAAATTTTCAATAAAATGGTTAAATCCTTAGCCAAAACAAATTAATTTTCAGTCAAACAATTGCATTTTTAATCAAAAAACATTAAAGTCCTACCAAAAGAGATGAATTTTGAAACTAAAAAGACGAATTTTCAAGAAAGATTGGAATTTTCAACCCAGAAAGATTTTTCAATCAATAAAGAAAAAAAATGTTAACCAAATTGTTGAACTTTGAAGTCAAAAGGAGGAATTTTCAACAAAAAAGTTGAATTTTCAACAGAACAGTAGATTTTTGAACCAAAGAGAATTAACTTTCAAACAAAAATAGTTGGATTTTCAACCAAGAAGATGAATTTTCAACTAAAAAGACTAAGTTTCTACCAAAAAACACGAATTTTTGACAAAATACATGAATCTTTAATCGAATAGTTGAATTTTCAACTAAAAAAATGAATTTTCAACTAAAAGAATGAATTTTCAACAAAAAAAACTAATTTTTCAACAAAGTGGTTAAATTTTCAACCTAAACAGATTAATTTTTTCCAAAAAGGACAACCTTTCAACAAAGTAATTGAATTTTCAACCAAATAATTAAATTTTTGAGCAAAAAATCATCCAAAAATAGTTAGATTTTCTTATTTTCTTTTCATTCACCAAAAAAAAAACAACAAATTCTCGACTGAAAAAGATGAGTCCTCAACGAAGAATGTAATAGTGGATATTTTAACCAAAAAAGATTGTAATTTTAATTAAGCAACAGTTTTATTCAATCTAAAAAGTCGAACTTTCAACAGAATAGTTGAATCTTTAATCAAAACAGATTAGTTTTGAACCAAAAAGGATCAGTTTTAAACCAAAAAGGATGATTTTCCGACAAAATAATTAAATTTTAAACCAAATAATAAAAGTTGTAACCAGAAAAAGATGAATTCATAACAGTTTTCAACAGAAAATAATTAAAGAATTAACTTTCAGCCAAAATTAGTTGGATTTTCCTATTAAGCTCTATTCATTCAGGTCGCATTTGAGTGGACAACGAGAAAAATATGAATTTTCAACAAAATACATGAGTTTTCAACTAAGGAAGATAAATTTGTGAGTATGAATGGAATAGTCAAATTTTCAGTTAAAAAAATTAATCTTCAACAAAAATAAAACGAATTTTTAACAAAGTAGTTCAATTTTCAACCAAAAAACATGAAATTTCATCAAGAGAAACAAATATTGGAACGAAATCGACGTGTTTCTAACAAAAGAGTTAAATTTTCAACCAAGAAAGATTTTCCAGACAAGAGAGAAAAGTTTTTACCATATTGTTGAATTTTTAAGCCAAAAAGGCGAATTTTATACAAAACAGTTGAATTTTAAACGAAAAACAATGACTTTCTTACATACTTGTTGAATTTTCAATAAGATAATCAAATTTTCAATCGAATAATAAAATTTTTAAGCAAAAAATATGAATTTTCAACTAAAATGAGGAATTTTCAACTGGAATGATTCAAAGTTCAGTTACGAAAATGAAGTTTCAACCAAAAGAAAAACGAATATTCAACGGTGGAAATTAATTTTTTCCTTTCTAAAAGTGTTTCTATACTTCTGAAAGCTTCACATCTTCCTAGGACCATCTTCGGTAAAAAATATAGGAAATTTGTAAGTTGATTGAGATCCATTCTTTTCAGATTATTCCACTTTGAAAATAGAGAAAGGTAATAATCCAAACAATCACACAGTTCTACAAATTGCTAACTTCATAAACAATCTAGTCTATTTTGATTGATTTGTGAGTCTTTTTGTGTTAAGTTTTTGGTTCATGAAAGGGTTCACAAGAAAGTAGATTTCATTTCAATTTTAATAGAAATAGGGAATTTTTCGAACGCTCAGGCTTCAATGTGCATGTAGACGATCATGGCTTGATCGTGGCATAACAAGTGACACTCGAAAACTCATGGAAATTCATGATAGACGATTGATCTTCAAAATCGGATTATTCTTTTGCTCAATTTGTTGAGCAAATAAAAAAATCCAAAATCTGTATATAAGCGTTGCATAAATTTCGGCATCAAATTGGTCAACTGGTGTTCATGACTCAATCATTTCATAACAACTGACATTCGGAAACTCATGGAAATTCAAAACAGACGATTGATCTTAAAAATCTGATCATTCTTATGCTCAATTTGCTGATCAAATAAAAAATCCAAAATCTATATAAAAGCGTTGCATATCATTTTGATCCAATTTCGGGATCAAACTGATCAACTGGTGTTCATGACTTAGTCATTGCAAAGCAACTGATACTCGAAAACTCATGGAATTTTATAACATACGATTGATCTTGAAAATCGGATCATTCTGATGCTCAATTTGCTGATCAAATAAAAAATCCAAAATCTGTATGAAAGCATTGCATATCATTTTGATCCAATTTTGGGATCAAATTGATCAACTGACATTCACTGTGAAAGGAATGGTTAAAATGTCGAGGACCAAATACAAAATGTATAGCGTGATCCCGTTCTTAAAAGAGCGAGGCTAACGCAGGGATTTGGAGGGTTTCGTCGCGTGGTCGGTGATCTTATAAGCTTGGAAGGTTATCTCATTATGTCTTATCTAGTGCTTTCGCCTACTCGCTCCTGCTTACTTAAGCTACAGAGCTTAAATCGCACGCGAACTTGCGCGCCGACACGCAAGATTTTACACATGTGCGATTTGGATCAACCTTATATCCTGATATATACCCAAGCAACGTGGGTACAGAAAAAATCTGTAACTGTTCCAGAACATAGAATAACATGTTCTAGAAGAGGTTTGTAACAGATTACTATATGGTCTATAACAGTTCCAGAATAATTCTAGATCTCTATTTGGCACGTTCTATAACAACTCTAGAACATTTCTAGAACTCTGTCTCGCACATTCTACAACAACTCTAGAACAATTCTAGAACTTGATTGTACATGGTCTGTGACAGTTCCAGAATAATTCCAGATCACTATTTCGCACGTTCTGTAACAACTCTGTAACATTTCTAGAACTCTGTCATGCACGTTCTGCAACAACTCTAGAACAATTCTAGAACTCTGTCTCGCAAATTCGGAAACAACTCTAGAACAATTCTAGAACTCAGTTATACATGGTCTGTAACAATTCCGGAATAATTCCAGATCTCTCTTTCGCACGTTCTATAACAACTCTAGAACATTTCTAGAACTTTGTCTCGCACATTCTACAACAACTCTAGAACAATTCTAGAAATTGATTGTACATGGTCTGTGACAGTTCCAGAATAATTCCAGATCTCTATTTCGCACGTTCTGTAACAACTCTGTAACATTTCTTGAACTCTGTCATGCACGTTCTGCAACAACTGTAGAACAATTCTAGAACTCAGTTATACATGGTCTGTAACAATTCCGGAATAATTCCGGATCTCTCTTTCGCACATTCTGTAATAACTCTAGAACAATTCTAGGAATCTGTCTTGCACATTCCGCAACACCTCAAGAACAATTCTAGAAATTGATTGTACATGGTCTGTAAAAGTTCCAGAATAATTCTAGATCTCTATTTCGCACGTTTTGTAACAACTCGGGAACATTTCTAGAACTCTGTCACGCACGTTCTGCAACAACTCTAGAACAATTCTAGAACTCTGTCTCGCATATCGGAAACAACTCTAGAACAATTCCAGAACTCAGTTATACGTGGTCTGTAACAATTCCGGAATAATTCCAGAACTCTTTTTCGCATATTCTGTAACAACTCTAGAACATTTCTAGAACTCTGTTTCGCACGTTCTGCAACAACTCTAGAACAATTCTAGAACTTTCTTCCGCACGTTCTGCAAAAACTCTAGGATAATTCTAGATCTCTCTTTCACAAGTTCTGCAATAACTGTGGGACAATTCTAGAATTCTATTTCGCAAATTTTGTAACAACTGTAGGACAATTCTAGAACTCTGTTTCGCACGTTCCGCAACAACTGTAGAACAATTCTAGAACTCGGCTATATATGGTTTGTAACAATTCTAGAATGATTCTAGATCTTTCTTTCTCACTTTCTGTAACAACTCTAGAACGTTTCTAGATTTCTGTTTTTCACGTTTTGCAACCACTCTAGAATAATTATTGAACTCGGCTATACGTGGTCTGTCACAATTTTAGAATAATTCTAGATTTATCTTTAAAAAGTCCCGCAACAACTGTAGGACGATTCTAGAACTCTGTTTCGCACTTTCTGCCACAATTCTAGAACAATTCTAAAACTCTGTATCGCACATTCTGCAACAACTCTAGAACAATTTTAGAAATTGATTGTGCATGGTCTGTAGCAATTCTAGAATCATTCTCGATCTCTATTTCGCACATTCTGTAACAATTCTAGAAGGCTTCTAGATTTCTGTTTTTTACGTTCTGCAACCACTCTAGAACAATTATTGAACTCGGTTATACATGATCTGTCACAATTACAGAATAATTCTAGATCTTTATTTCGCGCGTTTTATAACAACTCTAGAACAATTCTAGAAATCAACTATACGTAGTCTGTAACAATTCTAGAAATATTATAGATCTTTCTGCCACAATTTCTGCAACAACTGCAAGACAATTCTAGAATTCCGTTTCACACGCTCTGTAACAACTCTAGAACAATTCTAGAACTCCGTCTTGCACATTCTGCAACAACTCTAGAACAATTCTAGAAATTGATTGCACATGGTCTGTAAAAGTTCCAGAATAATTCTAGATCTCTATTTCGCACGTTTTGTAACAACTCTGGAACATTTCTAGAACTCTGTCACGCAAGTTCTGCAACAACTCTAGAACATTTCTAGAACTCACTTATACATTGACTGTAACAATTCCGGAATAATTCCAGATCTTTTTTTCGCACATTCTGTAACAACTCTAGAACAATTCTAAAACTCTATCTCGCACATTCTGCAGCAACTCTGGAACAATTCCAGAATTCGGTTAGACATGATCTGTAACAATTCTAGAATAATTTTAGATCTCTCTTTCACAAGTTCTGCAAAAACTATAGGTCAATTATAGAACTCTGTTTCGCACGTTCTGCAACAACTCTAGAACAATTCTAGAACTCGGTTACACATAGTTTGTAACAATTCTAGAATAATTCTAGAACTCTATTTCGCACGTTCTGTAACAACTTTAGAACATTTCTAGAACTCTGTCACACACATTCTGCAAGAACTCTATAACAATTCTATAACTCTGTCTCGCATGTTCTGCAACAATTCTAGAACAATTATGGAACTCAGCTATACATGGTCTGTAACAATTCTGGAATAATTCTAGATCTCTTTTTCGCACATTCTGTAACAACTGTAGGACAATTCTAGAAGTCTGTTTTGCACGTTCCGCAACAACTGTAGGACAATTATAGAAGTCTGCTTCGCACATTCTGCAACAACTCTAGAAAAATTGTAGAACTCCGTCTCGCACGTTCTGCAACAACTCTAGGAAAATTCTAGAACTCGATCAGGCATGGTCTGTAACATTTATAGAATCATTCTAGATCTCTCCTTCACAAGTTCTGCAAAAACTGTATGGCAATTATAGAACTCTGTTTCGTACGTTCTGCAACAACTCTAGAAAATTTCTAGAACTCTGTCTCGCACGTTCTGCAGCAACTCTAGAAAAATTCTAGAACTCGGTTAGACATGGTCTTTAACAATTTTAAAATGATTCTAGATCTCTCTTTCGCAAGTTCTGTAACAACTCTAGAATATTTCTAGAACTCTGTTTCGCACGTTTCGCAACAACTGTAGGACAATTATAGAACTCAGTTTCGTACGTTCTGCAACAGCTCTAGAACATTTCTAGAAATCTCTTTCGCACGTTCTGGAACCACTCCAGAACAATTATTGAACTCGGTTATACATGTTCTGTAAAAATTCTAGAATAATTCTAGATTTCTCTTTTACAAGTTTTACAAAAACTGTAGGGAAATTATAGAAATCTGTTTCGCACGTTCTGCAATAACTCTAGAACAATATTCTAGAATAATTCTAGGTCTCTGTTTAAAAAGTTCCGCAGCAACTGTAAGACAATTCTAGAACTCTGTTTCGCACGTTCTGTAACAACTCTAGAGCAATTCCAGAACACTGTTATGCACGTTCTGTAACAATTCTGGAACAAATATAGAACTTTGTTACGCCTGTTCTGTAATAATGTGAGAACAATTCTATAGCAATTCTAGATTCGTTATGTAACAAGTATAAAACAGTGTTATGATATAGAAAACAAAGCATTCTGTCTTCAAATTCTGAAAAATATTTCATCCGTACGAGTTATAATCGAGTCGTCACTAATACATCTGTATATGCACTGGTGTGAGAGGTCTAGAGGGTAAGTTTGGCTTCAAATGTCGAAATAAGCCCTCTTATTATGAATATCCAGAGTACTTTTTCGAAAAATCTATCGTTCATTGTTTACACCAGTTTTTTTAAAGAAATATATTCTTTGTGGGAAAAATATTTTGCAAAAGTTATTTCAGAAGCTTTTAACCAAGATTAAACTTTTTTTTGTACACACTCTGTTTTTTACAATTAACCGTTGTCAAGTTAAAGTGTTATGAACAATTAAATTTGCACTAAAATTGACATATTTGCAGATGAATGTCTCAGCACCTATTGGACCTAAAAATTTAGAAAAAAATGCAAATGGCTTTTCGATCAAAAATGTCTTTTTTCTCCTGCGGAATACGTATCTTAGAAAGGTATGTGCATTTCTTTAGAAACATTCAGGTTCACTGGGTGCTGAGATAAGCACCTACAAATATGTCAATTTTAGTGCAAATTGAATTGTTTATAACGCTATAACTTCAAAACGGTTGATTGTAGAAAAAAAGTGTGAGTGGAAAAAAGTCTTATAACATTCTGGAAAATACCTCATGGATTATTTTTTTATAAATACTGTATTTGTTTTTAAAAACTTGTTTAAACAATTAAAGACCAGTTTTACCCTCTAGTTACCCTCTAGAGCTCTCATCGCATATGCAGAAGTATTAGTAACGACTGGATTATTATAGAACATCGATGTAAGACTCTGACGGCACAGTTCTAGAACAAAGTTGAGACAATTGTCATAGAACGCTCTTGATTAGTTGGTTCTAGAACAGTTCAGTAACAACTGTTCTGTAATAGTTCCTAATTTTTGTTCTTAATTTGTACTAGAACACACTTATAACAGCTTATAACACTTATAACATTCGAGAATGTCGACATAACACCGTTACGGCACAGTTCTAGAACAAACTTGGAACAAATGTTATAGAACATCTGTGATATGTTTGCTCTAGAAAAATTATGAAAAAACTGTTCTGTAACAGTTCCTAATCTTTATTCCTAATTTCTTCTAAAACACATTCGTAACAGCGTCATCATATTGTAATAATTGTTATAGAACACTATTCTTTTCTTAATCTAGAGTAGTTGCAAATTAAATGGACATTAATTTCCGAAATTTATACTAATATTCATTATTGGCATTCGTTCTATATTTTACTCTAAGTACCTATCTCAAGGTTCATAAATAATTAATCGAAAAATCTTTGACAAAAGTAAAGCCTTGGTCAAAGACAAAATGTGAAATCCTATCGAGCAAAGTTTAAGAAGGGCTGTCTCGTAAAAGGGAGAGATTTTAAGTCTTTTAGAGGGTGTCTTCGACGAAGCTTATCTTTCGACGGGTACTGTCAAAGACGATGCGACTTGACGTTTCCGTCACGCGGAACCGGGAATGATAACGGAAGTATGATAGATCAAGTCGGACCAACACCAGAAATGAGAAATGTCTTTGCAGTTGAAGATTAAAGATTCCGCAAATCATTGGATATGACTTCTGTCCCTATACTTTTTTTTTGATAAAACTTCCTAGTCAAGATTTGACATTGATGCCATCATTTAATTAATGCGACATTTTTTCTTCTTAGAATTAAAAAAATGTTTAACTAATAGAAAAAGGTATCAAATTTTGACAAACATACATGCAAATATTTATATTTAATATTACTAATAAGAAAAAGGAAGGAAAAAAAGTAGAATTTTATTATCGTTCAGACAATATTAAAGAAATCTTTCAAGAAGAAAATTTGTCAATATTTTTCATATCATAGTCCTTATCAAAGGAATGACTCTAAATGGATTCAGAGCTCTTTGAAGATTAATTTAAACTTTTGTTTCCTCAAATCTTATCTTGAGGAAAAAAAATTAGGTTAATCGTTACTACACGTGTCGCAAAGAGGTATGATGTATTCATTGTTGATTATTCAAATGTAAATTATTCACAGGTTCTGTTTAACTGAAGTTAGTAAATTTTAAAGACGATATTGTTTTTAAATACTTACTTATTACTTAATAAGGTATCATTTTAATCCTTAAAACTACATCTAAAATAGAGTGAATCTGTGACGCTTCGGATTATTTGTTCACTTTATGAAGGTATGACAAATCTTTAATTAAATATGAAAATATACGGCCCTTCTAACATTCTTCTTGGCTGGTTTTGGTGAATTCTACGCCAAAGCGAACTGAACAATTGAAAATTAAATTAAAATAAGTTCAAAATTGAAGATTTTCATGTTGACAGTATTATTAAAAGCTATCTATTTAAAAAAAATCCAATTAGAAATTGAAGGTGTTCACAGTTGTATAAATTATAATTTGAAAGCATTCAAATTTTGAATCTTTTGCAACTTGAAATTTGAAAGGTTCGAAAAATAATAACTTTTGATTGAAATCGTACAAAATTGTACAGGTTCAATCCTAAAGGATTCGAGCTTTACATATTTCCAACATTAAAGAAAGAAAAAAAATTGACAAAACTTAACTGCTTGAAACGTTACATAACTATTTAAAACAAAACAAAGATTTTTTGACAATTTTATCATTAAGGTTTGAAAAATTCACTAGTTTAAATACAAGAACTTAAAACTGATTAATTTTAAAATTGTTGAGAACGATATTTAATTTAGTGGCAATTTTCAAATTTTCGGATACTATTATAATGGAATAGTTTGTGAATTGGAACAATTTTTAATGGGTACCAAAACATTTTGAAGAACTTCAAATTAAAATGTTCTATACATATAATTTCTATGATTGGAAACTATGCAGCAGGTTTCAGTTTGTGCGATTTTAAATTTGGATCCGTTATAAATTGAAAAATTTGAAGTTGAATGTGTTCATAAACGTCCACATTATCAAGATTTCATGGTGAAAAATTGAAGATATTGAATTTGAAATATTTCAAATATAATTACTCTAACCTAGAAAGTATTCTTTTTTAAACATTCAAAAATGAGAAATTTTCCATTTTAATCACTCAAAGTTAATGAATTGTTTCATTTTAATAATTAAAGTGTGGCTACCTAATCTCAAATGGAACCGTTAATAAAACTATGAAATTACATTGTCGCTGAAGTTCGCAACATTTATTAACGAAATCATAAACTTATTTTTATAAATTACAGAAATAAAATTTTCAGCAATAAAATATGATAATAAATTTTTTAGACGTTAATCACACTATGACAGCTACGTTTTAGCCATCAGGGCACTCAAATGTATTAAAAAAATTTAATCCTAATTTTCCCCTAAACGCTCGCTTCTCAGATTTTATTTAATATATTACTTGTATTTGATGTTAGGCAACAGCCAAAAAAGTTTAATCCGTATATCCCTAACGGAAGACTGTCATTTAAACAAATTTATTAAATTTAAATAATTGTTTAGAATTTAAAAAATTATAATTATCCTCCAAACGATCGGTTCTCGGATGTTATTCGACAAATTACTTGTATTTGATGTCGAACAGCAATAAAAAGTTTCATCCGAATATCCCTATCGGAAAACTTCGTTTTATTTGGGTGGATCAATCGCAGTCTTCCGATAGTGATATGGGGATGAAACTTTTTTTGGTGTTTCCCGACATAAAATACATGTAATTTGTGAAATAAAATATGAGGTCTCGGTATTTAGAGGAAAGTTAGCATTTTTTTTTACTTAATAAATTTGCCTGAATAACAGTCTTCCGATATCGATACTAGGATGAAACTTTTTTGTTGTTGTTCGACATTAAATAAAAGTAATTTGTGAAATTGAATCGGAAAATCGAGCGCTTAAGGAAAAATTAAAATTAAAAAACAAAATTTATAAATTAGAGTGTGTGAATGGCTATAACGTACTTCTCATAGCGTGATTATCGTCCAAAATAATTTATTACTTTATTTTAATGCTAAAAAATTTATATTTTCGTACGAACTTTAGCGACATCAATTGAAAAAACTGGAAGGTTAAAAATGGAACGATTTCAAATTGGGATGCCTTCTGAAATGAATAATTTAAATTTTAATTAGAAACAATTATAATTTCAAATTGATGTCGTTTGTCAATACAGGTTGTATATTTTAAAGCTGGTAGCATTCAAGGATAAATATCAGATTAACATTTCAGCACATGGGAGGATTGTAAATTGGCACTGACTAGTGCTACGGAATTTTCCGTAAGACTAACTTGGTCAAGTATAGCGCTAGGACTAGAGTTACAGAAAATCCCGTAACATTAGCCCTGAAAGAGCTGGAAGGGGGTTGGTCTTACAGAAGATCACAAATAATGAGAAAAAAGAATTACTCTTTTCTAAACTTTAAATAATAATCATACTCTTTATTTTCAAGCTGAGCATTTTGGTATTCAATTTCAGTGATGGTGAAATTATACGGTTTTTGTGAAATTAGATATTCGGTCTCAATCTCAAAGGAAAATCGAGACATTACTAATAAACGGAGTCATACTATAAAGCGGGTGGAACGAGCAAATCCTTCGATGTAAAAGCCCACTTTAAACCAGCTGATCCTGACACAAAGACGGCACCAGAGCAAGACCCTTTAATGAAAACTATACGTCCCTGGATTAAGGTGGCCACTGGTCAGCCCATGGAAACCAACTACCCGATACGACCTGTCTTATGCAACCTGGACCAACCTACATAGTTAGGCACTCTATGGTCGTCCAGCGTATTAGATGGAAGTTTAGGCATTAATACCTAATAACATGGCCTTGTCGGTAAATCCTTTGTTGGCCATCTTATTCCAGACTTAACACCTTCAGTTCATGGATCCTGAAGACGGTGATCTGGACCGAGAAGAGATCATAAGATTGATCCCCTTTGCTTCTAATTAACGTCTTCGAGAAATCACCTTTAGGACTTTTCTTGAAGATCAAAATGAAATTTATTTACTTCTGAAAATTTTTTGTGTAGTGAAGAACAACACCCAAAAAGTTCACAATTTAGAAATAGACTTTCAGACGACCTGCTTTTTCGGCTCATTAGAGACAGATGTACAATAAATGTACATAACAGGAAAAAAAGGAGGGATAAAAAAGAAAGAGTCAACAAAAACCATCCTCACACTCTTTTCTCCGTCTTTTTTATAGTTCTGGGGACCAGCATGTTTCGAAGCCAATTTAGACTTCCTCGTCAGGGGTAGTTTATAGAAAAAACAATAGGTATAAAATTCACAAATTGAGGGCTCGGATGCAGTAAGGGAACGAGCGCTGGAAGACGTGGGGAATTATTGTCCAAGAGTCTCGTGGTATCCAAATTTTAAAGTTCAAAAAATTAAAATTTAAAAAACATGGACATGTAGGAAAGGACAAAACGGAACTTTTCTCTATTTAAGTTTTTTCGTTCGATGAATATTTTCAATAATAAAAATGAAAAAGTAAAAAAAAAATTCCCCAAATTGAATTATTTTTTAAAACATAAATCGTCAAAACTCAGCCGAATATTATTAAAACTGTTTGAAATTTGGTATACGCACGCAGATTATCCTTGCGATGTCTAAAAAATGAAGAAAACAATCAAAACTGCCTTTGTTTAATAATAATGAATTGCAAATTGAGATTAGTCGGTAAGCACGTTTTTGTAGTTTCGGCGAAGAAAAGAATCGAGGAAACTTCGGAGTTGAAAGATCTTCAAGTGAGACATTTGTTCCTCACCATTAAAGGGAGATTTTTTGAAATTTTAAAATTGATTCATTAAAAATTGGCGGAAATATCTATTATGTCAGAAAGCACGCGACGCAGTCTATGATTGCAAGCGCTTCTCAACGTTCGCCTGTACTCTCGCCGGTACTTGCCTATAAAGGACGCGACTTTTCAATAATAACTAAATATTTTAGAACCTGCCTCTTGCCCTTAATTGATAGAAAATCGACTGCTTCATATGTTTTTGACATAAAGGCCTCCAAATTTTTTTCAGACTGTGCAGGGCGCTTTCTGATTTATGAGATCAAATTTAACACGTTTTGTGTTCTCTTATACTGTAAAACATTATATATGGACATTTTTAGTCATTTTCAAGTTCGTGAAATATGTCAGAATTTTAAGTAGGCCGAAAAAGAAACCAAGTGGAAGAGAAATGTGACAAAAGATTGCCGGAACAAGGTAATGGCAGAATGATATCTTAATTTTATTAAAAAAATTTAAATTAATATAAGTACAAGTACAATTTTTAACTGATTTTGATGTTTTTTGTTTAGACATGACCGAAAGTCTTCCAGATATAACGAATAATTTTGAATATTTCACTTCGACTGAAGAAAAATTTATTATTTAATAACAAACTTTGAACTGGTTTTTGTCTAACTTTTTATTGATACCATTTCTTTTAAGACTTTCAAATTTATTAAAACAGGCCATATATCAATATAATAACTAATTTTGAACATTTTTCAGCTGGTAAGAGTAAGAACAAAAATTGTTTTCAATGTTATAAATAAACGAATGAACAAAAGTAATTTTTTCGTGACTCGCAATGATTATAGCTATTTTAAATCCGTAGCTTTTGTATAAAATACGGCAGATATTAATTTGCGATTATAATATGTTAAGAATAGCTGCTATTTAGCAATTATTAAAACAATTTTTGTAAGCAAATGCAAATTTCGACCATTTTATCCTGAAAAGGTTTAATTTTTTTGCGGAAAGAACTAAAAATGTCTTGCTAAAGCTCCTTGCTGTCGTATTTTTCATAGTGTTAAAAACTGTTAATCACATAGAAAAAATTATAAACAAATGCACATTTTGATTATTTTCTGATAAATCGGGTTCTTTTTGCTCGAAATCAACTAGAAATGTCTTGCCAAAGAATCCTTGCTGTCAGTATGTCAGTACATTTCAAGTTGATTTTACAAAGACAATTAAGCCTATTCATGAAAAAATGGTCAAAATGTGCATTTGTTTATAACAAAGAACAGTCAAAACATATAAAGCAGTGGATTTTCTATTAATCGGGGGAAAGGGGCAGGATTTTGAATGTTTAGCAATTGAAAAGTCGCGTCCTTTATTGACGAGTACCGGCGAGAGTACAGGCGAACGTTGAGCAGTGCTTGAATATGCTCACCTTGCAATTTTTTTTGAATTTTCAATGAATCGATCTAAAAATTTCCAGAAATCTTCCTTTAATGGTGAGAAACAAAATTTCCGTCAATTTTTAATCAATCGATTTAAAAATTTCCAGAAATCTTGCTTTAATGGTGAGAAACAAATGTCTTACTGGAAAATCTTCCAACTCTGAAGTTTCCTCGATACTTTTCTTCGCCGAAACTACAAAAACGTGCTTACCGACCAATCTCAATTTGCAATTTATTACTATTAAACAATAGCCAGTTTTAATTGTTTTCTTCACTTTTTAGGCATCGCTAGGGTATACTGCGTGCGTATACTGAATTTAAAATAGTTTCAATAATATTTGGCAGAGTTTTGACGATTTATGTTTTAAAAAATAATTGAATTTGGGGAAACTTTTTTTCACTTTAAAATTTTTATTATTAAAAACATTCGTCGGACAAAAAAACTTCGAATAGAAAAAAGTTCCGCCTTGTTTTTCTCTATAAGCTCATAATTTTAAAAATTTAATTTTTTGAATTTTAAAATTTGAATATCACGAGACGTTTGGACAATTCTTTTCCGCGTTTTCGAGTGCTCGTCCTCTTATTGCATCCGGGCCCTCAATTGTTAGATCAGAAAATTATTATTATTACCTGAAAATGAAAAAACAGATATGATTGACAGTAATTTCAGTTTTTAGGTACGTATTTCATTCATTAATTGAGAATTGAAATTTTCACGTAGGCGAAAAAATTCTGAATAAATCCCAAAATTCAAATCCTTTTACATATTCTTTGACTGGAGATTTTTGTACTAAAATGATAAAAGCGCATATTACCCAGAGAATCGCGGTTGGTAGTTTATCTTTTTCCTCAAAACTAATTATCGGATTATATGAATAAAAAATAACAATTTTCGTTATAAATATGCATCCTGAAATTATTTCTTGCAGGAATACAAAGATAAAATACTATTTATAAAGTTATTCACTAAGTTCACAAGTCATTTGTAAATGCATAAGTTTACTAAGTTTAGACAATTATTTATTGCTAACTTTACAAGTAACTTTCCTTTATAAATAATCAAATTTACCAACCTTGTGAAATTATTTATTCATAAATACACAAGTATTTGCTCTTAATGAATAAATAAATAAATTTACCAACTTTGCGAAATTATTTATTTCCAAATTCACAAGCCTATTTCCTTTATAAAT
>JAUMHM010000005.1:17705178-17727559 GCA_032362435.1 Melikaiella ostensackeni | reverse complement strand
TATACTCAAGGTCTTCACTCGGATAGTCAGTGCCGTATCAGAAGTTGTTTACATCGCGACTCTCTGTACGTGTGCCGGGTTCAGAGACTACATAGGTGGTCCTGGGTGTTTACTCACTCGTCGCCTTGAACTCGATTGAAACTAGATTTCAATTAAGCCCGTTTCTGTGTCGACCAGACTCGAGGCTGGCACAGTAACGAGAGATGAGTGTATCTCAAAATCCTAAAGTATAGAAATAATTTGGACAACGGATTCGTTTTTAGGACATCAAATCCCTTTCGGGTGGAAATTTTGTTGGCCTGTGCTATTATAGTTAATCTTATCAGATCTTTCGCAATGCATTAATTCGTTCTGACTTCCAGACTTGAAAATATTTTTGGAAGTCTTAATTCCCAATGAATAAAGGGAAGCTTGTCAGAGTGAAACGGAAGTAGGTATAGAGAGTTGCGGTTAGACAACCGCTTAAAAATGTATAAAATGTAAATCTAGCCAGAGAGTGTTTGTCGCCAGGACACCTAATCTCATTAAGAAGTCCTCCGGCTTGCCTCTTCTGCCTCTTCTACTTCTCCAGAGCCGCGGTGGTAATCTTCAGCGGAAGCTCGCTTGCGGTCTCCTGATCCCCACCTTAAATAAATGCTTTCTCGGTTTTGACTCTGGAGTCAAAAAGCCTCATTCCTTTTCCTACCTTTGATGAATCACAGAACTTCTTATCCAAATATTTTAATAAACAAAACATTTGTCAATTTTTTTTTTGAGACTTTGCAAAATTTATGAATTTTAATCTTTAAGCGCTTCGTTTATCGAGCGAATTTTCAACAACAGAAAACTTCTAGTGAGAAAGTTGTTGATTAAGATTCAAAGAAGTTTCCTGGAAAGTCTTAGCTCAAGCGGAATAATTGTTGAGGAATCATTAATGTTTCAAATTGCAAGCGGCATTATTGGCGCTGCCCTGTGCATGTGCCTCCTCGGCTACGAACGTGTTGCAGCGGACGAAATGAAGGTCAAGTCAGATACCAAAACAAATTATAGCAACCGTTTGTATTTCTCTTCTAAAGGGTTGTGGATTTGAAATAAGATAGAATTTTTCAGAAATCAGGTAAGATTGGAAAACGTAAATAAAAATTTTTGATTAATGTTTATCATTAACGTAATATTTTAGAACTATTTCTCATTCTTGCTTTCTTCAATGATTCTTCTATTGAATTATTTATAGATAACCTAATGTAATTATTTTTATTTTTCCAACGAAGAAGTTGATCGCATTATTCGATGTTATTTTAGAGAAAAGAATACATTACAAAGTCTAAAACTAAGAAAGTAGGGCAGTTAATTAATTGGATTCATTCATTTTCTTCTGACAAAAAAAATGTTTGAGTTTGCAAGACATTTTTTGTTTTTCTGTGTTTAAGCAAAAGAAAAGTTGAAAATGTTCAAAAAAAATATTTTAAATAAGCAGCCTTAAAAAAATTTGGCTGGTGGAATATTTAAAAGGAATGATAAAAGAGCATTGTCCAGATGTCGAAGAAACTGAAGAAAGTGACGAAAATTATTAAAAGTAGTTTTTAATAAATTTTTTTTCAAATTATTGTTCAAAATGTCTGACAAACAAATTATTTTAATGATAATATCTTAAGTATTATTTTTGTATCTGACTTGACCTTCATATCGTCCTCTGTAACACGTTCGCAGCCGGGGAGGCACGTGCATAGGGCAGCGTCAAGATTGCCGCTTGCAATTTGAAACATTTATAATTTTTGAACTATTTATCCGATTGAGCTAAAATTTTCCAAAAAACTTCTTTGAACCTTTATCAACAACTTTTTTGCTAGAAGTTTTCCGTTGCTTAAAATTCGCTCGGTAAACAAAGCACTTGAATGTTGAAATTCATGATTTTTGCAAAGTCTCAGAAAAAAATTACAACTTTTTTGTTTATTAAAATATTTGCATCTTTCTTTCTTTAATAGTTCAGAAGACCTAAATACGTAGTTGAGTAATGATAAAATCGAAAAAAAATTAAAATTGGCTAAGTTATCTGGACCTGAAAATCCAGTTTTCTAGAACACTAATTTTGTCATCATTTTCTATTTCAACTCGCCGTATTTCAGCCAATTATTGGAATTTTTTTATGAAACTTACAGAATATATTCCTTATGGTGTTTTTCGACTAGTAGAGGAAATAACTAATAAACATATTTATTTAAATGAGTGTTATAAGTTATTACCTGAGACATTGCATAAATCGTGCAAATAAGTATTAAGAAGTTATGAAGGTTTTGTCCATTAATTCGACGCGTTCACGTGGAAATGCAACTCGTTTAGGACAAAGTATTATTTATTAGTCGGAATTGAAGATATAAAAATATGAAATAAATTGTGAAAGATGAATTTCAATTGCTCCACAATTTAACAAATGCCTAAGATGTATCAGTAAGTTTACAAACATCGAGGTTAAACAAATCAATACAATGCTTTAAAAAAATATAATTTGCAATCAACAATTTAGTTTATTAAATTCTGATTTTTGTTCGAAATTCGCTCGATTCCCCTTGAGCTTGAAGATATAAAAACAGAATTTATGCAATGTCTTAGATAAAAATTTATAACTTTTGTTTAAAGAAAAATGTTCATTAGTTATTTACTCTACCAGTTGTAGAACATCATACAAAATATTTCCTGCAAATTTTATACCAAAATTTCAAGAATTGGCTGAATAACGGCGAATTGATGTAAAAAAGATTTAAAAAAATTGTTTTCTAAAAAACGGATTTTTCGGTTTTACTTCGAAAGCGGCAAAAGTTACAACATTTTGCCCAGAAAAAATGCCAAATTAAGTTCCTAAGAGAACACATACTTTTAAAATTTAAATTTGAAACTTGTTGAAGAAGTCTCCATGGGTCAAAGCCACTCAACGAAAAAAATGTAAAGGTGGCTATAGTATCCAGGGGCCGGATGCAATAAGGGTACATAAAATTTTCTCTTGAGAAAACGAAGTTCCCTGGAGGCTCTAAAAAAAAATTTCAAATTTTAATTTTCAAAGAATGTATCTGGATGGTAAATTTTATCGCGCATCTTTTTTCAGTTAGAAAAAAAGTTGTAGCTTTTTTAGTTTTCAAATTAAAGTAAAAAAACTGTCTTTTTGGAAATATCAATTTTAATTCTTCTTTCACTTCAACTCGAGCTCAGTTCGTCAGTTTTTGAAATATTTTAATAAAATTTGCAGAGATTGTAGACTAGGGTATCCTCCGTCTAATAAAAGAATAAGAATTCGAAAATGTTTGTTTAAAAAAATGTTATTAATTTTTTTCCTGACGCCGGGAGTAAATCTTACTATTTTGTCTTCTAGCGTTTCGTTTATCGAGGGAATTTTGAGCAGGAAAAAACTTCTCTTGACAAAAATTCGGAGAAAGGTATGGTAAAGTTTTTTTGGAAAGTTTCAGATCAAAATAATGAATATTTTAGGAGCAGTATTGATTCTAGTTGATGACAGCGTATTAATCGCTGCGCCACAGTGTCTCGGTAGTGAGTTTCTGCTTATAAAAACGAAAAAAAAGATGCGCAATAAAACTCAAACTCCAGACACATCCTTTGAAAATTAAAATTTTAAATTTTTTCAAGAAGCCTCCAACGGACTTCGTTATTCCGAGAGAAAATCGCATGTGCCCTTATTGCATCCGACCCCTCAATTTAGCTCCAGGGGCTGCTTACTGCGGCCCTTAAAATAGAAATGCCAAATACCCTTGAAATCTTAGAAATCCCATTAAAAACCCTTAAATCTTATAAAATTCGTTGATATCCCTTGAAATATTATAAAATCATTGCAAATCTTTGCAATCTGTTGAAATCCCCTAAAATCCCTTTGACTACTCCTTATATTCCATGAAATATGATAATATTTCCTGAAATCCTGGAAAATTTATCAAAATACATTGAGAGCTTCTAAAATACCTCAAAATCATTCTAAACCTCGAAATTTGGATTAAATTCCTTGAAATTCCTTGAAAATCCTTCGGAATCTTTTCAAAAATTCTGAAACCTAGGTCCTATAAAATCCCTCCAAATCTTCCGAAATTATTTAAAACTGTATGAAATTTTTTCAAATACCTAAAAATTTTCAAAATCCCTTGAAATTTCTTCAATTTCTTGAAATCTATGGAAAATTCCATGGAATCATTCAAAATATCCTCGAACATTTAAAATTCTTTAAAATCATGGGCAATACCTTGAAATATTTGAAACATTCTTCAAATGTTTGAAATCCTTTGACGTCCCTGAATTCTTATGAATAAATTCTTTGAAATCTATTAAAATATGATAAGATGCCTTGAAATCCAGTTAAATTACATGAAATCTGCTAATATTCCTTGATATCTCTTGAAATATTTGAAGTCTTATGAAATCCTTCGGGATCCTGGAAAATTCATTAAAATGCGTTACTGAGTGCCTTCAAAATAATTTAAAATTATTAAACTCCTGAAAATTGTTCTAAAAACCTTTGAAAACTCGGGGAATTCCATAAAATTTGATGATATTCCCAGAAATACATTGGGAGCTTTTAAAATTCCTTAATAATATTTTAAAACCTAAAACATTTCAAATCCTTTGAAATATTCTGAAGTCCCTTGACATTTTTTATATCTCTTGAAAATTCCTTGGAATCTCTTAAAATACCCTAAAATCTTTAAAATCCTCTGAATCTTTCAAATCTACTGAAAATTCATTGGAATATGTTTTAAAATATCCAAAAATACTTTTAAAATTTTAGAAATACCTTAAAAATTTTTGAATCCCTTCAAATGCTTGAAACCCATTAAAATATTATATAATCCCTTGAAATACGGCTGAAATCTGATGATATTCCTTGAAATCCCTTAGAATCCCTTAAATTTCTACAAAGCTCTCGAAAGTTCCTTGGAATCTTTTAAAATACCCTGAAAACTTTAAGATTGTTTAAAATCCCTTCAAATTCTTGAAATATATTTTAAAAATTTTTAAATATCTTTTTAAATATCGGAAAATCTTTAAAATTCTTCAAAATGTTGAGAAATACATTGAAATATTCGAAAATCTCTCCAAATGTTTGAGATCCAATAAAATATTATAAAATCCTTTGAAATACCGTTGAAATCTGATGATATTCCTTGAAATATTTGTAATCCTATGAAATCTTTGATACTCCAGAAAATTTATTAAAATTCCTTATTGAGAGCCTTAAACATTCCTTAAATTTCCGAAACCCTCGAAAATCTTGAAAAATCATTTAAAATCCCCTTAAATTCTTTAAAGTTCTTGGAAATTCTTTAGAATCTTTTAAAATACGCTGAAATCCTTAAGATCATTTAAAATCCCTTCAAGTTCTTGAAATCTGTTAAAAATTCTTTGGAATATCTTTTAGGATATCCAGTAATCTTTAAAATTCGTTAAAATTTTTGGAAATATCTTAAAATATTTGAAAACCTCTTCAAATGTTTGAAATCCATTAAAATATGATAAAATCCCTTGAAATAACGTTGAAATCTGATGATATTCCTTGAAATATTTGTAGCCCTATGGAATCCTTTGAGATCGCGGGGAACTTATTAAAATATCTTATCGAGAGCCTTAAGAATCCCTTTAAATTACTAAAATCATCGAAAATCCTAAAAAATTATTTTAAATCCCTTAAAAACCCTTTAGAATCTCCTAAACTACCCTAAAATATTTCAAAACTTTTAAGACCCTTTGCACTTTCCTGAAATTCTTAAAAACTCTTAGAAATTCTTTGGAATCTTTTAAAACACCCTGAAATCTTTAAGATCCTTTGAAATTCCTTCGAATTCTTAAAATTTATTGAAAATTCCTTGGACTTTTTCGAAATACCTTGAAATTCTTAAGGTCCTTTGAACTCCCGTCAGATTCTTAAAGTGTATTGGAAATTCACTAAAATTTTTTTTTAAATGTCCAAGGTATTTTCGAACTTTTGGAAATACCTTGAAATATTCGAAAATCTCTTCAAACGTTTGAAATCCATTTAAATATTGTAAAATCCCTCGAAATTTCGTCGAAATCTGATGATATTCTTTGAAATCTTTTGGAATCCATTAAAATTCTTCAAAGCTCTTGAAAGTTCCTGGGAGTCTTTTAAAATGCCTTAAAAGCTTTAACATCATTTGACATCTCTTCAAATTCTTGAAAAATATTCAAAAATTTCTGTACTATCTTCCAAAATATCAAAGAATCTTTAAAATTCTTAAACGATTTGGGAAATACCTTAAAATATTCAAAAATCTCTTCAAACGTTTGAACTCCGTTAGAATATTATAAAATCGCTTGAAATACTGTTAAAATCTGATTGTATTCCTTGAAATATTTGTAGTCCCATGGAATCCTCTGAGATCGCCGGAAACTTATTAAAATACCTTATTGAGAGCCTTAAACATCCCTTAAAATTACTGAAATCCTCGAAAATCTTGAAAAATTATTTAAAATTCCTTAAAAACTCTTTGGAATCCCTTAAACTACCCTAAAATATTTCAAAGCATTTGATATTTCTTGAGATACCTTGGAATTCTTTAAGACCCTTAAAAATTCCTTGGACTCTTTTAAAATATCCTGAGATCTTCAACATCCTTTGAAATCCCTTCAAATTCTTGAATTCTATAAAAACTTCCTTGAAATGTCTTTTGAAATAACCTGTGAAATCTCGTGTAATTACGTGAAATCTGATGGGATTTCTAGAAATCCTGAAAAATTTATTTAAACAGATTAAGACCTTCTGAAGTATCTTAAAATCCTCAGACTTCTTATTAAATCCGTTAGAGTCCCTTAAAAATTCCTTGGAATCTCTTAAAATATCCTGAAACCTAACAGGTCTTATAAAATCCCTTAAAATCTCGTGAAATTAATTAAAATCTGATGATATTCCTTGAAATTCCTCAAAAGCCGTTGAAGTTCCTCAAAAGTCCTTTGAAAGATTTGGAATTCTAGGAAATCCTCTGAAATCACTCGAAATCTTTTCAAATAAAAAATTCTGTAAGACCTACGAAATCCTTCTAAATCTCTCGAAGTAAGAGGAAATTCTTTAAAACCCCATACAATTTTTGAGATCCTGTGAAATACCCGGAAACATTTGAAAATCTCTTCAAATCTTTAAAATCTTGTTTTCTTGTGAAAACAAGATTTGTGGAAACAACTTGTTGAAACAAGTATTTTTTTGTTCATTTTTGTGAAATTCTTTGCAACTTATGAACATATTATAAAATTTTTCGAAGTTTTGTATATCTATTGAAATCTGTGAAAATTCACTTGAAATTCTATAAAAATCCTTTGAAATCTTTGACATTCTCTGAAGTCCCTTGGAATCATCAAAAATACCCTGAAACCTTTTAAATCCTAAAAAATCTTTCAAAATCCTAATGAGTAAGTTTAGGGAATTCTAAAAAATCTTTCAAAATCCTTATGAGTAAGTTCAGGGAATTCTGTGGAATGCCATACAATTTTTTGAAATCTCACAAAATATCTTAATATCCTTGAAATAATATTAAATGTCTTAAGTAATTCTTTTGGAATTCCTCAAGTCGTTTGAAAGTTGTAACAGTGGTCAGAACAGTCGTAAGTTGTTAAGAAGTTATAAAAATTGGTGTATGTGTTCTTTTTAACCTAAAAAAAGTTCAAGAATAGGGTTGCAAAAAATTTTTGATTTTTTCTTAAAATCATGCTAGATACGGGAAAAAGTTCGAAGTCAAAATTTTTCTCATTGAAAAGTCGTACAAAAAGTTGCTTTTCCATTTTTCAATAATTTGAATCCTTTTTTTTTAGTACGTTTTTTGAGCCAAATACCAAAAATTAAAATATCAAAATATAACAAATTTCCTTTTTATGGTTGTGGAAGGTTCCCTAAATTTTGAAAATCCGGAATAAAATTGGAAAATACTGGAAAGTTAACAATATAGAGAACATTTTTCTGAAAATAATTTTTTTTTTTTTGAATATGCTAGATACTAGAAGAAGTTGAAAGTAAAAATTATTCTAGTTAAAGAGACCCACAAAAAGTTTTTTCTCCATTTTTCGATATTTTGAACCGTTTCATGAGTAAAATTACACATTTTTGAAGGTACTCAAAAAATAGTTGAGAATATCAAAAAGTGGAAAAAAAACTTTTTGTAGGTCTCTTCAAGTACAATAATTTTGCTCGAAACTTTTTCCTGCATTTCGCATATTTAAAAAAAAAACAAATTTTTTATTTTCGTAAAAATAGCCGCCATTTTGTTTTTTCAGTTTTTTAAAAATTTCTTTTTCGGATTTAGAAAATTTCGGGAACCCTCCTTAATAATGAGAAAGGGAAAGTCAATTATCTTCATTATTTTGAAAAATAACGGATTTTCAAAATGAAATGCCCGTTTTCTTTCAGAAATTTTTTTTTTCAAATTTGTTGACACACCATCCTGAAATATTTTTTAGGTCAAAAAGGACACATATATCAAGTTTACTGCCTTATTCATAATTCGAGCCTTTCTTGGATAATTTGCGTTTTACCGCACCGACTCTCAGAGGATTAGAGCCGGTTGTGAAAAAAATAAATTTCGTAAAATATTTGAAAAATCCGATTTTAATAGGCTGCATTAGCTTCAATAGAATATAATAAGAAGAATAAAAAAGATATTTAAAAATCGGTCAATATTTTAAATCCTAATTGAGAGTTATTATACTTTTGTATCCATTTAAAAATTCCCTTTATTACTTAAAATATTAACCAATTTTCATCGACCCTTTTTTTACTTTTTTCTAATTATACAAAGAAATTGATTCAGCTAATTAAAATTTAGTTGTTCCATGCTTTCATAATTTTAATTGTTGCAACTGGCCTTAATTTCATACAAAAGAAAGGGTCATCCGTTGCAGGTGAAAGAGAGTAGACTCCCACTCGCATCGGGGTGTTTGCCTCGATTTGGGGCCATGGTTGCATCTCCCTGCGACGGCCGCCTGGGCAAAGGTTGTATCCCCCTGCCACCGGCAGTAGTTCCACAATCCGTTTTTATTCTCTGGAAAGTCAGTTTCGTATCTGGGTGATATAATCTAGACGAAAAATTATGAAAACCATATAAATCTTACAGAGCTTAATACTAGGTAAAGACTACTCTATAAAACGTTATAAATGCGAGGTTCTCAAATTTTCGTTCCACTTTATTTACCCAACCTCTCTCCAAGCTGCTCTATAATCTCCGCATATTTTTCCCCTGGAATTAGTGAGATATGAATGAAATGTAAACGTTTCGAAATTTAGTTAATGATAAGCGAGATTACATTTTTTGAGGTCATGAGTAGAGAAATGTGCTCAAGACATAAGACGTAGAAGGAAATGAGCTAGATATTCGAAAATGAGCTTGAATTTAGAGGCAAATGGAGACAAATTGGTAATACCTCAGAGAAAGACTGAAATTCTGAATCCATGTAGGTTCTTCGAATGCATAAAGCATCCTAGTGAGGTACTATTCCTTACACTATATATATCCAAACGAAGATCTCATAGCCATAGCGTATGATAGGATTACCCTTTACTCAACCGAATTCGCAGCCTTCATCAAAAGCCCCCTTCGATATCGAGGGGGGCGAGGGGCCACCTCGGGCCGGGCATTATCTAAGTGCACTCTCTTTGAAGATTCTGCGCCTCCGCCCAGCGAACTTTAATGCCGCTCATGTTAGACTATGATTACCAATTTTCCCTTGGCAGACGTTTATACCCACCCGAATTTCAGGGATGACTATCCGGCTAATGGCGAATGATTGATGCAGATGCCGAACATGGATATCTATCTATAAAACTTCAACTTGCGCTAACTTTCCAATTTTCAGAATTTTTCGATTTTACTAATACTGAATTACGTATTTGAGTCTTCTGAAACTATTTAAGGAAGAAAAACGTAAATACTTCAGTAAAAAGAAAGCTTCTTTATTTTTTTATGAGACTTTGCAAAAATTATGTATTTCAACATTTAAGCGCTTTGTTGATCGAGCGCATTTTGAGCAAAGAAAAATTTTCAGTATGAATGTTGTTGATTAAGGTTCAAAAAAGTTTTCTGGAAAATTTCAGTTCAATCGGATTAATGGTTAAAAAATTATGAATGTTTTAAATTGCAAGCGGCAATCTTGACGCTGCCCTGTGCATGTGCCTCTTCGGCTACGAACGTGTTGCAGTGGACGATGTGTTTGTAGTTCTCTTCTAAAATATACTATAAATAAAGCAAAGAACCAGTGAATGGATTATTTTTTAGAATAGCTGCAAAAGTATTATTTTTGAGATAGGTTTACTTTATTTGATACCTAATTAAATCTGCCGACGAAGAAAATGTTTCAGTTTGCAAGGAATTTTTTTGTGCTCTTCTGTGTTTGGGCAATGGATGAGTTAAAAATGTTGAAAAAAAGTTTTCAAATAAGCAGCCTTTAACAAAGTTAGCAGGTAGACGACAAGAAAAGCGTGTTAAATTAACGAAAGATTTTAAAATAATGATTGAAGAGCATTGTGAATTAATCCCTTTTACAGTTCACACTACAAACGAAATTCCAGTTATCTAAAATATTTTGAAAATACTTCGTTAAATTATAAAATATTCAAAGTTGATCAAATGTAAAGTTTAATGTTCTAACTTAGAAAATTCAAACTAAAACCTTCAAAATTGAGCCACTTGAATTCTAATTTTGTATAGGAATGTTGAGCAGTCTCGAAATTTTATTTGGCCGATTTCAAACCAAAATTTTTCGGCTTCAAATAAAACTTGAGAGCTAAAATATTCTTTCGCTAAATCTATACAAGTTAAATATTTTAGAAATTTAAAATATTTTAGGCTATTATACTTGAACTAATTTTAATTTGAGTTTGAGAGCATAGAAAAGTGTAGTTTCAAATTTATATTCAAGGTATTTAAAAAAGTAATTTATTTAATGGCTGAAATCATTAAAAAAATCATTCAACATTATTTAAAAATGTAAACATTTCTTATAAAAATACTTCTTCTTTTTTCCCCTTTTCGTGAAAAATTAGCCTATTTCCCCTTTTTTGAGCTCCTTTTGCGCTGTGAGGAAGGAAACATAATTTGGCACGAAATAACTTACTGCCCGGAACAAATTATTTATCACCGATTAAAACCTGAAAGCAACAGAAGCTTACAGCATATTAGTAAAACAAAATAGTTTCCCCATTTTTATTATTTATTCGTGGTAAATAATAAAAAACAATACGTCAACATAGCATCTTTTATTTTTGATGCACTTGCACACAGAATGAGCCTTAATTTGAGCCATCCCCGAAGAAAGTTGGACAAAAACAGAAGTTTCCAGCATATTAGTAAAAAATGATAGAATTTCCTCATTTTTCCTTTTTTCTCATAACTGATAACAAAAAGCAACACTACAACATATCATTTTTTTAAATTTAATTCTGAGCAGTCTGAATCTTAAGTAAAATGTGGACGTCTTTAAAGTCTGCAAACACTTTACTTCTAAATAATTCAGATTGAAAATCGAAACGAATAAAAATTCACAATAAATTATTTCAATTGAAAAAAACTTATGGGCCTGGAGACCATCGAATAATTTATGACTGTTGTTTGAAATGATTGAGCAATTGTAGTTACAGTGAATACAAATTTTTTTTAATGTGAATGTAGATGTATAAATGGACGATCTTTACAAATATTTACTTATTTTATATATCTCAAGTGTGGAGGCTTTACATTTTAAGATTTTTTCCTCATTGAATCCTCTTAACTTTCATACTTTCGAAGTTAAAAATTTCTAGATGTATGATTCAACATTGATAAACTCAGTAACTGCAGTAACGTACATTTAAAAAATTTTTAAGCGTATTAGAGAAAGAAAATATTTCAGGAGACTCTTGACTAAAGCAGGAAAATCTCAAAAAGCAAATTAATTGTAATTAAAAATCACAAATTACAAATTAAAAATTAAAAATTAGGAAGTTGAATTTAACTTTTCGTGAATATAGGCGAAAAAAAGTGTTTGTTACTTACCAGGATGTTGTCCTGTACTCAAAATTAATTTTTATTTGATTAAAAATTATTTAAATGCAATCTTACGATTTATTTAGACATTCGATTGGCATGGTGGTTACTCTATATTGACAACTTCGACATTTATTCAGTGATCTCTAATAAGAGTAACCAATTAGAGACTTGCATTTATTACGGTTAGAAAATCTGTCCAATTTTTTTTTAAACCGACTTTTTGTCAATTTAGACAGTTTCAGAGTACATAGAAAAAGTTAATCAGAATTTTTTTAGGATGAATAGACACTCCGAAGAAAGGAGGCATTCATCTTGTAAAATGATAAAAAATTGATATTTGAGCTTCCAAAAAGAACATAAAATTTAGGAAGGACGGAGTTTTAAAATGGTAATTTTGTGGATATAGAAAAGCCTTAGAGCAAAAAATTTGTGAATAAAAGCTTTCATGCTATGAGGTTATCAAAATAATTGATTCTTTCAAATTTATAAAGTTTTCGAATCACATTTTACCATTTTTTAGTATCTGAGAATTTTTTCACTAATAGAGTCGAGGGACAGTTGTTATGCTTTTTATTGAAAGTCGTAGGTTAGTCACGACCGACGATTTAGTTTAACTTTCAACCAAGTAGTTACATTTTTAACCAAAAAGATGAATTTTCAACAAATTACATTAATTTTCAACCAGATAAGATAAATTTTTAACAAAATAATTGAAGCCTCAACCAAACCAGATTAATTTTTAACCAAAGAAGGTGAGAAGTCTACTAAAAGAGATTAATTTTCAAACGAAAAAGACGATTTTTCAACAAAGAGTAGAATTTTCAACCAAGAAAGATATTTCAGTCAATAAAGAAACAAGTTTTGAAATAAAATGTTGAATTTTCAAGCCAGAAAGACAAATTTTCTACAAAACAGTTAAATTTTCAACCGGCAAATATAAATTTTCGAAAAAGAAGTCCATTTTCAACGACGTAGTTCAATTTTCTACCAGAATAGTTGAATTTTCAACCCAAGAAGACGAATTTTAACAAATTACATAAATTTTCAAATGAAAAGTTGCATTTTTAACCAAAAAAGGTAAGAAGTCTACCAAAAGAGATAAATTTTCAAAGTGAAAAGACGAATTTTCAACAAAGAGTAAAATTTTTAACCAAGAAAGATTTTTCAGTCGACAATGAAACAAATTTTCAACCAAATTGTTGAATTTTCAAGCCAAAAAGACGAATTTTGTACAAAACAGTCGAATTTTTATCGGCAAATATAAATTTTCGATAAAAAAGTCCATTATTAACGACATAGTTGAATTTTCAACCCAAGAAGATGAATTTTCAACAAAGTACATGAAATTTCAACAAAGTAGTCGAAGTTTCAACTAAAAAAAGATACATTTACAACCACAAATACAGTAGTTAAATTTTCAGTTGAAAAAATAATTTTTCAGCCAAAAAAAACGAATGTTTCAACGGAATAGAAATTTTAACGAAAAAGATGAATCTTCAACCAAAAATTGAATTTTGAACAAATTAATTTAATTTTCAATAAAGTTGTTGAATTTTCAACCAAAAAGGATGAATTCTAAGCGAAAAATGTAATAGTTGATATTTCAACACAAAAGGATTTTAATTTTGAATAAAAAACAGTTGGATTCAACCAAAAAAGACGAAATCAAAAGAAATAGTCGAATCCGCAACCAAAACGGATGAATTTTAATGCAAAAATATTCATTTTCAATAAAATACATGAATTTTCAACCAAATAATTGAAGTTTCATCTAAAAAATATATATTTTCGACGAAGAATGCAAAAGTTAAATTTTCAGTTTAAGAAATTGATTTTTAACCAATGAGAAACTAACTTTTAAGAAAAAATTTAATTTTGAGCCAAAGAAGTGAATTTTTAACTAAAATAATAAATTTTCAACTTGGATAGTTAAATTTACGCCATATTAGCATTTCCTATCAAGAAGAACGAATTTTCAAACAAATAGTTGAAGCTTCAAGAAAACAAAAACGAATTTTTAACTAAACAAGATGAATTTTTAACAAAAAATTCAATGGTGGACATTTTGACCCGAAAAGATTGTAGTTTTAAATAAAAACAGTTTAATTCAACCAAAAAGCCGAACTTTCAACAAAATACTTGATTCCTCAACCAAGGTGGATGAATTTTTAACCAAAAATGATGACTTTTTAATATAAAAAGTAAATTATCAGCCAAAAAAGATAAATTCTTAACCGTAAATATAATAGTAGACTATTCAACGAAAAATAATTAAGGAATTAACTTTCAACCAACAAAAATTGAATTTTCTTAGTGGGTTCTAATGAATCAGTTCGCAATTAAGTGGAAAAACGAGAAAAACACGAATGTTCAACAAAATACATCATATTTCAATTGGAAAAGATCAATTTTTTACATAGTTGTTTAACTTTCTACCAATTAGTCAAATTATCAACCAAAAAAATTAATTCTCAACGAAAAATACAATAGTTGATATTTCAAACAAAAAATATTTTAATTTAAAATCATACGCAATTGAATTCAACCAAACAGAGGAATTTTCAACAAAATAGTTGAATTCTCAATTAAAGCAAATTAATTTTCAACCAGATAGTTGCATTTTCAACCAAAAAAGATTAAAATTCTACCAAAAGAGATGAATTTTGAAACCAAAAGGACGAATTTTCAACCAAGGAAGATTTTCCAGTCAAGAAAGAAAAAAAATGTCAACCAAATTGTTGAATTTTCAAGCCAGAAAGGCGAATTTTCTAAAAAACAATTGAATTTTCTACAAAACAGTTAAATTTTCAACAAACAAGAAACGAACATTCTACTCTGGAAATTATTTCTTTTTTTTCCTTCTAAAAGTGTTTCTGTACTTCTGAAAGGTTTACAACTTCCTAGGGCCAACAAGGAATGTTTTAGGAATTTTTAAACTTCAGGGCGATAGAAAAATAGCAATTCTTCTGCATTAAGCTATAAATCTCTATGGCTCTATTTTGTTTCACCTTCAAAAAGTGTTTCTTTAGATTTACGTAATTTGAGTTTTCGTCGGAAGTTAATGATTTTTCATTAAAAAAAATATAGGAAATTTTTTTTCGGAAGCTCAGGTTTCAATGTTCAGTTGATCTTGAGAATCGGATCATTTTGATGCTCAATCTGCTGATCAAAAAAAAAGTGCGAAATCTGTATAAATGTTTTGCATATTACTTTGATCCAGTTTCTGGATCAAATTGATCAACTGACATTTACTGTGATTGAAATCTTGATGAATTAAAAAAAGGGAACATTTGTGAATTTCTGATGATTCCGGTTTCAAACATATTCTCTATTCTATTTTTATAAAGCAATATCGAAGATCCATTTATCATTCCTCAGAGGCAATTTTTGTCTAAAAATGTGCTATTAAAATATGTACTAAGTCACTGTTTAAATTAGATTTGAATAGGACTGATTTATAAGTTCATAGGAAATCTGTAGCCTGCTACGTCAATGTTTCGAAATAAATCATGTAAATCAGGCTTAACCGGTGTCTTAGATAAGCCGGCGGTTGTGTCTCGTTTTGACGATGGTAATGTTTACCAAACGATTTCTGAAATCTCTCTGATGGCTGTCAAGCGCTTTGCGACTGAGTGATTAAGGAGAGGGTTGTAAAACTCACCACACAGTTTTCGAAATCAAGGGACTTATACGCTACTGCTCACTGGATCCACTGATTAACTCATTAAACTGACGCCATCCTTGATCCCTCTATGAATGTTTGTTCTTATAAATCATAACGATAAGGCGCTCGTTTTACCTACTATTTATTTCAATAAACTTTTCCATAATCTCAAAACCTTGTTTCTACAAACCTCGTGATTTACCTTGACTTCTTGATTACCGAGAATTTTATTACTAACCCCTCCAGCAAGAACAAATTTGGTTGTTTATTACTTCTCGCTCTCGTCTGCTAATTCCCACAGCAAACTTATGAAAGATAAATATTTGTGACAGTTTTCTTTAAAGTTAAACAACTTATTATCCAAATCAGAATTCTAAGCTTTCAATTTTTCCCTGCAAGTCATTTATGTTTACTTGGTATTTCGAAAAATTGCGCAGGTGGATTTTGTTATTTAGTGTATACTCATTCGGCATGTTTTGCCGAATTTTGATTTTCTCTTCCGGCATTTTTTTATCGGATCTTAATTTTCATCTCCGGCATCTTTGGCCAGATTTTAAATCACTTTTCCGGCATATTCTGCAGGATTTCAATTTTTTCTTTCGCAGAGATGAGTACCTAACCTCATTTCGTCCACACAAGTTGCAGGATAATATGCAGAAGGGCAAAAAAGGAATGTATTCTGCTCTTATTTCGCCAGTTGAGGACCAACGGAATAACCACGAACACTCGAAATCTGCGAGTTTCTGCGGTATTTTGTTATTTTTCAAAAACTGGTCACAGAAATGATGTAGGCCACATCGCTTACCCCTTTCCAACGTCTCGTAGGGGGTGGGAGGACACCCCTGTGATTGGTCATAGAAATATGAAGGTCACATCCCTACTCCCTTAGAACCTCTCATGGGGGGCGGGAGGGTACCTCTGTGATTGGTCACAGAAATAATGTAGGTCACATCGACAGAAAAACAGCAGTATTTTTTTTGTATCTCATTTGTTATATTCTCGAAATAAGATTTTTTTCTCGAAATGAGGATCCTTCAAGTGTGAAGTGTGAAGGCACACAGTCGGAAAAAAAAACTTTTTTGGTTCAAAATAACGTACAGCCTACAAATATTGACCGATTTAGGCAAAACAAATTTTTAAAAAGATGATAAGATTTTTCAGGAAGTTGTTGAGCCTGATTTTCAAATCAGGTTTTCAATTTTTTTACAAATAAACAAAATATGACGAAAAAATGGCCATTTTTTTTATTTGACGTTCCCGGTGCTCGTAAATAACAGGAAAATTGTTGAAATCACCTAAGTTTCATAGAGTAGCATTAGTTAAAGATGTTTCAATATTATATAATCAACGAAAAAAATTTATAAACAAATTACTTGTTGGAAGAATAATTTCTGTGATTTTCCATAATTTTACGTTTTCTCAAGTTATATTGCAAGAAATTCAGATTAAAACGATATAATGATGAACAAGTTTCTTCTTGAGATTATTATTGTTAATATTATAAACAAATTCAATACACATATGCATTAATCAGGCATTTTTCTGCAGAAAAATTCGTTTTTTCCGATGTCAATTTTATTAATTGAGAACTTTATGATAATTTTAGCAAATATTTATAATTTGTTGATCAGTCTTATGATTTTTTAAACAAATTTAATAAACAAATTCATTATTCGGGCATTTGTCAGCAGAAAAATTCCTTTTTTTCAATGCCAGTCCCTTCAGTTGGGAAGTTCATGACAATTTCAGCAACATTCACAATGAGTTGATGAATTTAATGATATTTTTAAACAAATTTAATAAACAAATGCAATTATCAGGCATTTATCGACAGAAAAATTCGTTTTTCTCGATGTCAACTTTTTAAATTAGGAACTTCATGATAATTTCAGCAAAATTCATAATTTTTTGATCAATGTAATTGATACTGTTGAATTTGAACAGTATTGCCGAAAAACAGCGAAGCTTTACATTACCCTCTACAGTTGATATTATGGGCCAGTAAAAGTTCACAAAATCCTTTTTCACGGTGCCAAAATTATCGAATCATTTTTTCTTCCTATTGGACAATTAACAAAGGAAGCTCAAGAAGCGACTAATGAAATCTTCAAACATATCGAAGAATTTAACACTCGAGAATGTAGCAGAGAGGCTACTAATACAGATTTTGAGCGCAAAATGTTGATTTCCACTGATCTAAAAATAGTGTATCATAGACAAAAGTAGAAAAAAGGGTCATTTTCTACTCGGTCCTGAAGCTGCAGCCTTATTAAAAGAATGAAAGTAATGAGAAACTTAAACTGAAAGGACTGAAATTGAAAAAAAAACATTTTTGTCGACAAATACCCAAATAATCCATATGTTTATTAAATTTGTTTAAAACATCTTAGAATTTATCAACTAAGTATGAGTGTTAATCAAATTATCATTAAGTTCCCAATTAAAAAGACTGACATCGAAAGAAAAAACAATTTTTCCATCGACGGATGCCCGAATAATGCATTTATTTAATAAATTTGTTTTGAAAATGTATAAAATTCCTTAACTAATTATGAATTTTGCTGAAATGATCATGAAGTTCCCAATTAAAAAGACTGGCATCGAAAAAAAACGAATTTTCAGTCCACAGATGCCCGAATAATGCATTTGTTCGTTAAATTTGTTTTAAAAAATCATAAAATTGATCAACTGATCATGAATGTTGCTGAATTCATTATGAAGATCCCAATATAAAAGTCTAACATTGCAAAAAAAAAGAATTTTTCCGTCGACAAATGCACCAATAATGCATTTGTTTATCAAATTTGTTTTAAAAAATCATAAAATTGATCAAAAAATTATGAATTTTGCTGAAATTATCATGGAGTTCCTAATTTAAAAAGTTGACATAAAAAAACGAATTTTTCTGTTGGCAAATGCCTGAATAATGCATTTGTTTATTAAATTTGTTTAAAAAGATCATTTAATTTATCAACTAATTATAAATGTTGCTGAAATTGTGATGAAGTTCCCAACTGAAAGGACTGGCATTGAAAAAAACGAATTTTTCTGCCGACAAATGCCCGAATAATGCATCTGTTTAATAAATTTGTTTATAATATTAACAATAATAATCTCAAAAATGAATTTCTTCATCATCATATTGTTTTTATCCAAATTTCTTGCAATATAAATTAAAAAAACGTAAAATTATGGAAAATCTTAGAAAACATTCTTTCAACAAATAATTTGTTTATAAATTTTTTTTGTTCATAATATAATATTTCAACAGCTTCAACTAATGTTACTCCATGAAACTTAGGGGATTTCAAAAATTTTTCTTTTATTGACGAGCACCGGGAACGTCAAATAGAAAAAATGGCCATTTTTTCGGCATATTTGTTTATTTATAAAAAAATTGAAAGCCTAGTTTGAAAATCAGGCTCAAAAACTCTTTTAGAAATTTTATCAGCTTTTTCACATTTTTTTCGTCCAAATCGGTCAATATTTGTGGGCTTTGGACCAAGAAAGTAATTTTTTTTCCACTGTGGGGCAGGAGGGCACCTCAGTGATTGGTCACAGAAATAATGTAGGTCACATCCACAGAAAAACGGCGGGATCTTTTTTGTTGCATCTCATTTGTTATTTTCTCAAAATAAGATTTTTTCTTAAAATGAGGATACTCTAAGTGTGAAACTATAACATGAACATTAGGGTGCCAAAAAAAGGTAATTTTGCAAACGCTACTCCCTAGATTTCTTCATTTTGGTGAAAAAATACTGCCATAAATTTTCTTTTATTTTCAAAAAATTGTATAAAAGTTCCCATGAGCTGTTTTCAGTCTAAAAATTAAGTTTCTCAATTTTCGATCTTTAAAAAATACAAATTGGGGGCTAGAAAATTCTTACACTCTTAGAAGGTATTTGTTATTTATTGATGAATAAGCTCTAAATTTTATGAAATAAGCAAATTTTTTTAAAGATATTATCGGACTTGGAATATGAAAATTTCTAATTTCAATACAATCAATGGTCTGAAATGGCCCCTGAACATTTTTTTTTTGAGTAATATGCACAGGACTTCTTCTAAAATATAAATAAGATATCATGCATAACAAATAAATCAAAAATATTTACACTGAGTGATATAAAAAAAATCTTGAAATTCGAAATACACCTTTTCTGCAGTTTAAAGATTCCTATAGTACTTTGAAATTCATTTTAACGAATTCAGGATAAATTTTTAATAATTTTGGATAAATTTATAAGAAATCAGGATGATTTTATAAGAATTTAAACTGAATTCAAAACAATTAAAGCTACATTCAAAAGAATTCAAATGTATTGGAAAAAATCCAAAAAATGGAAGTGAGTCTAGAAGAACTCAAGAGAAATCAGGAGACTAATGAAATTTATAAGAATTTGAGTAAATTAAATCACATTTGAAAAATCAAAAAATTTTCCTTGAATTTAGTCAAATAGGAGTGAACAGAATTCAGGGCGAATTTAACAGAATTTAAGTGGATTGAAAGAAAAACAATGAATTAAATAAAATTCGAGTAAATTTAGAGGAATTTGAGTGAATTGAGAAAAATTCGACGAAATTCATAAAAATTCAGGGTAAATTAAAAAAAGCAAGCAAAATGAAGATAATTAAAAAATATTAACAAAATTCAATGAACTCATTAAGTTTCCAATGAATTTAGAAAAATTCAAGAGGATTCAAAAGAATTTTATGAATTGCCTAAGAATTCGGGTGAGTTTAAAAGACTTCACGTTGAATTCAAAAAACTTTATGCATATATATATATATATATATATATATATATATATATATATATATATAATACACAGAGAGCGGACGAGCCCAGTCTGATATTGCGCACCGAGCCTAGGCTTGGCTCCCTCGTTGAGGAGACCCACCTACGTGTTCAAACAATGAATTGTTTAGCAAGCGTTATATCATTTAAGTTCAAAGTCGCATCAAATGAAGTACGCAGTTTTTCAAAATAACAGAAAAGAAAGAGATTTATCTCGAGAATTATGGGAAGAAAATGTTAGAAGTCTTAAGGTTAGAAGATTTTGCAACAGAACCGAAAATCAAAATAAATTCAATAAAGATCTATGTGAGATAATTCTGGGAGCTGATGTTCTATCAAAAAAGGTTAATAATTCTTTCGTTAAAGAATTCCTTTCGACTTATACAGGGAAAAACGTTCCCGATGAATCGACTTTAAGAAAAAGTGTTCTACCTTAATTGCATGTTCAGACCAATCCGTTTGCATAATAAAAAAGTAAATAGTTTTATTGTTAATGTAAAAAAAAGTTTTTTGAAGCCTCCTGAACGAATTGCACGTTTTCGCGAGATGAATCCGAAATTAGCGTTGCCACCAGAACCTGTTATAAGACATGGGGGAATGCGGCTAAGTACGGCTATGTATTAGGAAAAAAATTTTGAAAGCATTAGCTGTTGTTTTGAGTTTGAACCCAGAAGAGGCAACATGTATAGGAAAAGCTCAATAAGTTTGACGTACAAAACATTTGCTAGCCGACTTACAGTACGTATAAACTAATTTTGAATGTTTAGTTGAGTACATTAATAAATTGCAAACTCAGGACTGTCGCTTCAGGAAAGTTTAAGTTAGTTTCAACGCGTAAAGGATGAATTATCCAAATAGAATGGACCAGCGTCAAAAGTAGCCGAAAGAAAATTAATTCATGTTCTGGCGAAAAACAAAGATTTGAAATTTCTGCAATTGATTGCTGAAAATTTTGATGCTAAAAATACTGAAGGTTTTCCCTACTCTGAAAGTGAAATTCAGAAGATGAATTATGCCCCTATCACATCGGTAAAAGTCGAGCGCAGTTCCTCTCGATATTCTGATATTTTTAACAACAGAAGAAGAGCGTTCATTTTAGATAATTTAAGAATGTTGTTCACAGCGTCGGCTTATACCTTAATCCTCAATAAATTGAATTTCGACAATGATTAATAAAACATTGTTATCAGGCATTTCATTTGAAATGCCCTTTCGGCACCGTTTTATTTTATTTGCATTGATAATGATAAAGTATCATTTGTCACTCTATATTTTTTCCGTTTTATTCAGTGCTGTCCGCTAATTGCAGTTACTGGCATTCAAATGCTCGCGCGCACTCTTCCACCACTTCCCCCCATGCGGCAGTTCTCGGCAACGAGGGAGCCGATCCCAAGCTCGGTGCGCAATTTCAGACTGGGCTCGTCCGCTCTCTGTATATGAATAATAAATACGTATCAGTGTGATACGGAATTTCTGAGTTATTCGCAGTAAATCCTAAAGATATCATTTAGAACAAAAATAACTAAAAACGCTGCAAAAAAAGCGCAAACACATGACATTACATCAAAAGTCATGAATATAATCGCAACTGTCTATGTACAGGTATAGTAGTCAATGTATTTGACAACTGTTTGCGGCATTTTAGGATACTTGCACTTTGAAACGATCCTTGGGGTTCTCTGTCTTTGTAAGGTAATTCTATTTTTTCATCACAAATAGAAAAGGATTGATGTTGGTCAGAATCGCCAAGAATTTAGTATAATTTATGGAATTAACATCTTTATTGATGAGGCAATTACGAAAGTCATTTTGACGATTGATATTACCACGTTGATCAAAAAGTTTTAGGACTTTATTTTTAGAATCAAAAATACAAGTTTATTCATCATAATCGATATTGTCCCCTTCAAAGTACTCCCCATC
>JAUMHM010000005.1:17690733-17704038 GCA_032362435.1 Melikaiella ostensackeni | reverse complement strand
TTTTTTATGGGGATTATTGAACAAGCTTGATTCTTTATTTTTCTTTGGAGATTATTATGTATATCTTCATGAAAATAACTTCAAACTGGAACTCCTTTGGCTTGAAGTCTGTGATTTGTTATCTAGAAAAAGGCTCTGCATGCTGAATACCTTTGGAAACCTTGAATTTATTAAAATTATTTGAAACAGGTGCATAAAGTCAGTTTTAATCAGTTTTTTGAACAATTTCTCCTTTTCAAAGCATCCTCTGTTTACAGTAGTCTAAACAAGAATTTAAGCGTGTAAAATTTTCCGTAAAACTAAAAAAAAATATAAGGTTTTATCTCTTATAGTTTGGGAGATATGGCCTCCGGGAATTATTTTTCAGTGGAAAATTTCTATCAAATAGTTTTTTATTTTAGTTTTTTTATATTATTTCATTTCCTGTGCATTATCATTCTCATTGTAAAACGCCAACATAATCTAAAATTATTAAAAAATTATGAATCTTCTTTGAAATCTAATGATTTTTAAATGAAAATTTCAATTGCCGATGAAAAACACTTACACAATCCAAAACTGTTCAAAAGCTTGTAAATTTTACTTCTCTAAACAAAACTCATTGGATTTAAATTTAACGATTTTTGTTTAAAAATACAAATTTCAGGTAAAACACACCAAGATAACTTAAATTTGTAGAAAAATTGTTAATATTCTTTGAAATCTAATAATATTTCATTAAAAATACCATCATAACAGAAAATTGTTCAAAATTGTAAATCTTCTCTGAAATCTAATGATTTTTTTAAAATAACGGATTTCCTGTGAAAAACGTTAATATTACCTGAAACTGTTAAAAAATTGCCAATATTTAGTAATGATAATTGCATAAGGTTTTCTATGATTTTTCTTATTAAAAGGGATTATTTGTATAATTAATCATTTTAAATGCCTCGTAATTGTTTAAACCTGTTAAAATTACTTGAAATCCTTAGATTTCCATTGAAATATTTGGAAATATTTTGCAATCCCTAGAAATCCTCTGAAATTCTTTAAAACGTCTAGAAATCGAAATCCTGTGAAACGCCTGGAAATCTTTAGAAGTAACTTGAAATCTTGTGAAATCCCTTGAAATATTTTGAAATACTTCGAAAATCCTTGAAATCTTTTTCACTACTTTGAGGCTTCTAGGAGTCTCTTAAAATCCCTTGAAAACTTGCAATCCTTTCGGAAGTGCTGTGAAATTTCTTGAGATATTTTGAAATATTTCGAAAATTCCTAATATCTTCTTAAATGCTTGACCGTCTACATGTACATTGAGACCTAAGCGTCCGAAAAAATTGCCTAATTTTTTTTTTTTAAGGAAAAATCTTGAAGTTTCGACTTAAACTTGAACTTCGTAAATCTGAAGAAATACTTTTTGAAGGTAAAAAAATGATTTTCAGAGCCATAGAGATTTATAGCCTAGTATAGGAAAATTGCAGTTTTTCTTCCACCCTGAAATAAAAAATTTTCTAAAACATTCCCTGTTGGACCTAGATAGTTGTCAATCTTCCAGAAGTGGCAGTCAAAACTAGGTAAATTTATAGAAACACTTCTAAAAAGAAAAAAAATTAATTTCCAAACTTGAGTATTCGATATTTTTGGTTGAAAGTAAATTTTCTTAAATAAAAATTCAACTATTCCAGTTGAAGATTCATCGTTTTAGATGAAATTTTATCTCCTTGGTTGAAATTTTATCCCTTTGGTTGGAAATCCAACTACTTTTAGTCGAAAGTTATTGCTTTATGTTTGAAAAGCTTACTATTGTATTTTTAGTTGGGAATTCATCTCTTTTGTTGAAAATTATATTATTTAGTTGAACATTACACAATTTTGTTTGAAGACCAGTTTCTTGGTTGAAAATTCAACTATTTGCTTGAAAGTTAACCTTTTAGTTGAAAATTGATATTTGTGAGCTGAAAATTCAACTGTTTTGAGGAAGTTTGCCTTTTTGGCTCGAAAATTCAACAATTTGGTTGCAATTTTTTTCTCTTCTTACTGAGATTTCTTCCTTAGTAGAAGATTCAACTCTTTTGTTGAAAAATCGTCTTTTTGGTTTGGAAATTCATTTCTTTTGGTAGAAATTTCATCTTCCTCCTTTGTTTAAAAATGCAACTGTTTGGTTGAAAATTAATATGTCTTACAAATTAATATGATTGAAAGTTGAGCTCCTTGGTTGAACATTTTTTTTTGAGGGTAAAGATTCAACATTTTAAATGAAAATTTACCTCTCTGGTTGAAAATCCAACTACTTTTGTTTAAAAGTTATTTCTTTTTGGTTGAAAAGCTTATATATTATATTTTTGGACGAGGATTCCCTTTTTTTGGCTCAAAAGTTTATTATTTGGTTGAAAATTTAATCATTCTTTTGAAAATTTTACAATTTTTTCAGAAAGTCATTCGTTTTGGTTAAACATTCAACTGTTTTATTGATAATTCAACTATTTCGTTGAATATTTAACAATTTTGTTAGAAAGTCATTTTCTGGTTGAAAAATCGACCTTTTTTTTTTAATTCGTCTTTAGTAGAAAATCAAACTGTTTTGGAAGAAAGTTCTATAAATCTCTTTGGTTGAAAAGTCTACTATTACATTTTTGGGTTGAGAATTCATCTTTTTGTTAAAAAATTTTATCATTTGGTTGAAAATTCAACAATTTTGTTAGAAAGTAATCCTTTCTTGGTAAATATTCACCGCTTTTATTGAAAAATCAACTATGTTGGTAGCAAATCCAATTATTTGGCTGAGAATGATTTTCTTTGTGAAAATTTGATTGTTTTGTTGAAAATTCGTCCTTCTGAGCAAAAAATGAAACTAATTTACTAAAAAAAATTTTTTTGGTTAAAAATAAAACTGTTTGGATGAAAATCAATCTATTTTGTTTGAGGACATAACTATTTTGTTAAAAATTAATTTTTTTAATAAAGACTTATCTTTTTCTGTTAAAAATTCAACTAATGGAAAGTTCATCCATTCTGTTGAAAATTCGTCTTTTTCAGTTGAAAATTAATTTTTTTTTGTGGTAAATTTATCTAGTTTAGTCGAAAATTCAACTTTGGTTTTCTTTATTTGGTTGGATATTAATTTTTTTAAATGATAGTTCATCTGTTTAGTTGAAAATTCATGTATTTTGTTAAAAATTCGTCTTTCTTAGTAGAAAGATAATCTTCTTGGTTGAAAATTCATCTTTTTAGCTAAAGAATCATCTCTTTGGTTAAAAGTCAAACTATTTCGTAGAAAATTCCTTTTTTTTTAATTGACAATTAATTTTCTCAATTAAAAATTTAACTATTCCATTTCTGTTTGGAAATCTATCATTTTTAATTGAAACTTCAACTATTTGGTTGGAAATTGTACTTTTTAAGATGATAATTCAATTATTTGGTTGAAAATTCATGTATTTTGTTGAAAATTCGTCTTTCTTAGTAGAAAATTAATCTTCTTAGTTGAAAATTCATTTTTTCAGCTAAAGATTCATCTCTTTGGTTGTAAGTTTAAGTATTTTGTTGAAAATTTCTTTTTTTCTTAATTGACAATTAATTTTCTCAACTGACAGTTTAACTATTCCGTTTTTGTTTGAAAATGTTTTAAAATTCAAACTTGAAATATTTAATTGAAAATTGTACTTTTTAAGATGATAATTCAACTATTTGATTGAAAATATATGTATTTTGTTAAATATTCGTCTTTTTCAGTAAAAAATTAATCTTTTCAGCTAAAGATTCATCTCTTTGGTTAAAAGTCAAACTATTTCGTAGAAAATTCTTTTTTTTTTATTTGACAATTAATTTTCTAAATAAAAAATTTAACTATTCCATTTTTGTTTGAAAATTTATCTCTTCCAATTAAAATTTGAACTATTTGTTTGAACATTTATCTTTTCATGTGAAGATTCATCTCTTTAGTTAAAATTTAACTATTTTGTTGAAAATTTCTTTTTTTTTTAATTTACAATTAATTTTTTCAACTGAAAATTCAACTATTCCATTTTTTTTAAATCTATATATTTTAATTAAAACTTTAACTATCACAGTAGTGGTCGGAACTAGGTGAAGCTGCAGAAACACTTTTAGAAAGAAAACAATAATTTTCAGTGTTTCCAGGTTCAGGCTTTAATGTGAATTTACAGGCGGACATGATACGGTCGTGACATCCCTGCCTTAATTTTTTAAAATATTTTGTTGGTCATGAATCACTCACATGAATGAAGTTGTGTAAAAATTAATTTTGAATCCTCAAAAGTGGATCATTTTGATCTGAAGTTTATAATCAGAATGATATGCAACGACTTGATATCTCGGGGTTTACTGTGTATAGAACCAATTTATGATATTAGAAGTTTAAAAAATACTTTACCTATTGAATTAAATACTATAAGATAATATAATAAATAATAGTACTATAAAATTGCCGAAAATTTTTTATTCATAAATTTGTTCATTGTATTCAACTTTTTAAAAAGCCCACTTTGGGGTACATAAACGGACCCCCGAGTCAAAAATATACAAACAACTTAAAATTACATCAATATGCAATATTTGCAAGCATTTTGTTGACTTTTGGTACTAGAACACAGAATGTGACCCTAAAATTAATATTTAAGACAATTTATCTATCCAACCAACCAAAAGGATGAGCATTATGATGTTTTTCTGCTAGCTGGTACGCCAATTTAACAAGTCTTGTCTAGTCAATCCAAACAATTTTGTTCTGGGGCCATCGCATATTCCACTACTAACTTGTCTTCTAAAAGTTTATCGAAAATTGGGTTTTCCCCATTTTCAAAATAATTGTCGAATTTACAGTAGTTCGTTTTCATACCCCAAAAAGGAGTCCTTTCATGTACCCCTACTCAAAAAGCGACGATTCACATGAAAACATTTCGGAAAAATGTTTGGAAACAGACTTTTCAAAAAACAATACAATGTCGTTAAAGTACATGCTAAAGACCACACATTACCCCGAGACTCTAAACATCATACAGATGATCGTCGTACCGTCAAAACCTACGAATTTCGCATGGTGATACATAGATGGCGTTGCTAGTTCTTTTAGAATAGCTGGGGTTCTGTTTTTATACTCCGGTTCGTTTATGTACCACTATTACTCTACCTAATTTCTGCCACAATCTGTTTCCGCCAAAACTGTTTTTTTCATAATTACTCTTGTGTTGCCTATTTCAAAACAGAAATTGCATTACAACACTATTTTTTCAAACAAAAAAAGCCATTTCACGTAAAAAATGAATATAAAAATCTACAAACACGGGCGTTATTAGTAATATCTACCGTGCCCCGTACCGCCACCATAGCCGCCTCTTCCCTATTTTTAATGATTTTTTTTTTTTTAATTGCAGTTAATCCTGAAGTATACAGAAGAGCTGAATAGAATGCCCTATCGACAAAAGTTTCCTCGATTGGAGACGAAGAATGTGCAATTTTGGTTTAAGAATCGTAGAGCTAAGTGCAAGCGATTAAAAATGGCACTTTTTGACGGAGAATCACCTCAGCCTCATCCATATCATGCAGAGTAGATTGCTCATATTCTTGTGTAAATATCGCTCTGATTACAGAAACATTCGCAATAATTCCATACTCAGACCAAAAATACACATTACACAGCACGTACACTTAAAAAAATACATTTAGAGAATACGTATTACATACGTGATTACACTCAGCATTAGACAAGCGACAAGTTAAAATACATTAAGCGCTTATTAATTCGTATCCCCGTTGATTAATATTAAAAATATATGTAATTATTTCGTAAGTAGTAATATATTATTATTATTATTATTATTATTATTATGTTTTACGATGAGTGTAAATACGAGAATGATGTCGAATAAACTGTACGCCACTGTAGAGTCTACAATTGATTGTTCTTATTTACCTTGATATAAATAAATGGATAATTATATTTATGGACCTTTAGTTTAAGCGAAGCGCAAAATCGCATAATGTCTCGAACTTAGATATACCTCAGAACGAAAGTTTTGAGGTATACTTAATTTTAGATTTGTAGTTCTAAGAATTAAAATTTTCCATTTTTACAGCTTGAAAGTCTTTGAAAATATACAATCTTAAGTATTCCTCATTAACAGGCTGTTTAATATTGAAGGCTTTGATTTAAGGTTTATTCAATTATTCAAATTTTTTAATTTCAAATTTTGTAGATCTATAGATTTAAGGATTTTTTTTTTCAATACAGAAGACGCATAATTTTATTTTGGTCTCATAATTTTGGAATTTTTGCATAATAGCGCATAATTTTATATTCTATGCGAAATATATGCAAAAACTTGCAAAAAATGTTTTTTTAATAATTGTATGTTGAAATTTGTGAGTATATACAAAACTTTTAACTCATTCTAGATACATTTTCTTAGATCAAGTTATAAAAAATGTGCATTTTGAACTTTGCGTAGTTTTTCCATTTAGGTTTTACGCAGATTTTTTGAGGGGTCCTTGTTCCATGTGTTGAAATTCGAAGCAAAAATATTATATCGAATTTCTTGCAAGTAAAATTTTTGAGATGAATAAGTATGAAATATTAAAAACAAATTTTTCTGAGCAAGTTTTGCAAATTTGCAAAGAAACATGTTTTTCTTTTAATTTGATCAATTGCAGAAAAAAAATAAAAGTTATGTATGTCGAATTTCTGCAGCTCGAATCGAAGAAACATGCCATTAATTTGTTGCTATGAGAAAAAGAAAAATTTTCGTCGTTTTTAAAGCTTTAAAATCGTTTAAAAAAGGCAAAATTCCCGTTTTGGAAACGTTTCAAAAAGTACGAAAATTTTGTTTATTCTAACAAAATACATGTTTCTTTGATTCAAACTGAAGAAATTTCAAATTCAACATGTACGAATTTCATTTATAAAATGTGCAATCAACTAAATTAAAAAACATGTTTTTTTACATTTTCCAAAAATTGTATCTGGAGTTGAAAAGTGCATCTTATGATTTAAAATTTTTTTTTATTTTTACAACGCATAATTCCATTTTTCATCGCATACTTTCGCATAATAATCAGTTTTTCAGCTCATAATCAAGACATTTCCAACTTCAGAAAATACTGTCCTTAATTATATTCAAGTTTGCTCAATTATATGCCTGGATGGATGCATGAAACCATTTAAGGTTTCTTATTTTCTAAAAATTTTTTGTAATTAGCCAATTTTTTTTTGTCATTTTGCTTTCCTTAAATCTGTAATAAAATCATTTTTTATTGACAAAACTCACGCAAAATTACTCATTAAACATTTTTTTTTATTTTCATATATTTTTCTGTTTTCTTTCTCTCATCATTTAATATCAACACATTTTCTACTAAATGAATTGATAATATTTTGTCTCTAATTAATTTTGTCCACATTTCTCTCACTTTTAATTTCTCTTTAATTTTTCTTTCATCATTACTTATTTTCATATATTTTACTTGTTTTATATGTAAATTATTTATCACTTACCTTACTTTTCATACATGCTCATTAAGGGAAATACCAGTGAAATTTCAGCTCATGAAAATATTAATTGTCCAGATTTTTTCTCTTGCAATGATTTCGAAAGAAATCATGTTAAATGATCAAAATGAAAAAATCTTTGGATGTTTTTAAGTTTCATTTAGAAGCTATCAAGGTATTAAAAACTTTTTGTGATAATTCGTTTAAGGTAACGTAAAACTCATACAACAAAATTTGCAATAAATTAACAAAAATGTCAATAGGAGTGTAATTTTTGGTTCGTTTTCTTACGGGAACACATAAGAAATGTATAAATCCATTGAAGAATCTTTTTTTCATGAATTGAAATTATTAATAACAATATATTGATACGAAAATATTGAAGATGACACTATTTTTTCATACATTGTACAAAAGTAATTCTGAAATTCGAATAATTTTTCAGGTGTCTGGAACTCAGGGAGTCCTTTTTACCATTTCTGAAAATTATTCCCAAACTCAAAATTTGTATAGCAAAATATGTACCCCTTCATTGATTGAAATGATTCTTAATAAAATATGCACTATCCGTCATTACTGGCAAATGATCATATTACTTGCTTACTTAATCTCAAAATTAAGCAAATGCTGGAACATAGATAACAGTTATGATACTTTTATTTTACTAATTTTTTTAGTCTTCAATTTTTTACTTTTCAGAAAGGAAATATTCTGTTACCTTATATGGAAACAGTTAAACAATAATCTCTACATTTCCCGGTCAGGTTTAACAAGGAGTGGTCGCGAGATGCGGGACGCCGATTCGACTGGAGCTTCACAGGGTAAAAGTAAATCGAAATCCACTATTCACGTATTTTTTCTTTTCATCCAATGGTCCTTAGTTTCCGAGATATCAAGGTTTGAATATTTACGTTTTTGAGCGCGTCCCTCTCTCAACAGAGGCGAGTGGAGCGGTCCGCGCTCCGCAGTGATGAGTTGAGCGCTCAAACGTAAATACTCAAACCTCGATATCTCGGAAACTAAGGCCCATCGGATCAAAATAAAAAAACACGTATCTTATGGATTTTGATGCACTTTCATTCTGTGAACTCTCAAATAGTGAAATCATGATCTATAACAGAATATGCAACATTCCATTGTTATTCACTCAATTTTTCATTCTTTTCTTGATCAAGTATGCAGTATGCGCCTAGTTCACTTTGAAAAATTCCGCATTTCGTCTTTTATTTCTTTATTTGTTATTTAATAGTTTGAAATTATCGTAATCATGTCTCTCCGAATTCCGGAAGTTGCAGGAGACAAGAGGATGGTATCTCACCCATATGGAAGTGTATGAGGGTGAGTATGTACAATGAATCAACAATTCAAGTTGAACCTACAATGTGGTTTCTAAACATTGGTAGACTCCACATATACACAGCAGCTCCAGAAGTCGCATAAAGCGGTTGTCCCTGGTAAAATCTATCTGCTAAGATAAGGCAATGGAGCTGTCACAAAGCAAACCCCAGCTCAAATTCTACAATCGACAATGGATTTCTGAGCATCGATAAAACTCATATCTGATCTGTTTAAACTTTTAATTTTGTGGGTTGATTTAGAACCAATCAATTCATATTATTCCATTTAAAAAAAAGAAAAAGGTAATAATCAAAAACAATAACACATTTCTAAAAATTGCTAACTTACTCAAATTTGTACACTATATTTAGAAGAAAATGGATGTCTTTTCGTGAATTAAGTTAAACATAAATTAAGAGAAATCTTAATAATATTCATAGACAACCCTGCAGATTGAAACAAATCATTGCTTAATGTCTTTTAAAATTCCATGAAGATTGAAATCAAATCTACTTTCTTGTAGAAATTTTTTTGTTTTACTAAAAAAGAACACCCAAAAAATTCGCAAATCAAAAATAGACTTCGAGATTCAATTAACAACTCGATTAAAATGAATCTTAATAGTATTCATAGACAACCCTGCAGATTGGAACAAATCTTTGCTTAATGTTTCTTCTTTGAAATTTCTTGAAGATCGAAATGAAATCTACTTTCTTATGAAAAATTTTCTGTGTACTGAAAAAGAACACCCAAAAAGTTTAGAAGTCAAAAACAGACTCCGAGATTCAGTTAACGACTCAATTAAAAGAAATCTTATTAGTATTCATAGACAACCCTGCAGATTGAAATAAATCTTTGCTTAATGTCTCTCTTTTAAAATTTCATGAAGATCAAAATAAAATCTACTTTCTTATAAAAAAATGTTTGTTTTACTAAAAAAGAACACCATAAAAGTTCACAATTCAAGAATGTACTCCGCGATTCAATTAACGACTCAAAAGAAATCCTTATTGTATTTATAGACAAGCCTGCAGATTGGAACAAATTTTTGCTTAATGTTTCTCTTTTATAATTTCTTAAAGATCGAAATGAAATCTACTTTCTTATGAAAAATTTTTTGTGTACTGAAAAAGGACACCCTAAAAGTTCACAAATCAAAGAAAGACTTCCAGATTGAATTAACGACTCAATTAAAAGAAATCTTAATAGTATTCATAGACAACGCTGCAGATTAAAACAAATCTTTTCTTAAAGTTTCTCTTTTATAATTTCTTAAAGGTCGAAAAAAACTACTTTCTTATGAAAATTTTTTGTGTACTAAAAAAGAACACCCGAAAACTTCACGAATTAAAGAAGGACAGATTGGAACAAATCTTTTCTTAAAGTCTTCTTCTTAAATCTTCTTCTTTTTCAATCTTCTTTTTAAAAATTTCTGAAAGACCGAAGAGAAATCTAATTTCTTGTGAAAAAATTTTTGCGTACTAAAAAAGAACACCCAAAAAGTTCTCAAATCAAAAATATACTTCTAGAATCAATTAACGACTTAATTAAAAGAAATATTAATATTCATAGACAATCCTTCAGATTGAAACAAATTTCTGCATAAAGTCTTATAATTTGTCAAAGATCGAAATGAAATCTACTTTCTTACAAAAAATTCTTTGTGTACTAAAAAAAGACACCTAAAAAGTTCATAAATCAAAAATAGATATCGAGATGGAATTAACGACTGAATCAAAAGAAATGTTAAAAGTATTCATAGACAACCTTGCAGATTGGAACAAATCTTTGCTTAATGTTTCTCCTTTATAATTTTTTGAAGATCGAAATAAATTCTACTTTTCTACAAAAATTTTTTGTGTATCAAAAAAGAACACTCAGAAATAATTAAATTAAGGATTAAATTAAATTAAGTTAATAATAAATAATTAATAATTCATAGAAAACCCTCCAGATTGAAACAAATCTTTGCTTAAAGTCTTTTATAATTTCTCAAAGATCAAAATGAAATCTACTTTCCTACAAAAAACTCTTTGTGTACTAAGAAAAGACACCCAAGAAGTTCAAAAATCAAAAATAGTCTTCGAGATTCAATTAATGACTCAAAAGTCTTAATAGTATTCATAGACAACCCTGTAGATTAAAACACATCTTTGCTTAATTTTTCCCTTTTATAATTTCTTGAAGATCGAACTAAATTCTACTTTTCTACAAAAATTTTTTGTGTATCAAAAAATAACACTCAAAAAGTTCACAAATAAAAGATAGACTTCAAGATTCAATTAGCGACTCAATTAAAAGAAATCTGAATAGTATTCATAGACAACTCTGCAGATTAAAACAAATCTTTGCTTAATGTCTCTTTTTTAAAATTTCTTGAAGATCGAAATGACATCTACTTTCATATGGAAAATTGTTTGTGTACTAAAAAAAGCACCCAAAAATTTCATAAATCAAAAATAGATATCGAGATTGAATTAACAACTGAATCAAAAGAAATGTTAAGAGTAGTCATAGACAACCCTGCAGATTGGAACAAATCTTTGCTCAAAGTCTTGTTCTTAAATCTTCTTCTTTTTCAATCTTCTTATAAAAATTTCTTAAAGACCGAAAAGAAATCTAATTTCTTGTGGAAAAATTATTGCGTACTAAAAAAGAATACCCAAAAATTTCGTGAATCAAAAATAAATATCGAGATTGAATTAACGATTGAATTAAAAGAAATCTTGAGAGTATTCATAGACAACCTTGGAGATTGGAACAAATCTTTGCTCAAAGTCTTGTTCTCAAATCTTCTTCTTTTTCAATCTTCTTTTAAAAATTTCTTAAAGACCGAAAAGAAATCTAGTTTCTTGTGGAAAAATTTTTGCGTACTAAAAAAGAACACCCAAAAAGTTCGCGAATCAAAAATAGACTTCGAGAATCAATTAACGACTCAATTAAAAGAAATCTTAATAGTATTCATAGACAACCCTGCAGATTGAAATAAGTCTTTGCCTAATGTTTCTCTTTTATAATTTCTTGAAGATCGAAATAAATTCTACTTTTCTACAAAATTTTTTTTGTGTATCAATAAAGAACACTCAAAAAGTTCACAAATAAAAGATAGACTTCAAGATTCAATTAACGACTCAATTAAAATAAATCTTAATAGTATTCATAGACAACCCTGCAGATTAAAACAAATCTTTGCTTAATGTCTCTCTTTTAAAATTTCTCAAAGATCGAAATGAAATCTACTTCCATATGAAAAATTGTTCGTGTACCGAAAAAAACACCCAAAAAGTTCATAAATCAAAAATAGATATTGAGATTGAATTAACAATTGAATTAAAAGAAATCTTAAGAGTAGTCATAGACAATCCTGCAGATTGGAACAAATCTTTGCTCAAAGTCTTCTTCTTAAATCTTCTTCTTTATCAATCTTCTTTTGAAATTTTCTTAAAGACCGAAAAGAAATCTAATTTCTTGTGAGAAAATTTTTGCGTGCCAAAAAAGAACACCCAAAAAGTTCGCGAATCCAAAATATACTTCGAGAATCAATTAACGACTTAATTAAAAGAAATATTAATATTCATAGACAATCCTCCAGATTGTAACAAATTTCTACTTAAAGTCTTTTATAATTTCTTAAAGATCGAAATGAAATCTACTTTCTTACAAAAAATTCTTTGTGTACTAAAAAAAGACACCCAAGAAGTTCACAAATCAAAAATAGACTTCGAGATTCAATTAATGACTCAAAAGAAATCTTAATAGTATTCATAGACAACCCTGCAGATTAAAACACATCTTTGCTTTATGTTTCCCCTTTATAATTTCTTGAAAATCGAAATAAATTCTACTTTTCTACAAAAATTTTTTTGTGTATCAAAAAAGAACACTCAAAAAGTTCACAAATCAAAGATAGACTTCAAGATTTAATTAACGACTCAATTAAAAGAAATCTTGATAGTATTAATAGACAACCCTGCAAATTAAAACAAATCTTTGTTTAATGTCTCTTTTTTTAAATTTCTTAAAGACCGAAATGAAATCCACTTTTATGTGAAAAATTGTTTGTGTACTAAAAAAGGACACCCAGAAGTTCATGAATCAAAAATAGATATTGAGATTGAATTAACGACTGATTTACATTATTAAACAGTACAGTTTGAAAAATGCTTTTTGTATATTAGTCTAGATACTCAAAAGCATAAAAAAATATAATATAAAAAAAATCGTCAAATTTGTCAAAAAAACGTTCACGATGATCACGCAAGGAACTACTTCTCTAATATAAGTTTCACACAATAGTGATGACAGGTAATTTTCATTAATATTTTTTCTATTAATTTACAGACACAGCCTCACACGGAGGAACCCAAACACCTTTGATTCTTGCGTATGACACGACTCATTGGAGTTTGTCGTGAAAAAAGCGTCTAAACACCACTGAACGCTGCGTACGCACGAATCATTGGTGTTCACGCAGTGGCCAG
>JAUMHM010000005.1:17646287-17666615 GCA_032362435.1 Melikaiella ostensackeni | reverse complement strand
GTTGAAAATCTATTTGACGTTTTTGCCCGTGAGTTTTGTTTTGGACATTTTTGCGCGTCAAATATTTTTTTGACGTTCATGCCCGTGATTGTTTGTTTTGACAATTCTGCCCGTTGAAAACCTTTGCGACATTTTTGCTCGTGAGTTTTGTTCGGAGCATTTTTGCGCGTGTAATATTTTTTTGACATTTTTGCTCGTAACAAAACTATGGGACGTTTTAGCTCCCGGCATGTCAGATATTTTTCAGTCTACTATGTATTTGTTTTTTTCTCATATATAGTGTTAATGTAATTAAAGAGTCATCCTGTTATTACCTACCATTGCGTAATTCATTAATAAATTTCTTTAATAGATTTTTCATGTTCAATTTTTTCCAATCTTATGATTTTCACAGATGTTCTGGATTTTCAATCTATTAAATATATTTTCCGGTCTACTATATATTTTTTTCAAATATATTGTTAATTTAAGTAAAGTGTCATCCTGGTACTGTAAAAAAGGTAAAATAAGGTTACCAGAAGTATGTACATAAATTGAGGTACAATAATTAATACAATTAAAATTTAATCCTGGTACTTATCTCAAAATAAGTTTGCCAAAAACGATTTGCAAACGTTGAGGTAAAAAAACGGATATCCTCGTTACCTATAAAAAATGGTGCCCAGAGGAAAATGCCGCATACAAAATATATGAATTCTTTTACTACGACCATTGCGTACTGCATTAATAATTTTTAGACAAGGTTTTTGTTTTTAATTGTTGATCTCTTTATGAGTTTCATATTTGAAGGTAAAAATATTTTTCGAGCTTGTTATTGTGTCTTTGAACTAATTTCTGAATCTTGATATTTGGGGCTAAAACTTTCTGAAGAATTTTCCTGAAATCTATTGATGTTCTTCGAACATGTGGTTTTTACGAGGGAAAGGCTGAACGATACAGTCGTTGAAAATCAACTGTTTCTCCTGTCCTATGAGTAGTTTAAAATGAGTTCCCAAAATTTGAGATTTTCTGTGGTTTTTGGTTGACAGTCAATGTCAATTCATGGCCGGATTTGAAACACTGCACTCCGTATTTCTGAAGATTCTTTCCGGTTAAAATCGAGAAGAATTTTCACTGTGAAGAATATGCTTCTCATAAATTGAAATTGGTATTAAGAAAGTGGAATCCTGTCTCCAGGTCTTGAAAAATTAGCCAAATTACAAATTTTAATACTTAAATCTTATTGATGATAAAATTTTTTGACTATCTATTTTCGGTTCTTGACATCATTGAAATGTTTGTTCAATTAGTGTTGTGGTGAATTGTTACAAAACACTGGACTACATTTTTGGATTTTCTACCCAGGAAGTTAATTTTGTATCTATTCTGATTTTTCTGTTTTTGGTATTTTGAATTTCAGTGAAATTGATAAGTATTAAGGAAGTGTGATGGGTGTGATTGGAAGACCACTGAAAAATATTAAAGAATTTTATTCAATTAGTAAAAAATTGAGATTGGATGTATTACAGAAAGATTTATTGATTAAATGCAAGATTCATGGGTTCTTCCAAAAAAGATATTTGATATTAACGAGAAAGTATATTTTGACTTTAACAATAAAAAAAAAACAAAGAAACTTTTAATAAGACTACAAATATATTTAAAAAATCTATCTTGAAATTGCTTCAAAAAGTTCGCCATGCTCAGATACACAGAAATTTCTGGTTTTTTCTATTTTAGTTTAAAAAGATTTTCATGAGAAAGTAGATTTCATTTCGGTTGTATAGATTTTTGATTTCAATAAGAAAATAGAAAAATTGACCAAACAACGTTTGATATTATATTCTTTATTTTTATTTTTGGGTAATATTTGGATTTAATTAATATAGGTTTCATTATTTATGACTGCAGATTTTTTTATAAATTACCCTGATAAGAGAGTGTAAATGAACTTCGAAACATGTAGGTTTCCAGTAGAATAAAAAGGATGGAGAAAAGAAAGAGTGAGAGGTTGGCATGTTATGGATAATGTATTGATATCAATGCATACTCGTTCAAACTGAAAAAACGCATCTCCTTTTATAAAAATAAATTTATACAATTGTTTTTTTAAATATTATTCAAAGAATTTAGAAAAGCGCTGCTTAGAATTTCCCAAATTTAAGCTTTTGTACAAATACGAACTTAAAAAACAAACTAAAATTGAATACAGAGTTCATACTTTTTCCTAGATTATGTTTTGAAATGAAAATATATTCTGCAGATAATATAAAAACATTTTTTATTTTGCAGAAGATAAAGTTCTTCAAATATTGAAGATTAAGAATTTCGAAACGTATTTAGTGCATTAAAAATTAATAAAATTGGATGACAATTTTTATATAACTATATATTCTGAAACGCATTTTTCAGAAGCCATGTAGCGTTCGTATTTGCTAAATTTTAATTTAAGGACGTTCCATGTCAAATGTGAAACTCAATTAATCCAATTTTGTTATTTTCTGGTCTTTAGGGTACTAAACAGTGGAGCCGAGCCATTTTGCAAAATTTTTAGTTCTTCAAAAGTTATAAACAATTAAAAATGTAGGTTTTGATGAGACTGAAATAGGTGAAAAAATATCAAAATCCATTAGGTACATATTTTTTCAGCTGCCATTGGACAATTGTTTTTGAGTCATTAGCAATAAACAAAATTTTATAATAAAATTAAAATTTCGACAATGTTGATTATGCAAACATTATGCATAATTTAGTCATTCTTCTTCATGAAAGCACAGTTTTTTTGCAAAAAAGTATTGACAGATTCCTAGTGCATGATCATTACTTGAAATAAATCAGAATTTAACTACATTTTCAAATTTTCACGAATATTTATTATGAACAAATTAACATTTTAGACATTTTTCAACATAAAAGCACCGATTCTCCACGGAAGAGTTTTATTATACGCGCTGTACGTTACACTTGGTTGGATTTTTTCAGTATCCAATAATTTTTTCAATTTAAATAAACATTTATTATAAACAAATGCACAATATAGCCCTTTTTCTACCTATAAGGACCGATTCTTCGCATAAAACTATAATGAAACACATTCTACATAATATTTAGTTACATTGACCAGTATTTAACAATTTCTTTAACTTTTGTAAATAAATATTATTCATTCAGATGGTTTGAATTAAATACTGCGTCACTTTCGCTTCGGTTTTTTCACAATAAAAGATGAATTTTCAGCAAAAGAATGAAATTTTCGACCAAAAAAATTAACTTCATCAAAATAGTTGAATTTGCAACAAAATAATTGAACGTTTGAAGACGTAGTTGAATTTTTGACAAAGCAGCTGAACTTAGAACCGGAAAAGATGAATTTTCAACTAAAAAATATAAGGTCTTAACCAAAAATGCAATTGTTCAATTTTCAACCACTTAAGTTCAACGAAAACAGACAAATTTTCAACAAAATAGTTGGATCCTTGACCAATAAAATGAATTTTTAATAAACAAGATTCATTTTCTACACAAAAATACGAATTTTCAACAAAATAAATGAATTTTCCGCCAGAAATGGAATAATGAGATTTCGGATAAAAATTTAATTCTTTGCCAAATAAGAAACGTATTTTCAGCAGAATGGTTAAATTTTCAACCAAAAAGGTGTATATTATAAAATAGAAAATTTTTAAGAAAGTAGTTCAACTTTCAACCAAATAGTTAAATTTTCAACCCAAAAAATAAATTTCCTACCTAGAAGTTTCTACGAAGTACAAGCATTTTCAACAAAATTAATAAATTTTAAGGCCAAAAAGATGAATTATCGACAAAACGGTTCAATTTCCAATCCAAAAAAATGATTTTTCTACAGAAAAATAAATTTTCTACCAAATAGTTCAATATTCAAATAAATAGTTTAATTTTTAACTAAATAGTTGAATTTTACCAAAAAAATGAATTCTTAAGTAAAATCAAAAACTCAACCGAAGGAATGAAGTTTCTACTAAAATGATGAATCTTCAACAACAAAAATGAATTTTGAATGAAAGAGTTCAACATTCAACTAAAGAGTTAAATTTGCAGCCGAGATAATTATTTTTTAAGTCAGAAAATTAATTTTCTACCTCAAAAGGCGAATTATCAGTAAAGTATATGAATTTTCAGCCAAATAGTTGAATTTTCCAATTAAAAAGATAAATTTACAACCAGATAAAAACGCATTTCCAACACATTAGCTCAGCCTAATAGTTTAATTTTCTAACAAATTATTGAATTTTCAAGAAAAAAGACGAATTTTCTACAAGACAGTAGCATTTTCAGCTCGAAAATATGAATTTTCAACAAAAAAGTTAATTTAGAACCAAATCGTTGAATCTCAAACTAAAATGATGAATCTTCAACCAAAAAAAGGAATTTTTCACAAAGTAGATAAACTTTGAACAAAGTAGTTGATTTCTAAGCACAAAGAAAAGGTGAATTCTCAGCGAAACATGTAATAGTTGATATTTTAACCAAAGAAGATTTTAATTTGAAATCAGAAACAGTTGAGTTTAACCAGAAAAGACGAATTTTCATCAAAATAGTTTAATCCTCAAGCAAAATAGATTAATTTTCAACCACGCAATTGAATTTTTTACCGAAAAAAATAAACTTTCAATCAAGAAGTTTAAGCTTCTACTAAAATAGACGATTTTCCAACAAAATACATGAATTTTCAACCAAATAGTTGAATTTCTAACTAGAAAAGATAAATTCTCAACGAAAAATGAAAAAGTTAAGTTTTCGATTAAAAAAACTAATTTTCAACCACAAATCAAACAAATTTTCAACACAGTAGTTAAATTTTCGAACAAAGAGATGAATCTTCAACTAAAAAAGACGAATATTCAAGAAAATAATTAAACTGTCAACCAGATCAAATTAATTTTCAACCAGGCAGTTGCATTTTTAACCAAAAATTTCAATTTTCTACCAAAGAGATGAAGTTTCAACTAGAAAAGACGAATATTTGAGAAAATAGTTGATTCGTCAATAAGATCAGATTAAATTTCAAGCGATTAGTTGCATTTTTAACCGAAAAGGGTGAATTTTCGACCAAGAAGATTAAATTTCCACACAGAAAGACGATTTTTCAAAAAAGTATATGAATTTTCCACTAGGAAAGATCAATTTTCAACCAAAAAATCCATTTTCAACAAAAAATAGAAAAGTAATATTTTCAGTTAAAAAAAGGTAATTTGCAATCAAATAAAAACGAATTTTAAAAAACGGTTAAATTTTCAACAGAAGAGATGAAGTTTCAACTAAAATGATAAATTTTCAACAAAGTGTTCAACATTTGACCAAATAGTTGAATTTTCAATCAAAAAGATGAGATTTTTCAACCAAGAAGATTAATTATCAACCAAAAAGGCGAATTATCAACAAAATACATAAATTTCCAACCAAATAGTTGAATTTCTTATTAGAAAAGATCAATTTTCAACCAGAAATGGAATAGTTATATTTTCGGTTGAAATAATTGATTTTGAAACAAGAATGAAACAAATTTTCAATACAATAGTTAAATTTTCAACCAAAGAGATAAACCATCAACCAAAAACTGAATTTTTAACGAAGTAGTTCAACTTTCAACCAAGCAGTTGAATATTTGGCCAAAAAGGTAAATTTTTTAACAAAATAGTTGTATTTTCAACAAAGCGATTAAATTTTCAACCAAACGAGATGAATTCTGAACTGTTCCGAACCAAAAATATAATAGACTTTTCAACAATAAATTGGGTTCTGTTAATTAAGCTCGCATTTAAGCGAAAAAAAACGAGAAAAGGGAAAGTTTCTTGAAAACAGGAGGAAAAAGAAGAATTCTTTAAAAAAAAGGAAAAAAAGAGGAATAGAAGAAACAGTCAAAAGTCTAAAATATGAAAGTGATTTTCAAATTTCTATTAGTTAGTTATTATTATTATTTTATTAGGTTATTATTATTATTGAGTTTTATTGTTGTTATTGAAGTTATATTATTATTATTTTACAATTATATCATTGGAATTATTATTGAATTGTACCGTTGCAGGGACATCTTTTGCGAAATTCGCAAACTTTTTTAAAGTTTATTCATTAATTTTGTTCGTAACGTTACTTCCACTGACCCCCTTCCCCCTCCACATGTTATCAATCGTACTTTTTGGCGCATACCCCCCTCCCCTCCAAATTGGTAACGTAGTTTATGGACAGCCCCTTATGGTTTCGGTCGGGAGTCTGTCCGTCGTATAAAAAAGAGGAAGTGAGGGGTGATGAGGGGAAGTGAAGGGAAGTAAGGGGAAATTAGGGGAAGTAAGGGAAAATGATAGAAGGGTAGTGTAGGGGGGGGGTATTATAGGAAGTCAGGGAAAGGAGGGGGAGTAAGGAAAATTAAGGTTAATCAATGGAAGCTGAGGGGAGTGAGGGGTGTTGTGGTGGGGGGAAGTGTGGGGTAGTGAGGGGAAGAAGTGTGGCAATGAGGGGAAGTGAGAGAAAATAAGAAGGAAAGAGAGGGTTGGGGAAGGGTAATGTGGTTTTGATAAATGAGGGAAAGTGTGTGAAGTGGGAGGGGGGAGATTTGAACGACTTCATCAACGACTTAATGGGCTACGAAACCCTTTTTTATAGGCGCCTGAAGTCTATTTCTATTAATTTCCTCACTCAATACCTTACTCTACGCCTGTTGAATGGCACAGTAATTAATTATTGTGAAATACAAGAATTATTGTTTTTTATTATTTTTATTTTTTATTTAGTAACAATAATCCACTAAAAAAGATGGTGTTAAATCCAGCAGAGAACAAACATGACCACAAATAGGTCGTAACAAGAATATGTTCGTAATATCCTGATCCCCTCGCTCTTCCAAAATCGTGTTCTGGGGATATATATTAGATCAAAAGAGCAGGATCGACTTGAATCCCACGGAGACAAGGAAGGATTCTGTTTGGTGGAGCATAAGAGAGCTAAAAGCCATCGGTTTCGTATCAACCTCTTCGAGGTCGCCCTCCTTCTCCACTTCCTCTTTTCTTCTACTCATTCCCTTTCCTATCGGCCCGGGCTTAAGCCGTATGGAATTCTCTTTGGCCCTTCGGAAACGAGAACTAATCAATGTCTTGGAAAAGACTTTCCTCAAATTCATCAAAGGTAAGACAACCTAAGGCTAATACAATCTTTCGAAATGTGAAGCTCATTTCATTGGTACAAGCTTGCAGAAATCAGTTTTCCCTGATGCACTTCCTGCTCTTTATTACCTTGGTTATTTAGTTTTAAGACAATTATGATAGGCTTATCAAATTTTCTGAAAATTATTATCATTAAAATGTAATATTGATTTGCTTATTCTTTAGGACCAAACTCGCGTTATTGGGAAACATATTTTATTATTAAAAACCTTGTCTTATGTAGGTCATCACTTTATATTTAAGTACTTCAGAGGTCTGCAATTTCGGTATTATACACATAATGATAATGCAGATAATTGCATACGACGTCTGACCCAACTTTCCTCTTTTCACTTGCACAAGTGATAGACACGTTGCAGTAGAAAAGGCAGTTTTGGTTGGACATTCGATTTTCAACTCCCTACGATTAAACAAGTCTTCATAGGTTTTAACATTTTTTGGATTAAGTACAACGTTTTATACCTTTACGATTTTTTTTTCAACCCGGTCAAATGACGTCTTTATAAGCTTCTAAGTTTATAAGTTACCTAAATATTATATTACTTTTAATGCGGAATGTGAGCGTTAAAACGTTAAGGGGCCGTCCACAAACTGCGTTACCAATTTGGGGCTAATTTTGACCCTAGCCCCCTCGTTGACAATCGTAGTTTAGTATTTACCCCCCCCCCCCCAGAAAATAACGTATTCAAAAAAATATTTTTTACCAGAAGAGATAAATTTGAAACCCAAAAAGACAAATTTTCCAATAAATAAAATAACTTTTAAACAAACCGTTGCATTAAAAAACCAAATAGTTAAATTTTCAAGCCATAAAGACGAATTTTTTTTAGATTGTTGAAGTTTTAACAAGAAAGTTAATTTTCAACCAAGAAAGATGCTCTTTTTACCATAAAAGATTAACGTTTGCTCTTCAGAGGTGAATTTTCAAACAAATAGTTGTATTTCCAACTAAATAAAATAAGTTTTCAACCAAATAGTTTAATTTTCTACCAAATTGTTGAATTTTCAAGCCAAAAAGACGAATTTCCTCGAAATAGTTTAATCTTCAACAAAAATAGTTTAGCTTTCAACCAAACAGTTGAATTTTCAAGCAAAAAGGATGCATTTTCAACAAAGAAGATTAACTTTTTGCCAAAAAAGACGCTTTTTCAACAAAATACATGAATTTTCAACCTAATAAATGAATCTTAAACTGAGAAAGACCAATTTTGAATTGAAAATATAAATTTTCAACAAAAAATGGAATAGTTACATTCTCAGTTAAAAAAATTATTTCTGAAGCAAAGATTTGAAGTTTTAACTGAAATAATGAATCCTAAACAAAAAGAAAAGAATTTTTAACAAAAGAGTTCGACGTTCATCAAATAATTGAACTTTCAACCAAAAATATGACTTTTTAACAAAAAAATTGTTTTTCTACCAAAAAAGGCGCATTAGCAGCAAAATACATGAATTCTTAACAAAATAGTTGAACTTTGCCCAAAAACAGATTAACTTTTAAGCAAACAGTTGCATATTCAACCAAAAAGGATAAATTCTCGATCAAATAGTTGAACCTTTAACTAAAAAAGATAGATTTTGAACCAAAAATGGAATACTTAAATTTTCGATTAAGAAAATTAATTTTCTACCAAAAATGAAACGAAGTTTCAGCATAATAGGTCAATGTTCAACCAAAGAGATGAAGAGATCAGAATTAAACTAAAATGATGAATCTTGAAAAAAGTGAATTTTGAACAAAAAAATTCAATATTCAATCAAATAGTTGAATTTTGAACCCGAAAAGACGATTTATTAACCAAGAAGATTGATTTTCTACCAAAAAAAAAAGAATTATCAAGAAAACATATGAATTTTCAACCAAATAATTGAATTTTCAACTAAAAAAGATAAATTTTCAACCAAATAATTGAGTTTTTATCTACAAAGGATAAATTTTTAACCAAGAACGAATTAGTCAAATTTTCGATTAAAAAAATTAATCTTCAACAAAAAATGAAACGAATTTTCAACACAATAGTTAAGTTTTCAAACAAAGAGATTAATCTTCAAATTGAATTTTTAACAAAGTACTTCAATTTTCAACCAAGTAGTTGAATATTTGACCAAAAAACATGACTTTTTAACAAAATATTTGAATTTTCAACAAAATAATTAAATTTCCAAGTAAATATTAGTATTTTAAAATGAGCGAGGTAAATTCCGAACTGTTCCGAAGCAAAAATATAATAGCAGACTTTTCAACTAAAAAAAATCTAATTTCAACCAAAAATAGTTGGATTTTCCCAATGGGTTCTATTCATTTAGTTCGCATTCAAGCGAAAAGACGAGAAAAAGTGGCAGAAATATTCTGAGATGGCTTGGTCATGTTGAGAGAATGAATGAAGAACGTTTAACGAAGCAAGTGTATTTAGGTGAGGTGACTGGCAGCGTACCCAGAGGTAGACCACAGAAAGAATGGTTGGAATGTGTGAATGAGACTCTGAAGCAAAGGGATATAAGAAATCTTAGAAACACAAGAGCTGGCGTATGGATGTAAGGGAAGCAAAAGATTTATGCAAGGATAGGAATGTATGGGGAACAATTGTTTATAAGAAGAAGAAAGATACCTGAAACGAAAGATTTTAGATACTTATGGGCCCTCGTAGAGAGCTTTGCTTTGTATATGTGGTTTGAAAAAAGTATGGATCTTTCCATGGGTTCTTCAGTCAGTTTGAGTGTTTATATGTGAATCGTGATGTATGATCACTCTATAAAGCTCTTCACCCGGGGTGATTGCTGGAGAGATTGATCAGTGACTCGTGTCGGAGCAGTGTTACATTTTAAGCTAATTTTGATTTAAAATATTAGTATAAATCCAAGAAAATTAGTGTTTCCAAGCTATGGATAAAAAGTATTTTTGAAAGAAAATATTAAATTATCATAGTATCGTTAGAATAGAGTCTGATATACATTATTTCATATACCACTTTCTGAAGCGCATTAATATTGCCCAAATTCTACTTTTCCTCATGTTTATTTTAACAAAATTCATTTTGCCGAATAACAATTTGTCCTAATTTGTATTACTTTTTCGATTCATTGTTTGACCTAATTTTCATTTTCCCGAATCACCATTTGACCTAATCTTTTTTTCCAAATATTACGATTTTGGTATAATTTTAATTTTTTTAAATTAAAATTTGCCATTATTTTTTATTTTTACGAATTCATATGGGGCATAATTTTTTTATTTTTCCAATTCGCCATTTGTTATCATTCTTTTTCGCCCGAATTACAGCATTTTCTATAATTTTCCATTATTGCACCCAACCAGTCACTTATTCCCAATTGTAATTTGGAAAAATAAAAATGATTATTTTTCCAATTTGCCATTTGTTATCATTCTTTTCGGTCCGAATTACAGCATTTTCTATAATTTACCGTTATTGCACCCAATCAGTCAGTTATTTCCAATTGTAATTTAGAAAAATAAACATGATATCTAAAGGTAACTCAGAAAAATAAAAATTGTGCCAAATGTTAATTCTGAGAAATGAAAATTATGCTAAATGGTGATTCGTGAATTTCTAATTTTGCTGATATGAAAATATGATAACAAAAAGAAACTATGGCAAGCGATAATTTGGAAAAATCACAATTATATCAAATAGTAATTTGGAAAAAATAGAATGAGGGCATATGGTAATTTAGCGAAATTTTGGGGAATTTTCTTTCACCTTTCTGAAGCATTTAATAATTTACTTTTTACGGGGATTTATTTACAAGCATTTTATCTTGAGAACAAATAAAGATAGGAAGCCGTTTAATAATTTTACATACGCAGTTTTGTGATGCGAGTGCGGTCCAATGATTAAATTTATGATAAGATCACTCTTACGCATGAAATATCATTTTTAATATTTTTGAACCTAATGAGTATAAAAAATATATAAATGAGTATAAAAAGTTATATGTTGAGTGTTTGCATATTATTATGCTTATAAGCAGTCGCATCAATTTGAAAATGTTTGAAACATTGAATGAACATTACATTTTTAATACAAACTTTCCCATACTTCAATTAATTTGAATAATAATTTAATTAATTTCTTACTATATTTTTATTAGGCCTTTTTTTATCCCTGCAATATTATATTAATATTGATATTGTAAAAAGTATCATTACATATTTTTTCCCGAGACATGTTTTTCCGTGCCCACAATACCTTAAATAGTAGTTAACATTTGTCTATGATCGAATCCATTTCAAAAAAGGCAGATTCTAGACTTCAAGTCACAGAATATCTCAGAGTTGTTTTTTTCAAACAATCAGGCGACACGTATTTTTCCGATTTCAGAAAAAAAATTACACGATTCACTGAGAAAAATGAGTCTGCTAATTTTACTGAATGGTAACAGCGTGGATTTTTCTGTAATGTTTGCAGAAAATCCTGTAAGATTTGCGGAATTTTCAGTATTATTTACTAAAAATTTTCGAAGGATCTGCATAAAATGTCTGTGAATGTACAAATTGCTAAAAATCACAAACTTATTCTGTAAAGATTACAGAAAATTCTGTAAGCTCTATGTGAAGAACTATGCTGTCATTATTTCAACATTAACATTAACAGATTTTTTTCTGCGTAAAGTTACGAATGTTTGAATTTTGACATCTATTTTTCAAAAGAAACACAAATTTTTTCTTTCAGGTTCTACACTTTTTAATGAAAATCAAATATTTTGATGTAGATTTCGGATCTTGGTAAGTTTTACCGTTCTCTTTCGAGATCTGTCGGAAAATTCAAACAAAGTTTAAAATGAACAAAGTGGCGGCGATTTGTTTGAAAAAAAGTCAGGTTTCACAAAAAACCCAAACTTATATTTTTTGCCGATTTTCCGTCCAATTTGGCTTCCTATTGTATGAAAGAAAAATTCTTCTGGACACAAAAATGGTTTAGCCAACATAAAACTCGCAGGATTTCTTCCTCATCGGAGGCCAAATTTAGCAAAAAATTGGCAAAAAATGTAGGTGTAGGTGAGTCGGATAGTCCAACCCGAATCGATTTTGCATATAAGGGTCAAAAATTATTTTCCCACTGGCAATTTTACATTTTTGATCAACAAAATCATTTTTATTAAAAAGAATTATTATTTTTAAATGTCTAAGTATTCTCCTGATATTTGAAAGAAGTGAAATGTTCGAAAAATATGTAAATATTGCTCAGTGTTATCAACATTAATTCTCTTATACCTGAAAATTAAATACCATAAATTGAAAACTTGTCCTGGGAAAAGTATGTAACGATACTTTCAAAAATTGCAATATTAATGTAATATTGCATGGATAAAAAATTGTCTAATTTAAATGAATTAAGAAACAAGTTAAAGAATTATTCAAATTAATTGAAGTATGGAAAATTTGTGTTAAAAATTTAATGTTCATTAAATGTTTTAAACACTTTCTTTCAAAAATTATCCTTAAACTAATATACGGTAAAATATTTCTTGCGTAAGAGCGATTTTATCATAAATTTAATCATTGGGCCGCACTCGTCTCACAAAACTGCGCATGTAAAATTATTAAACGGCTTATTTTTATTTGTTCTCAAGATAAAATGCTTGTAAATAAATCCTCACAAAAAGTAAATTATTTAATATTTCAGAATTTTGACAAATGTAGTACATTCAAGAATGTTGAAAGAATATTTCACAGTTTTTTCAGATTCTTCCTAACGTCCACCTTGCTTTGAGAACAAGTGAAAGTTGAGGCTAAAAAAGGTGGCTGAAAACCCCTGTTTCTTAAGATGTTTCACCTTCGCACTATTGACACAAATTTTTTGGATAAAAGTGACCATATCGTTGAATTCGGAAGACTTTGGGCTTTCAGATGCTTTTTATTATAAAATTCTGGGGCTTTTGTGGAGCAAGTTGCAATCAAAAGAAGTGAGGGGGCCTCGACTTTTGGCCCCAACTTTTGCTTGAACCAATTTTGACTGAAAAGTCCTTGCCGTCCCAGTTTTTTCTGAATGTGTTTTAGAGATGTCTCCCTAGTATCTTAATCCGTAAATGAAGAAAATCTTTGTGTCTTTTTTTAAGAAATCTGAATTTTTAATTTTTTGGGGGTTATTAAGTATTTTGCTGTGGAAATCATTGAAAGTTTAATGTTTATTGGCATAAACCCTTTAGTTTTACATCCCAAAAAGCCTCTTATATTTGAAGATCATGTAACATTTAGAAGGCTTTCAAATCTTTTGAAGCAGGTGCAACAGGTCAGTTTTTTAATTCCTCCTTCTCAGTGAATCGTACGCCTAAGTAGACAAGAATTGAAATGCACAAAATTCCCTGTTGAGTAAAAACAATGTAATGTTTCATTGTTAATAGTTTAGGTGATATGACTTCCAGAAACGATTTTTTATTGGAAAATTGTCATGAAAAAGAATTTAATTTTAGTTTCCGTGAAAAGTCTCATTCCCTTTTCGTTTTAGATGACAGTTGCACTAATATTAGTTAAAGCAGACTAAATTCTCCGAAGATCCTGAAAATCATCTTTTTTATCAAATTTTGTTAGACTGTAATTATTTCGGCAACAACTTGTGTTCCATGATTTGTCTTTCATGATTTCATTTCATTTTCAATTCCATGTGAAAAATGTGCTTATGAGAATAAAAGGATTCAATAAAGAGGGTAATTTCCAGAACACAATAACTTTGGACTTATCAAAGCTAGAACATTGTTTTTTTTAGATCTTTGGAAAATTCAATGTGCTTCAACTGATATGAGTGCCACTATCATCTAAGACGAACAGGCAATGAGATATTTAACGGAAACTAAAATTAAATTCTTTTTCAGGCAAATTTTTCAGCAACAAAAAATCACTTTTGGAAGTCATATTGCCTAAACTATTCGAAATAAAAAACAAAATTGTTTTCATTCAACAGGAAGTTTCGTGCACATCAATTCTTGTTCTGACTATTTAGGCATGCGATGCACTGAGAAGGAGGAATTAGAAAAAAACTGACCCGTTGCACCTGTTTTAAAAGATTTTAAAGCCTTCTGAATGTTACATGATGTTCAGCTATTTTGTATACCATATCAAAGAGTTTACGGCAATAAATTCCTAATTTCCAATAATTTCCACAAAAATATACATCTCCAAGCATCATGAAAAAAACTGGAATGGGCAAGACCTTTTCAGTCAAAATTGGTTCAAGCTAGGCCTGGGACATCACCTTATTCTAACCATAAAATCCAATATACCTACGAAACCCTACAAGCATAAACAACAAAAATGAGTTATCGCCAAACCCACATCTGAAATTTTCGAAATCCTCTGAGATAATAATCACCAGGTGAATTATTACTAAAATTACAGGAGGACGGAGGATATATAAAAATCAGAAAAATGCCATCAGAATTAGTTGGAGGCGAAGAGAAGATAACTAGGACAATCCAGGGACGCAAGTTGCACCCCGAGGGAGACCTCAACCCCGATTTCGAAGCGAGCTAAGCAGGAGCACGTCGTCCTCGGCGGGTACGGGTTAAGTATGAGTTAAGTCCTTAGTATTAAGACGCGAAGGAAGAAACGAGCGGCGGCCACCGGGCGGTGATCTATGGTGGGATTACCGTAGGCGGTATTTCTTCATAACCGTTTCTCCAGGTCGTTCCTTCTTTCATCTCTTCCTTCCTCTTCCTCTGATTCCTCAGGATCCTGAAGTTGCCACTACCAAGTTAAGGAAGGAAACGCTCTCTTAGCTACCGGAGCTCCTCCTACGCCATGCCACCTTCAACCCCCTGCCCCCATCCTCCGTAACACCATCAACCACGTTCTATTTCTTATTTTTTATTCTTCTGCTTCAATGTTCGGCTCCGACCTGTATCTCCCTACGTCGGTACGTACACACCCTGCCATCGCGCGCTCAGCTACGCGGGAGGTTGTATCTTAATAACATTCATGAGCTCAGATATACCCGCCAGATTTATTGCTCCAGCACCCATGGATTCCGCGAAGACCCTACAAGACCCATCCCTTACTACAGCTTCGAAGATTTCCTTTTCTCAGTTTACATCAACGAATATAGAGTCATTTCAACACGAAACACTGTTACATTAGGGTTGCTTAACTAAAAAGGAGTTTCTTTGATTTGAGAATACACCCTCGGAAAAGCTTCCATTTGTTAAAAAATCAACTGAGAATTATTGCCAAAGTTTTTTAACAAAACGTAACAAGTTTATATTTTCTCATATGATGGATACTAAGAACGAAAGAAGACATTGGCGATGGTAAAAAAAATGTAGAAGTATAGCAAAATTGCAAAACAAGTCTCAATAATTCAAAACACATCCCTTTTTATGAATAAAGGTTGAAATTTAGAAGTCCTGGAGTCCGTACAAGACCTATGCTATACAAAGATGCAGAAGTATAGTAAAGTTGGAAAACCACCTTCAACAATTCAGATTACACCCCTTTTTATGAAAAAAAATTCATGAAATTCAAACTTCCTAGAGAACCTGCAAAAATCATCCTTTACTACTGCTTCAAAAATTTTTTTTTTCTATCTACATCAGGCCTGGGCAGGTTCGGTGAAATCTGCTCACTTCACAGATGTTAGCGTCTCCACTGCCTCTTCCGTTGCTCACGAGATCTTTCTAATCGTGAGAAAAGTAAAATCATCGGTAAGGAGGGCGCAAACATCTGTGAAAATAATAAATTTCCCCAGTTATGCGCAGGCCTCGGCAGGGCTTACATCAACGAATATAGCGTCATTTCAGCAGGGAACACTGTTTCATCTAGATGACCCAGGGAGAAAACTGTTTCTTCGGTATGAGAAGACCCCCACCCCCAAAAAAATCTTCCGTTTGTTGAAGAATCAAGTGAAAATAATTGTCAAATTTTTTTAACAAAAAGTAATAAATTTACATTTCCTTACATGTTGGATACCAGAGTCGTAAAAAGTAAATGATAAAAAAAATGTAGAAGTATAGTAAAGTTGGGAAACCAACCTCAACATGGCCGGCTTTAGTAAAATGGAGCCCCAAGGCTATTATACGCCCCCCCCCCCACTCTTCCCGATTCTATTAAAAAACTGAAATTTTATTGTCTATTTACAGAAAATTTACACAGAAATTATTGAGTTTGTTGAATACAATTACACTGGTTCTTTTCAATTTTCGCCGAATTGCATTGCACTCATTTAACTGAACTTAAATTTCCTGAAAATCGCCTGCCTCAACTTCATGGCGCCCTACAGGGGGGCGGAACGTCGAAATTTGTTTCAAAAAAGCCTAAAGCCCAGAATTCTTAATTAAATTCGATCATTTTTCTCAAAATACTCTTAATTAAATTCCAAAGATAATTATAACAACCCGTTTTTCAATTTCTTCTTTATTGCACTTCTGTGTTAACAAATAATGTGAAAAAACTGTCATTTTTACAACTTTTTTTTATCTTTCCGCAAACATTCTAAATAAACTTAGAATCAATCAAAATCAGTATAGTGGCATCTGAGTTACAAAATTAGTTCATGAAATATTTGAATTAATTTTTATAAATAAATTTCAACGATGACGATTCTACGATTCAACATTTTTTTGCAGCAAATCTACTTTGTGTTTCACAGTTAGTGGTGCACAATAAAAATTATTGTAATCAACCAAAATTTTTTAATTTTATAGAAGATTATGTCAACCAAAAAAAAAAACGAATTTTCGATAAAAAGGTCAACTTTTGACCAAACAGTTGCCTTTTTAACCAAAACAGCTGAAATTTCTAGAAATTGTGAAATTCTCAAGTCAAAAAGACGAATTTCCGAAAAAATGTTGATTTTCAACCAAGAAGTTTAATTTTCTACTAAGATAGTTGATGAATTTTTAACAACAGATTTGAATCCTAAACCAAAATGGAGTAATTTTCAACCAAAAAGTTCCATTTTTAACCAAAAAAGATAAAATTTCTACAAAATGAGGTCAATTTTCAACAAAACACTCGTAGTTTTATTTTCAACCAGAAGTGATTTTTGAGTCAAGAAAGAAAAAAAAATTCAAACAAATTGTTGAACTTTCAAGACATGAAGACGAATTTACTACAATAAAGTTAATTTTCAGCAAGGTAGCTTAATTTTCTACCAAAATAGTTGATATTTCAACCTTAAAAGAGTTTAATTTTAAATCAGAAACAGTTGAATTCATCCAAAAAAAGACGAATTTCCAACAAAATAGTTGAATTCTCAACCAAAAATGGAATACTTGAATTATCAGCTGGAAAAATTAATTTTCAATAGATAAAAACTACTTTTCGCCAAAATATTTCAATTTTAAACAAAAAAGATTACTTCTCAACGAAAATGATGAATCTTTAAGCAAACAAAAATTAATTCTTAAAAAATTAGCGCAGCATTTAAGTAAGTAGTTGAATTTTTTACCAAAAAAATGAATTCTCAACCAAAAATGTTATAGTTGATGTTTCAACCAAAAATATTTAAATTTCAAATCAAAAACAGTTCAATTTATCCAGAAAAGACGAATTTTTGTTTATAAAAAGTACTATTAAATTAAAATTGGTTGAAAATTCATCGTTTTGGTTCAAAATAAAACTACTTGATTAAAAGTCTAACTAATTTGTAATAATTTTTTTTTCTCGAATATTCATCATATAAACTGGAAATTCATCTCTCCGATTGAAAATTTTAATATTTCGTTAAAAAATCGTTTTTTTTTGGGTGGAAAATTAATCTTTTTTGGAAATTAATTTTTTAGAATGCAAATTCAACTACTGGTTTGAAAGTTGAACTCTTTTGTTTAAAATTCACTTTTTTGCTGAAGATTCATCATTTTAGTTGAGAATTCATCTCTCTGGTTAAAAAGTAAACTAATTTGTCGAAAATTTGTTTTTTTTCTTGGTTGAAAATCTTTTTTTTCTAACTGAAACTTTAACTATTCCATTTTCGGTTAAAAATATTTTTTTTCTTGAAAATCCATGTATTTTGTTGAAAATTTGTTCATGAATCAATTTTCTAATTCAGATGCCACTGTACTGATTTTGATTGACGCCGAGTTTACCACGATTGCTAACGAAAAGATAAAAAATAAAGTTGTAAGAGTGACAATTTTTTTAAATTAATCTGTTAACACAGAAGCGCTATAAAGAAAAAAAAACAAAAATCGGCTCTTATAATTCTTTTGGAAACTTAGTTAAGAGTATTCCTAAAGAAAAAAGATCGAAATCGATTGAGAATTTTGCGCTCTAGGCTCTTTTGAATTTTAGAGGCCCTAAAGACCCTACAACAACCGTTCCTTATTTCTGCTTCGAAGACTTCGTTTTCTGAGTTTACGTCAAGCCTGGGCAGGGCTTAGATCAACGAATATAGCGTCATTCCAACAGGGAATACTGTTGCATTATGACAGCTAAACGAAAAAAATATTCCTTCAATTTGAGGTGATAGCCCCCAAAAAGATTCAGTTTGATGAAAAAACAACTGAGACTTATTGTCAAATTTTTTGAACAAAACTTAATAAATTCACATTTTCTTTTATGGTGGACACCAAAATCGTAACAAGTAATTGGAAATGGTAAAAAAATATAGGAGTATAGTAAAGTTGAGAAACCAGACTCAACTCTCCTTTTTATGAACAAAAAATGAATTTAGAGGTCCTAGAGAATCTATAAGACCCATCCCTTACTACTGCTTCGAAGATTTCCTTTTCTCAGTCTACATCTGGCCTGGCAGGGTCAAGGAAATTTGCTCATTTCACAGATATTGGTCTCCCCACTACCGATGATTTTACGTTGCATTCGAGGCGGAAGATCTCGTAAGCTAAGCAAGAGCATCGGTAGTGGGGACGCCAACATCTGTGAAATGAGCAACTTTCCCCAACCCTGCCCAGATCTGGTCTACATCAACGAATATAGCGTAATTTCAACAGGCAACACTGTTGCATTAGGAGGGCACAGCAAAAAAAAACAGTTTCTCTGATTTGAGGGTACAATCCCGAGAAAGCTTCCGTTTGGTGAAAAAACAACTGAGAATTATTGTCAAATTTTCTTAACAAAACGTAACGAATTTACATTTTCTTACATGATGGATACCAGTGTCGTAAAAAGTCATCGTACAGAAAGTGAATTTAAGAGGTCATAGAGGCCCCATAAGACCCATTCTCGTGAGCAACGTAAAATCATCTGTAATGGGGACGTTAACATCTGTGAAATTAACAAATTTCCCTCACAATTGATAATGAACAATTGATAATGAACACGTCCTTTCGTCTCTGAATGTCAGATAATTATTTACAAACATTCCATGTTCTCTAGTTCTTGAGAGTCTTGATAAAAGATACCATCGCATTAAAGCGATTAGTAAAATACCTTTTGATAAAGTTGGAAATTGTACAAAAATTTTATTTGACAACATTTATTTCGTTTTTACCAGCAAATTGAGGGAACACCGATGGGTTCTCCTGTTTCCCCTGTATTCGCAAACATTGTCATGGATGACCCAGAAACTAGTTGTTTAAAAAAGTTAAAAGAGACTTATGGTTGTGTCTTTACTATCGTTATGTGAACGACACCATTTTATGTATCAAGAAAGATCACATTGACTTTATCATGGATACCTTCAATTCATATCATCCAAATCTTTAATTTACCTTTGAATTGGAGGTCAAAAATAGCATTAATTTTTTGGACTTGACCCTAATTCGGCTATACCTGACTCATCGATTTTATCAATTTTGTGATCGAAACCATACGAGTATTGGTTAATATATTTTTTAACAAGAAATAAATAGTGATCTCTACCACTGTCGTTACTTGACTTTCACGTTATTTATTGGTGTTTTAATAATAAATTTCCAGTCTGATGAGGTTAGCGATCCAAGCTAATGAAACGTTTCACAGGTAATCCATTGTGTTGAATTATTTTACCCCCAACTGATCGAAAGGAAAAAAAAAGTTGAAGAATTTCACGGAGAAAAAACAGTTTCTTTGATTTGAGTGGACAGCCCCTAAAAAGCTTCTGTTTGATGAAAAAACAACTGAGTATTATTAAAAGATTAAATGCTTTCACGATGATTTATTATGATGAAAGGAGGTGTTTTAAGACTTCGATTGCTTCTCTATGTTTTCTTGGAAAAATATTGTATGTTTTTGCGATGACGGTTGTTTTGTCAAATAAAATCC
>JAUMHM010000005.1:17629837-17646187 GCA_032362435.1 Melikaiella ostensackeni | reverse complement strand
GCGCTCTGGCCAATCACAGGCATCGTAGAGAGTATATATAAGAGCAACATAATCTGAAGCTTCAGTTTCAGATTAGCGCTGAAGAAGTGAACTGCAATGTTCACGAAACGTCGGCAAGATTCGTAGTTTCGCCCACGAATGAAACCCGAAACACCTCCTTTCATCAACTGAGTATTGTTGTCAAATTTTTTGAGCAAAACGTAATCAGTTTACATTTTTTCACATGATAAACAACAAAATCGTAAAAAGTCATCGTAAATGATGAAAAAATGTATAAATATAGTAAAGTTGGAAAACCACCCTCAAAAATTCAAAACACACCCCTCCTTGTAATCAAAAAATGAATTTTAGAGGTCCTAGAGAACCTAAAAGATCTGTAATACAGAATCGTTCAGAAATGTAAATTTTTTTTAATATAAAAGAATGGTTTAACAGATGACAAGATTCACGAAAAAACTAGCTTATATTATCAACATTCTGCCAAAAATGATCATTAATTTTAATATAGATCAAGAATTCCATCCACAGAAAAAATACGAACTTTTTTATGACTTGTCATAATTTTTTTATGTACATAAGACAGTAACCTAAGAGATAAAAAAAAACGATTTTCACTTCTATTTTTACTGCCTCTACCAACCAATCTATAACACATATTTTAATCTCTAATAATTCTTGAGGTTCTATGGGTAATAAATCTAGCAAATATGGAAAATTTTGAGATCTGAGCTCTGAGGTCAACAACCTTCCTTCTTCCACTCAACTTATTTGTCGATGACTTTTTACGATTAAGAACTAAAAAGCGTTTTATCAGACATAAGTCATAAAAGTTAGTATATATAGCAATCATTTATCGGGTCACTTTTCATACGAAATTCTTGAAAAATTAATTTACAGTTGTCTATCATTGTGATTATTTTGAAAAAATGAAAATTATTACTGGAATTATACTCCTTACATTCTTGGGTCTCCTTTACATTAAAAGTAAGTGTAATGCAACATTATATTTAATATTTATAACCAATATTACATACATGTTCTCAGACATGTTTACTCAAAAGCATCCAGTATGAATTGTTCATTCCTAAAGTTTACAAACATCTTAATTCTTTTCATTGCACAATAAAGGGTATTTAAAAATATTGACTTTGTAATAATATATTAATTATTATATTAATTAATTATTATATCAATTATTATATTGTAATAATTGTATTAATATATTTATATTAATATTGAATTTGTAGAGTTGGCCAAGAACCTAACCTCAATGGAGCGGGAGCAAAGTCTATGGCTTTATGTCTCTTTTTGGTAAATTTGAAAAAAAATTGAAAAAACATGAACATGACTTTGTTTGAGTTTATGCATTTAAAATTATTTTTCAAAAATACTCTTATTTTGAACTTATATCCCATCTTCTACACATCCCTTACTAACCCTTACCATATAAATTTCTTAATCACCGGTAGTAAAACGACACTGTTAAACATTTCTGTTGTAATTTTGCAGTAAATTTATTGGAAGTTTATTACCAAAACGGAATGTAATTTTACAATACATATTTTGTACACCGAATTATGAGAAAAATGGAAGTTTCCTGTATATATAGTTTGCATTATATATTTATGATGTTCATTAGAAATAAAAGATCGCTAGTCTAAGCGTTTGATTATACATATGGTAAATCAAGAATTAAGGCTGGCGTACAGGGGAATGATACCCAAAAACGTATTCTAAAGATGAAAATTTTGTACATGATAAATTTTCTTAGGTTAGATGTGTAATTTATTCAATTTCTTAATGTTATCCCAGCACTAACGAAGATTTATGTTACAATCAGCATATTAAGCAAATGGTATTTTACGATTTTTTCATTCAAGTCACTTCAGGAATAAATTAGAAAATGTTTAAACTATATTTAAAGAAAAATATGCTTGGAAATTACAATACTTGTATTGTATATTTACAATAAATTTATTGCAATTTTACCTTACAATACGGTGCTTGTAATTATACATCACAATTTGTTTTGTGAAGTATTGTGAAATCACAAACATTTTTAACAGTGGAGGCTAGAACCGAACGAGTCACGCTTACCTCAGGAAGGATTGGGCTTAATGGTATAATAATAATAAAAATTGACATTGAAAAACTTAAATCTACAAAACTGAAATTTCTTTATTTCAAGTATTCAAATAATCGAAACTACAAATTGAAGCAGCACTCTTTTTCATTTTAAGCATATGAATTAAAAATTAAAACATTTAAAATTTGCCAATTTTAGAATTTAAATTATATAATACAAGAATGCATAGTTTCTCACAAATTGAAAGCACAAATTGAAAGAGTCAATTAAAATTTTCGTTTCTTTCAAATTAAACGCCATGAAGAATTTGAAAAATTTTATTTAGAAGCTTTATTCCTACAAAATTTCATTCTTAAACATATAAACTTAACATTTTTTATTTAAAAACGTTTCCAACTCTAAAACATAAGAGCTTGAATACGGACAAACAAGACATCGTACTTCATTATTATTAATAATTACAGTGGTCAACATAATGTGAATAATGTGTTCATAAAATGGAAAGTGACTTTTACGAAGTATAGTTTTTTGTGCGCACAGCAAATCTGATCATCATTTTTCTCCTGTACGTAGTTTTTGAGAGTTTTTGGGTCAAATATTTTTTTTAATGAAAAATCCCGCCATAATTGAGTGTAGACATTTTTTGTACATAAAGGGGCATATACATGATTTCGATGCACTTTTTCACTCTGTATTCAACAAACACATTACTCAAAAAAAAATATTTGCCAAAAAAGTTAGAAACAGTCAAATATTTACATTTTTCAAATCCAATCTGGGTCATTTTCTTCGCTTTTGATGTAAGAAAATATAAGGAAGTTTGCAGTTCCATCACCGGCTGTTCGAAAGATACATAAACCATCTCTTTCTGCACAGTTGACAATTTGACTGGCATTCTTCGAAATCTACTATAAAATTTACTTAAATTATCTTGAATTTTTGAGATCCACTTAAATGTGTGGAGGAGAATTGTCTATAAGTAACCTGTGACGTATACAGTATGGATCTTCCTATGGGCGTATTAGTCAGTTTTTTTGGTTTTATGTGTGAACCGCGACGTACGGATAGCCTTGTGAAACTCTCTACCTGGGGTGATTGCTAGAGAGATTGATCAGCGACCCGTGCCGGAGCGGTGCTGTGGGCCAAGTACTTTGTGTGAATAAGGAGCCCGGCCGTCCATAAACTGCGTTACCAATTCTGAACTACTGTTTACCCCTTCCACTTTTCCCCTCGTTTAAAACTGTAACTTAGTATTTACACCCCCCCCCCCGGAAATGAAGGAGCCGTTGGCTAAGCACAGATTCTACCTTTATTCTGCGTATTTTAGCGTTTCTGGTGAATTTAGTTGCCAATTTGCCTTCGGTAATGAATCAAGAATAATTGAAATATTAAAATATCAGAGCTCACAGTCCAAAATACTAAAAAGATGGACTTTTAACCTAAAAAAACAAATTTTCATACAAAGAAAAAATAATTTTTAACCAAAAAGTTACATTAACAACTAAATAGTCGAACTTTCAAGCTAGACAAACTTGCAACAAAATAGTTGAGGAAAACAGTTGAATTTTCGACCAAAAAAGATGAATTGAATAAACTAGTTGAATTTTCAAGAAAATAATTGAATTTTAACAAATTAGCTCGTTTTTCAACCGAGTAGTTGAATTTTCAACGTACAAAGATGCATTTTCAACCAAATGGTCGAATTTTCAACAAAAAAGTTGAATTTTCGACCAAAGAATATGACGTTGAAAAAATAATTGATTTTTCAATAAAATAGTCGAATCTTGAACCAAATGGCTGCATTTTTAATCTACAAAAATAAATTTTCAACCAAGAAGATTAATTTTCTACCAAAAGACGAATAAATATATAGATGAATTTTCAACATAGGAATTAAGTTCTCAAGTTAAATGCCGAATATTTTAAAAAACAGTTGACTTTTAAGCCAAAAAAATGAATTTCCTGCCAAGAAGAGTAATGTTCTACCAAAAAAGAGATTTTTCAACAAAATACATTAATTTTCAATAAAATTGTTGAATTTTGAAACCAAAAAGAAGAATTATCAACAGAACCGTTAAATTTTCAACCAAAAAATATGATTTTCCAACAAAAGGTTAATTTTCTACCAAATAATTCAATTTTCAAATAAATACCTTAATTTTTAACTCAGTAGTCGAATTTTCTACCAAAATAGTTTAATTTTTAGTCAAAAATATGAATTTTCGACAAAAAAGTTAATTTTTTACCAAATTGTTAAATGTTGAAGTCAAGACTATGAATATTCTGCAACCAAATAATTTAATTTTCAACTAAAATGCCGAGTCTTCAACAAAAAAAAACTAATTTTTCACAAAGTAGTTCAGCTTGAGACCAAGTAGTTGTTTTTTCAGCCAAAAAAGATAAGTTCTCTACGAAAAATTGTTAGTTTTAACCAAATAGTTAAATCTTCAACTAAGAAATTTAATTTTCTACCAAGAAGATTAATGTTCTCGAGAAAATACAAATCCCTAACAAGATACATAAGGTTTTAATAAAATTGTTCTATTTTGAAGCCAGAAAGACGAATTGTCTACAAGGCAGTTGAATTTTCAACTCAAAAATATCAATTTTCAACAAAAAATTCAATTTTCAACCAAATGGTCCAATTTTTTTCAAAGATAGTTGAATCTTCAACAAGAAAGTTGATTTTCAAACAAGAAAGATGAATTTTCAACAAAGAAGAATGAATTTTGAGCAAAACAGTTAAATTTTTGACCAAAAAAGATGACTTTAAGAAATTAGTTGAATTTCAAACAAAATAGTTAAATTCTAACAAAATAGTTTATCTTTCAACCAAATAGTTGAATTTTCATTTTACAAAGATACATTTTCAACCAAATGGTCGAATTTTCAATAAAAAAGTTGAATTTTCGATCAAAAAATATTACTTTAACAAAATAGTTGAATTTTCAACAAAATAGTTGAATTTTGTACGAAGAAGATTAATGTTCAACCAAAAAAGACGAATTTACAACAAAAGTGTCAAATTTTCAAACTGAAAATTCGAATTTTTTAAACAACAGTCAACTTTTAAACCAAAAAGGTGAACTTTATACCAAGAAGATTAATTTTCTACCAAAAAAAGAGTTTTCTTAACAAAATACATTAATTTCCAACAAAACTATCAATTTTGAAACCAAAAAGAAGAATTATCTGCAGAACAGTTGAATTTTCAACCCAAAAATATGAATTTTCAACAAAAAAGTCAATTGTCAATCAATTAGTCCAATTTTCTACCAAATTGTTAAATTTTCAAGCCAAAAAGATTAATATTCTACAACCAAATAGTTGAAATTTCTACTAAAATGAAGAATCTTCAAACAAACAAAAAATAATTTTGCAAAAAGTAGTTCAACTTGAAAGCAAGTAGTTGGCTTTTCAACCAAAGAAGGTGAATTCTCAAAGAAACATGTAATAGTTCGTATTTCAACCCAATAAAATTTGAATTTGAAATCAGAAATAGCTGAACTTAATCAAAAAAGACGAATTTGGAAAAAAATACATGAATTTTTAATCAAACAGATGAATTTTCAACTAGAAAAGATCAATTTTCTTCTTAATAAAAAGTTGCATTTTTCACATGATGAATAAATTTTTAACCGAAAAAGTTAACTTTTCTCCGCAAATAGTTTAATTTTTAATTGAGTTCTATCATTTCAGTTCGCATCGTAGCGAAAAAACGAGAAAACGGGGAAAAAGGGTAACTTTCTTGAAAACAGTGAAAATAAGAAGAATTCTTTGAAAAGGGGTAAAAACGGGAATTTCGCAAAATTCGCAAATTTTTTCAGAATTTATGTTTAGGAAACGTACTAAATGTCATCTAAATTCGTAACGTTATTTTCACTATTTTCGGTTTGAAAATAGAAAAAATAATGAAAACATGTACTTTGCGACGTTCTTTCGATAGACAATAATATATTTGTGAAATTTAGAACTACGGAAGAGAAACTGGCAAGTACTTAAATTATCAATTTTTTTCTTCACAAACTAAATAACTTACACTTTTGACTTTTCTTATGAATAAACTATTGACTTTTATCATTAATTTGTCAAAAAAAAGCAATTTTTCATTTATCCAATTTAAATTTTCGCTGAACTTTGACTAGGACTTTGACAGAAATTTATGAGTATAAAAACGTTCATTAGTGCCTTTTGTTCAATTTCTCAAATTCGCAATTTGATATCTCAATTCGTATGCACGTGAGTTGTCGCGAAAAATATGTCGAAAAATTATTTTGAGGCTAGTATCACATGGCCTAATAAAAATAATAATAATAATAATAATAAAAATAATAGGTCTTTTATTCTTATTATTAATATAAGGGTTGAGACCAAAAGAGCCCCTGACGTTTGGGTGATCCCGTTGCGTTCTCTTGTAGGTCCATGCGTGACCCCAAAGCCCTCTCCATACGGAGAGGGCCGCAGCCACGCCCTTGGCCGATATGTCTGACTCACTGATGCAGTTACTGCCCGTGAGTGCCAGACGCTTCCCCACAATTGCGGAGCAGTGACATAGGATATGAATAGCTGTCTCATCATCCTTTCCACACAGGTGACAGAGAGGGCTGCTGCGAGCCCTGTCTTGTGCCTGTGATATCCGAAGCGAATATTCATTGATAATCAGTGATAAATCAAAATTGTTGAATGTTTAAGTTATTGATTTACAAAAATTCCATAAATGTCAATTTTTTCTTACAAAAATTAGGTGCAGATGGATTTTTAGCTACTGGTCCACACAAAGCTGAGATAGAAATGATGGATGGCTGTACTTTTGGAGATACTCTCCTGCAAGTCAAGGAGCAACCCATTTGGTCAAGATATCCGAAAGTGACCCCTCCATTCCAGTTCTATGCAGTTTATTTACGAACGGCATCTGGACGCCGTTTTCTCTCAGAAACAAAGCTTACACCGATAAATAAACATGAACATCATAATCCTCTTCATCATCTTCCACTGAAAGCTGATATACATTTAGGAAACCTACAGTTTTCAGCTAAATATTTCAAACTTTTCACAGCCAATACTTCACATACTGATATTCTATCCTACGGTAGCATTTATGTAACAATACCAGGAACTCAAAATGTCTACACTACAAAGTTAGAGTTAGGAAACATTCGCTAATAGCAAAGGATATCGGTGGGATGGCCCATTTATCATCTAAGATATCCCAAGGACATCCAAGGACATCCTAGAAAATGTAAATGTATTGATTGGAAATTATGTATGTTTACTCAAATAAATACATAAACTCATCAGTTAAGAGTAAATCAAGTTTAAATTCACTTAATTTTGATAATTTACCTGATCTATTTCGCTGAGATTTTTGATCGAAGCAGAAGGTAAGGTAAGTATTTAAGGATTGTCGATGAGAAAAAATGTAATGGTTCCGCCAAGACTCAAAAGTCCGTTAAAAGGGAGCGTGTGTAAACAAAATAAAGATGAATCAATTTTGAGTCAAATCAATTCTAAATTCTATTAAGGGGCCAACTATGGCGCAAGTCTAGATACCCTACCTCTTACATAAGCTGGACACAAACACCATACATGGCACTCGCGAGTTTTGAAACCAGGAAAACCCATGGCTCATAGCAAAATATCTAGGGCAGTTCAATTATCACACCCAGGAAGCTTTTTCGGGGAACTAACGTAGTTTAGGATGTAGTTAAGAATATCCTGTACTCAGAAATAGGAAGCTCATCCCGAACGTCGCACCCGGTAGCTTCCGGACGTTGCACCAAGTCAGCAATGACACAATCTTCGAGACAATGTTGATAATTTTTACGTTAAGGGTAATATATCACCACTTTCTTTGCGACAGGGCGACATTAGTGCACCAGATGCTGCACCAGGTCTTTACAATAAAATTCTACAAGAAGTCTCCTAGGACTTGATGTTCAGGGTTACCAACTTTGATCCCAAATTTAGTTTAAATGGCCCCGTGCATCAGGTGTCGCACCGCATCTTTAAAATAAAATTCTGCAGGAAGTCTCCTGGGAATTGATAACCAGGATCACCAAAATTGACTCCAAATTCAGTTTAGATAAGTACCGTGTATCGAGTGTCGCACCAGGTGTTCAAAATAAAATTCTACAGAAAGTCTTTCAGGAATTGATGACTAGGATCACCACTATGAGGTGGTTTGATGTAGTGGATTTTATTTTTATGATAGATGTTATTGAAGAATGGAAATTTCTGAGTAAAGTTGAGATAATAATATGAGATACAGGCATCTCCACTAAATGAGCCTATAATATCTTGCACGAAAAACTGGAGGAAGGAGATGTGTGCAAGATGGGTGCCGCGATTGCTAACACCCGATCAACAGCGCAACCGAAAAGACGTTTCAGCGCAGTGCTTGGCAATGTTGAATCGGAATCCGCAGGATTTTTTACGTCGATTCGTGACTGTGGACGAAACTTGGATCCATCACTATACGCCGAGACAAAGCAGCAGTCAAAGCAGTGGGTACTGCCTGGTGAAAGTGCGCCAAAAAAGGCGAAGTCTGTTTTGATAGCTGAGAAGGTGATGGTCACAGTATTTTGGGATTTTCAAAGAATTATCCTCATCGATTACTTGAAAATGGGTAAAATTCTAACAGGAACGTACTATACATCATTTTGCATCGTTCAAAAGCCGAGTTACAAAAAAACGGCCACGATTGACACACAAAAAAGTGTTGTTTCATCGCAACAACGCACCGGCTCACACCACCGTAATCGCGATGGCAAAAATACATGAACTGGACTTCGAATTGATTCCTCATCCACTCTATTTTCCAGACTTGGCTCCGTGCGACATCCTTCTGTTCCCTCATTTGAAGACCTAGCTCGGTGGAAAGAGATTCTCGTCCAATGAAGAAGTAATCGATGCCGTAAATTCGTATTTTGCAGACCTCGATAAATCTTACTTTTCTGAAGGGATGAAAAAATTGGAATTTCGGTGGACTAAGTATGTAGCCCTAGAAGGAGACTATATTGAGAAATAAAGGCAAACTTTTCTAAAAAAAAAAATGTAACTTGCCTTCTTACCAAACTTATCAGACGGCCCTCGTACATATAATTAGAGATTGTGGCACTTGTATGTATATGTAGAAATATATTTACAGATAGTTTTCACGGTCGATCAAATCTGGACGTATTTACTTATTATTATAGGATAAGACGCGAGTGCAACGTCGGGCAAATATATAGGTCCTTTATTAATTGGCAGATAGGACACTTTGAAAGACAGGAGTGGGTGAAGACCACGTCCTCCCTTTGATGTCCCGGCCGCGGTCCATTTCATACGGGAGTCTTAATTAATTAATTGGAAGGGTAGTGCGCGGGAATCCGTAGTTTCAAGACGAAAATAGTCTTATCTCAATGACCCTTTATTAGGAAAAGGATCAAATTTTGGATCCTTAAACAAAAAGTATTTTTCAATGCTAGCAGAAGAAAAATAAAGTTCAAATGTTTCCTGTATTATAAAAATGAAATAAATTTTAGGTCCGTTATTGAATTACATACTAAGTGATTGTCAAGTCGAAGGAAAACTTGAACGGCTAGACTTTCAATCAGCTTATTTTTAATAATTCAATAATAAGTATTAAAAAGGAACGCATCGCCTGTACATAATCCATCGAGTGGCAGAATTTTATACTTCATGATTGGCATATGACCAACATAATATTTTTAAAACAAGGAATGTTTTAAAAAATTTTGATCAGGGCGGGAGAAAAATTCAAATTTTACGATACTGGACTATGCATTTTTACGGACCCGGAAATTAATTGTTTTTCTTTTAAAAATGTTTCTTCAGATTTAAGTAGTTCCGATTCTCACTTCCGGAAGATTTACGACTTTCAAGGACCAACAGAAAATGTTTCAGACAAACGTTGAATTTTCAACTCGAATAGTTAAATTTTAGTGAACAAAATTAGTTTTTACCCACAAAAAACAAATTACCAATACAATAGTTGAATCTTTAATTAACGAGATAAATTTTTTACTTAGATGATAAATTTTCAACAAAAGAGTTCAATTTCCAACCAAGTAGTTGAATTCTCAACCAAAAAGGTGAATTTGCAAAAAGAGTATTAATTTCTCACCAAAAAAGACGAATTTTCAACAAAATAAATGAATTGTCAAACAAATAGTTGAAATTTCAATCAAAACAGATACGTTTTCAATTACGAAAATTAATTTCTAACCAAAAAAGATGAATTTTTATTAAAGCAGTTAAATTTTCAACCAAAGAAATGAGTTTTCAACATAAAAGATGAATTCTGAACCAAGATTAGTAACTTTATACCAAAAAAGTCAAATTTTGAACAAAACGCATGAACTTTCAACCAAAAAGAGAATTATTAAATTTCTATTTAAAGAAATTAATTTTCAATGAAAAGATGAATTTTCAACCAAAATGATGAATCTTCAACTGGAATAATTGAATTTTCAGTTGAAAAAACTAATTTTCAACCAATAAGTAACAAATTTTCAACACAAGAATTCAACTTTCAACCAAGAAGGAGAATTTTCAACAAAAGAGTTGAATTCACTACCGAGAAAGATTTTTCAGTCAAGAGAGAAAGACAATTTCAACTAAATTGTTTGATTTTCAGCCAAAAAAAAAAGAATTTTCAAAAAATAGTTCAATTTTGAACTGAAATAATGAATCTTCAACCAAGAAGAATAATTTTCTACCATGAAAGGCGAGTTTTCAACAAAATACATGTATTTTCAACCAAATGATTGAATTTTCAGTTAGAGAAAATCATTGCTGACAAAGAGGTTTAGCGTTCAACCAAATGTAGTTCAACAAGAAAATACAAATTTTACACAAAAGTGGAATAATTAAATTTTCAGTTGAAGAAATTAATTATTCATAAAAAAACGAATTTTCAACAGAATACATGAATCTTCAACAAACTGGTTTAATTTTTAAATGAAAAAGATTCAATTTCTACCACAAGAGATTAATTTGCAAACAAAATTAACGAATTTTCAACAAAAGAGTTGAATTCACTACCGAGAAAGATTTTTCAGTCAAGAGAGAAAGACAATTTCAACCAAATTGTTTAATTTTCAGTAAAAAAAACGAATTTTCAAAAAATAGTACAATTTTGAACTGAAATGATGAATCATCAACCAGGAAGAATAAATTTCTACCAAGAAAGACGTGTCTTCAACAAAATAGTTCAGTTTTCAACAACAACAAATTAATTTTTGTAAAAGGATGAAAGGGGTTCAACTTTTAACCAATTAGTTGAATTGTCAATTAAATGGTTGAATTTTTTACTGAATAGTTGAATTTTTAACTAAAAATGATAAATTTTAACCAAAAATGGAATAGTTAAATTTTTAGTTAAAAAATTGAGTTTTTGGTGATAAAAACTAATTTTCAACAAAAAATTTAAATCTTCAACCAAAAAAAAAATGTATTTTTAACCCAGTAGTTCAACTTTCAACTAAGTAGTTGAATTTCTTGCCAAAAAAAATGAATTCTCAATGAAAAATATAATAGTTGATATTCCAACCAAAAAAAGATAATAGTTTTAAATAAAAAACAGTTGAATTTAACCACAAAAGACGAATTTTTAACAAAACACGTATATCTTCAACCAAACGGTTGAATTTTCAGTTAGGAAAAATCATTCTTGACAAAGAGATTCAACGTTCAACCAAATATAGTATAGTTCAACAAGAAAATAGAAATTTCACCCAAAAGTAGATTAATTTAATTTTCATTCAAATGAATTAATTACAAATAAGAAAAAACAAATATTTAACAAAATAGTTTAATTTTAACCAAGCAAATTAGTTTTCAACTAAAAAGATGAATTTTCAATCCAGACGATTATTTTTCTGCCAAAAAAGACCAATTTTCAACAGAATAGTTAAATTTTCAATAAAAAAAATTAGTTTTCAATTGAAAAGATGAATTTTCAACCAAAAATACTAATTTTATACAAAAAAAAAGACGAATTTTGAACAAAATGAATGAATTTTCAACTAAAATGATAAATTTGCAACCGAAGAAATGTATTTTTTTGCACAGTAATTTAACTTGCAGCTAAGTAGTTGAATTTTCAACTATAAAACATAAATACTCAACGAAAAATGTAATAGTTGATATTGCAACCAAAATAAGGTTCAGTTTGAAATAAAAAAAGAATTGAAATCTACCACAAAAGACGAATTTTTGGCAGAATAATTGAATGTTCAACCAAAGCAGATTTATTCACAATTAAACAGTCACATTTCAAACCAATATAGGTTGAGTTTATATTAAAAGAGGCGAATTTTACCCAAAAAAGTTGAATTCACAACCAAGAAAGATTTCTCAGTTAAGAGAAAAACAAATTTCCAAACAAACTGTTGGATTTTCAAGCCAAAAAGGCAAATTTCTTGCACTTTCAGTTCAAAAAATGAATTTTCATTCAAAAAAATGAATATTCAGCTCTGGAAATTAATTTTGTCTTCTTTCTAAAAGTGTTTTTTCTTATATTTACGTATTCAAAACCTAAGAATTTTTTGTTAAAAAAATGTAAGTAATTTTTCGGAACACTCAGGTTTGAAAATGCATGCAGCAGTCATACTTGGTCGAGGCATAACAAATGAGACTCGAAAACTCGTGAAAATTCATGACTGGCAATGGATCTTCAGAATCGGATCATGCTGTTACGGAATTTTCTGATTAAACAAAAAATTCAAAATCTCTGTAAGAGCGTCGCATATCATTTTGACCCAGTTTCGAAATCAAATTGATCAACTGGCATTTAGTGTGAAATTCGGGATTGGAAGTTCGATGGAAAAGCGCGTACTTTTAATCAATCCAAAATTGATGAAATGGTCCAGAATTGAATAAATCAATAAATCATTCATGAATTATTAAAAATAAATCTACGTGAAGATAATTTTAAAATTTTAAAAATAGATCTTGAGAGTTTTTTGCAACATTGTGTTCCTGGTTTAAAGATAGGAATGAGACGTACGTATACGTATAAGCTTGAAGGGTGGTTTATGTATTACGGGTAAGATATCCGATGATTTAGCTACGGACTCGAGGCTCTCGGGAATGGCGAGTCTTATCTCACCGGTACCACAGTAACCATGGTGTAATCTTTTATTAATTCTCCGACTTACCAAATTTATCGTGGCTTTTGTTTACCGTGCTGCCACACCGTCTTAAATCTCGCGAAACTGCCCTTCTTTGCATTATCTTAACTTCTCGCAACATACTCCATTTCAAAAGCTCGCCTGGCCAGTGAAAAATTGTATTTGTATTATAATATTTCAAAAAACTAGGACTAACCTATTTTGATAAGAAAACAATCATAAAAAATGTATAAAACGGATTATTTATATTCAAATCAATCAAAATTAGAAAGCCTGGTCTCTTTCTGAATAAGTTTCCATTGTAACGTTGTACATGGTGGTTGTGCTGAGGCAGTAGGTAATCAGATGACTGTTACTCGTCACCGACTCCATTATTTTTAGATAGAATTAATATCCACTTAAAATTTGAATTCGATTTGGCCCTTTTTTTCCTGCCATCGCTTTAATCTTTTATACGCTACCAAAACTCTAAAATATAATGTCTAATTTACAGTTAAAAACTTAATAAAAATCTAAGCACTAATGTGCAAAGCTACCTGAAGGCTGAGACTTTCGCACGCAATCTCTTCCTATTTACAACCTTTTTTAAAAGTACTTGCCACAAAAGTTAATATCATCGCTCGATGTTGAGCCGGCAGATGATCCTTGGTGGTTCGTCTTGGTTACGCATAAGGGACTTCCAGGTTCCGGTTTAGGGTGGTAGTTATTTTCAATTACCCCAGAACCCCCTCCGCTTCGCTGAGAAGCGTATAATGTATGCGAGATAAAGGCCGGAGAGGCGCCGTCGTAGACTAAGATATTATAGGGAAATGTTATAAGGTATGGGTTGCTAAGGAGGAGAAGGAGGAGGTGTGGGGCGAGGGGTACTCATAACTTATCGCAGATTTAAGGCTCTTAGACTTAAGGGACTCTAATAATAATATAGCGCCCTTCTCGCCCGCCACGGAATTCGCGAATACCACAAAATGCCAACTTGACGTATATACATGTCACGAACGACCCGCGGATTATTTCTTATTCATTCCTCGATGATCCGCCCACAAATAACGTAACCCATGCTTATTAAGTCTTCTTGCTCCTCCCCAAAACTCTGCATTTTAATTTGAAATATATTCGTTAATACTCGCTGCAATAAATAATAATCTTTAGCAACGATTATTGAAAACCCCGAACAACGGAAAATAACTCATTTGCAGCAATCGTTGAAAACCCTTAACAAACAGTTAGTAGCAATCCGTTTATGACGGAAATATTACCAACCAGCAACCTTTGATAACAACCTCTATCAACAACAGTTAGAAACAACCTCTAGCAAATGTCAAATGCAACAGAAATTACACCACCTAGGAATGCTAGAAAACAACCCATAACAACGATTAATATCAAACCCTAATATCACCAATTAACGATTATTAGCAAACTATTTGCGACAGTCAATAACAAATCTTACCAACTGGTTATAGCAACCTATAGTAACGGTCGATGATGACCCCTATCAGCAGTTAAAAACAACCTCCAGTAAATTTCAAATGCAACAGCAATGAAACCATTTAGGAATTCTGAAGATCGAACCCAAGCAACGAACAATATCAAACCCTAACAATGCCTATCAACGGTTATTAGCGACCTGTTTGCAATAGTCGATAATAAATCTTATTAACGTTCAATAACAACCTATAGAAGCGGTCGATAACAACCCCCAGTAACAGTTAACAAAAACTCGTTGGTATCGGAAATAACACCTTATACAAACGCTCAGTAACAAACCCAAGCAACCATCAACAACAAAACTCTATCAAATGTCAATTGCAACTCGTTCACAACGAAGATGACACCACCTTGTCACGCTCAATAACTACCTGTATCGACTGTCAATAACAGCCCTTATCAACACTTGAAAACAATCTGTAGCTGCGGTCAATAATTATCCTTAGCAAATGTCAAATACAACACGTCTGTAAGGCAAATGATTGAATAAAATTAAAGGAACGCTTAATAACATTTACTAGCAACGGTCATCAACCCCTTCGCAATATTCAATAACAACGCCTATTAATGCTTATTAGCATCCCATTAGCAACAAATAAGCGTTGGTAATAACAACAACCCATATCAACAGTAAGAAACAACCTCTAGAAAATGTCAAATGCAACCTACCTGCAACATAAATGACACTACATAGAAATGCTAAAAAACAACTCCTAGCAACGATCAATATCAAACCCTAACAATGCCTATTAATGGATATCAGCATTCTATTCGTAACAATCAATAACAAATCTTAGCAACGGGTTATAACAAGCTGTAGTAACTGTTGATCATAAACCCTATCAACAGTCAGAAGTAACCTCTAGCAAATTTCAAATGCAACTCATTTGCAACAGAAATGACACCACCTAGGGATGATAAGAATCAACCCCTAGTAACGTTCAATATCAAGCCCCTACAACGCCGACGGTTATTAGCAACCTGTTTAAAACAGTCGATAATAAATCTTATTAACGTTCAATAACAACCTATAGAAGCGGTCGATAACAACCCCCAGTAACAGTTAATAAAAACTCGTTGGTAACGGAAATAACACCTTATACGAACGCTCAGTAACAAACCCTAGCAACGGTCAATAACAAAACTCTATCAAATGTCAATTGCAACTCGTTCACAACGGAGACGACACCACCTTGTTACGCTCAATAACTACCCGTATCGACTGTCAATAACAGCCTTATCAACATTTAGAAACAATCTGTAGCTACGGTCAATAATTTTTCTTAGCTAATGTCAAATATAACCCGTCTGTAAGCGAAATGATAAAATAAAATGAAAGAAACGCTCAATAGCATTTACTAGCAACGGTCATCAGCCCCTTGCAATATTCAATAACAACGCCTAGCAATGCTTATTAGCATCTCACTCGCAACAGTCAACAAGCAATCTTAGCAGCGGTAAAGCAGCCTGAAGCAACGAGCAATGACAACCCCTAGTAACTTTAAAAAAAACAACGACTATCAGTGGTTATCAGCAGCCTGTTTGCAACAATCAATAAAATAATTGAGCAGCAAATTACTGTTGTTAATAATAACAACACATATCAACAGTCGGAAACAACCTCTATAAGATGTCAAA
>JAUMHM010000005.1:17614519-17624845 GCA_032362435.1 Melikaiella ostensackeni | reverse complement strand
TCGAAGAGCGAAACGTTGAACGTTTTTACCAAATATATATGACCAGTAGACCGACAAAATTGACATCAATTCATTTATAGCCAAATAATGTTTTTTCCCTCAACTGTTTCTGTAACTGATATGTTTTCTATTTAATTGAGTTTTATAGAAATATTCAAAATCTTTTCTTAGGTGTCTCCAGAAACGAGCATATATACGTGTGATTGATATCCATCGTGCGAAAAAAGTCCAAAACCTAAAAAAATTTTCAGTATGGTGCTAATGATTTAATTTTGATATTTATAGTCACTGAAGTCTTAGACGCCGGCTTGGTTTTTTATATAATTCGGAGAGGATGTCTTGGACACCGAATTGGTTGATTTATTAATTCACCATATTCAGAAGTGATTATTTTGGTGGACACTGCACCCTTTGGAGTCATATCGCTGAAAATATTTCGTCTGTTCTCAACACTCCATAGTAACGCCAATCCCAGTGCCTTATTTCGTCCAATCAGGATTCAGCCCGTTGCCAAAAAAGAAAATAACGCCGGAAAATTTCTCATCTTACGTCAAGCAGCATCCGGAGCAGCACGCGCTTCAAGTCGTAGTTTAACAATCGATATTTAAAGTTCCATTTGTGACCTTCCGCGAAGAAAGGGACCTACCTGTAATGTGCAAAAAATCGATTTCTAATTTTTTACATCAGTCGATAGTATTTTATTTGCTCTTTCATGATGAAAAATATTATTCTTTTACCTGCGAAATTCAAATTGTTAATAAACTCCAAAGTGAGGCTTTCTTATGGAGTTCCTGCGCTGGACCGCCTCTTCAGTCGCTCTTCCTATAAAATGTAGTTCCCGTGCGCTAGGCCTCTTTCTTCGCGGCCGGTCACATTTATAAAATATTAATCATCGTTCCCAATATCCTGTTTATCTAAGGTAAATTTCATTTTTTTCTATCCTTCAAAAATATGTTCAAGTTGAATTTATTCCCATTATTTTACCCACATTTCCTGGTCTTGGAAAACCAGACAAAAGATCATTTTAGTTTTAGAAAATTATGTTAGTTTATTGCTCCATTTCGTCCTGACGTTTGTCCTTTCATCATTTAATTGTTTTCTCGACTTCAGTTGTTTTTATTAAACAAACCTGTTACTAAGCATTCCCTCATCCTGTAATAAAATTATTATTTCCTGAATTTCTAGTTTTTTTATTATTTTATATTTTCAAATTTAATTTGAGAAAGCTTTCGATTTGAAGAACCAACCCCTCTACCATTTCCAGAGACGGGGCCAAGCTAGCGAACTATTTTGGTGAAAATTAAAACTTTTTTGGTTAAAAATTTAATAATTTGTTGAAAATGCAACAATTTTGTTAAAAAGTCATTTTTTTGGTTGAAGATTCATCTCTTTTGTTATAAATTCAACTACTGTGTAAGAATTCGTTTCATTTTTGGTTGAAAATTATTTTTTTATCGAAAATTTAAATATTTCATTTTTAGTTGAAAGTGTATATTTTTTGGTTGAAAATTAATTATATGAGAATTTATCTATTTGGTAGAAAACTAACTTCTTTCTTCGGAAAATCATATTTTCGGCTTGAAAATTCAACTGTTTTGTAGATAATTCCTAATGTTGGCTTTAAAATTTAACAATTTTGTTGAAAAATAATATAATTTGTTAAAAATTCATCTTTTTCGTAGAAAATTAATCTTCTTGGAAAAATTTTCTTTTTTGGTTGCAAATTTAACTATTTGGTAGAAACTAACAATTTTTTGTTAAGAATTTATCTTTCTTTGTCGGAAAAATAACTACTTGGTTTCAAAATGAACTACTTTTCAAAAACATGCATTTTTGGGTTGAAGATTCATCATATTAGTTGAAAATTAAACTATTTGGTTGTAGAATATTCGTCTTTTTGGCTTGAAAATTCAACAACTTGGAAGAAAATTAAACTAATTGATAGCAAAATAACTTTTTCGTAGAAAAAGCTTATTTTTTTGGATGAAAATTGAACTATTTTGTAGATATTCATCTTTTTAGCTTCAAAGTTTAACAATTTTGTTGAAAACTAATGTGATTTATTGAAAATTCATCTTTTTTGGTGGAACATTAATCTTCTTTGTAAAAAATTACAATTTTTTCTTGGTTGAAAATTTTACTATTTCGTTAAAACTGACAATTTTTTTATGAGAATTCATTTTTTTGGTGATGGAAGAAACAACTGCTTGGTTTCAAGTTGAACTACTTTGCAAAAATTTCATTTTTCTGGTTGAATATTCATCATATTAGTTGAAAATTAAACTATTTGGTTGTAGAATATTCGTCTTATATTCTTGGCTAAGAATTTAACTATCTGGTAGAAAACTAACTTTTTTATTAAAAATTTTATTTTTGGTTGAATATTCGACCATTTTGTAGATGATTCGCTTTTTTGGCTTCAAAATTCAACAATTTTGTTGCAAATTATTGTGAGTTGTTAAAAATTCATCTTTTTTTGTAGAGCATTAACCTTCTGGGAAAAAAAAATTTTTGGTTAAAAATTAAAGTATTTCGTCAAAACTAACAACTTTTTGTTGAGAATTCATTTTTTTTGGTTGAAAAAATAACTACTTGCTTTCAAGTTGAACTACTTTCTAAAAAATGAATTTTTTTGGTTGTAGAATATTCGTCTTTTTGGCTTGAAAATTCAATAGTTTGGAAGAAAATTAAACTATTTAGTTAAATCAAATTTGTTGTTGAAGATTCATTCTGCTGGTTGAAAATTTAACTATTTGATAGAAACTAACTATTTGTTGGAAAATCTTATTTTTCGGTTGTTATTTTATGATTATTTTATGGTTGTTATTTTTTGGTTGAAAAAACTACTACTTGGTTTCAAGTTAGAATACTTTGTAAAAAATGCACTTTTTTGGTTGAAGATTTATCATATTAGTTAAAAATTCAACTATTTGGCTGTAGAATATTCGTCTTTTCAGTTTGAAAATTCAAAAGCTTGGAAGCAAATCAAACTATTTAGTTAAATCAAATTTTTTGTTGAAAATTCATACTTTTGGTTGAAAATTTAATTATTTGGTAGAAACTTACTTTTTGGTTGAAAAATCTTATTTTGAGTTGAAAATTCAACTGTTTTGTGGATAATTCGTCTTTTTATCTGCAAAATTCAATAATTTTGTTGAAAAATCGTCTTTTTAGTAGAACATTAATCGTCTTGGTAGAAAATTAATTTTTTTGGTTGAAAATTTAACTATTTTGTTAAAAAAGTTCATCCCACTTGGTTGAAAGTTCAACTACTCTGTTAAAAATTCTTTTCTTTCAAGATTCACCTCTTTGGTTTAAAATTTGTTGTTTATTTAGTAAAAAATTAATTTTTCAACCTGAAAATTTATTTATTCTATTTTTGGCTAAAAGCTTGTCATTTATTGGTTCAAAATTAAACTATTTGGCACAAAATTCAATTATTTGGTACAAAATTCACGTGTTTCGCTGACGATTCATAATTTTGGGCAGTAGATTATTCTTGTTTGTTAAAAATTCATCTTTATGCTTGAGGATTCAAATGTTTGATTAAAAATTCATGTTTCTGTTTGCATTCAACTACTTGGTTGAAAATTCATCTTTCTTGATTGAAAATTAACTTTCTCACTGAAAATTCATCATTTCCGGCTTAAAAGTCAAGTGTTTTCTAAAACATTCGACTTTTTAGCATAAAAACTTTTCAACTAAGAAAACTGATTTTCTTAGTTGAAAATTTATCTTTTGTAGGTTAAAAATGCAGCTATTTGTTTTGAGATTCAATTATTTTATTAAAGTCATCCTTTATGGTCAAAAATTTAACTTTTTTGTTGAAAATTTGACCATTTAGTTAAAAATGCATCTTTGTAGGTTGAAAACAACTATTTTGGTTGAAAATTTTAATATTTTGTTAAAAACCTATTTATTTTGTTAAAAATTCAACTGTTTTGTTAAAGTCATCTTTGTTGGTCGAAAAATCAACTGTCTTCGAAAAATTGCGTCTTTTTGGGTTAAAAATTCATGTTTTTTTTGGTAGTTTGGACTTTGAAATCTGATATTTTAATACTTTTGATTATTTTTGATTCATTACCAACTGAGCTCACTCCATTCTCTTGTTCATTAACTTTTAGGCGTTTCCTAATTTCAATTTGCATTACTTCAGTGAATTTATGTAAATTTCATGACTTCAATCAGTGGGGTAGACAGTGTCCGATTAACCAATAGACCAAGGTAGGTATGGCCTAGCGGCCTCGCAATTGGGGAACCACACTTTAGACCTTTCGCTCGTTTCAGAAGACTTTTGTTAATATTTCTTTTGAAAAAAGAGCGTCAATTGAAATTCAAAATTATACTGTCGTGAATTAGTTTCATATTTCCAAGCAGACAATAACATACATTGCGTTACGTTTATAGCTTCAAAACGCCTGATACCAAAATTAGCATCAGGTCTAAACTGGAAAGTTTATTACTATCCCTTATTAACTGCCTCACTGAGGATCAGCTAACCCACCCATTTCCTTGGATTATGGAAAATTTCCCAAAAGTCTCCTTAGAATCTGTACATAGTTCCACCAATCACTCTTCCGATCCTCCCTTTCTTCCAAACTTGAACATTAGCCTCAAAACCTGGTCCACAGGAATTTCGCTTACGGTCAGAATTTTACCTGCAGGCTCTAGGGCCCTCTTTATTTCCATCCTGAATTCCGTTCACGGTTATAACTTAGAAGAACACAATGACATTTAGTCATTAGTGGACTTTTCCTTCTACTTTTATGTACTAATCAACGTGTATACGAATGATTTGTCCTGTAACAGCAAAAAAGTTTTATGTTGATCTAAAATACTTTTTTCTATTCAATTCAAAATCAAATAATTCCAACTTTTCATTTTCACTCTTATACAGAACGTATTTTCTGACTCCATCCTTAATTCAATTTTAATTTCTTATGACTAGTTACACAATTTATAATGTATTTTATTCTTTAAAAAGTAACCATCGAGCATAACCACTTCTCGACATGTTTCAATAACAACTTTCAATCTATCACAGGTAAAATTTTATTTTTATATTTCTAATCTCAATTTCAAATTTCACTTTCTGTGTTTAAATTGAATTACTTATAATTTCTTATAACTATTAATGTTACAGACCTTACTCAAGAAGAGAAATAATAGATGATGATTTCAATAAAAAACTCTTTGTGCAGTGGATTTAGAAAATTGACTAATTTGATTAATGTTCCTGATGAGGGGATCATGTTGACTCTCGAAAAGTTGTAGTAGAAATGTAATTATCCTAATGAATTATCTTAATAACACCATTAACGTCTTTTTTTGTCTGAAGGATGCCATTCCACATCTGGGGAATTCTTTATTATTTATAAATATCTCAGATGCACAACAACAAAAACATCAACAACATCGATATGGATTAAGTATCTTGATATACATTTTCAATATTAAATTCGCAAAATTATGGAATTCATTTGAAGTTTCTTAAGTAACTGAAGTCATGGAAGTATTTAGTTTTTTTTCAGAAAGCCCCTAGGACTAACTAGAAGTATTATGAAGTCTATCGAATCAGCTCGGTGAGATTGAATTAAATTGAATTAAAAACTGCATCAGTATTTCACTGCACAGTATAATTTTTAAGATTCTAACACAGAACATTTTTGTATCCGATTCATAATACGGATTTGAAATATGTTCTTTCTATACCTTTCCATAGAGTATCTTTTGAAGTTAAAAAAATTTTCAGTGATTTTAACATTCAAACAGGTTTTAGAATCAGTTCCAAACTTGACAGTTTTACAAAATTAGGGAAAGATTCTCTTGACAATTCTCAGCTGACTAATGTAGTATATACAATTGTTTGCTTAAATTGTGACAAGTTACATGTACGCCAAACTGGCAGATTACTTTCAACTAGAACTGAAGAACATCATGAAAATTTTGGACACAATCCAAACAACCATAAAGTGATTTCTAAACAAAAGGTCAAAACTGGTCATTATTCACAATACAGGTTTAAAATTTTTTGTTTATATACCTTTCCATGGTAGACTATTTTTTGAACTTGAAAGGATTTTAAGTGATTTTAAAATTGAAATAGGTTTTAGAATCAATTCCAAATTCGACAGATTTATAAAATTAGGGAAAGATTCCCTTGATAACTCTCAACGGGCTAATCTAGTATGTAAAATTGTTTGCTTGAATTGTGACAAGTGTTATATAGACCAAACTGGCAGATTACTATCAGCTAGAACTAAAGAGAATCATGACAATTTTAGACACAATCCAAAGAAACATTAAGTGATTTCTAAAGACCAGGTTGAAACTGGTCATCATTGATACTACAGATTAATCATTCATTGTTTCTATACCTTTCCATGGTAGACTATCTTTTGAAGTTAGAAGAATACTGAGTGATTTTTACTTTGAAATAGAACTAGAATTAATTCCAAACTCGACAGGCTTATAAGATTAGGGAAAGACTCCCTTGATAACTCTCAGCTGACTGATGTAATATATGAAATTGTTTGCTTAAATTGTAATAAGTGTTATGTAGGCCATTCTGACAGATTACTATCATCTAGGACCAAAGAACATCATGAGAATTTTGGACACAATCCAAAGAACCGTAAAGTGATTTCTAAACACTGTGTTCAAACTGGTCATCATTCATAATACAGATTTAAAACTTGTTACTTCTATACCTTTCCATGGTAGACTATCTTTAGAAATTAGAAGAATTTCGAGTGTTTTTAACATTAAAATAGGTTTAAAAATCAATTCTGAACGTGACAGGTGTTTAAAATTAGGGAAAGATTTCCTTGATATCTCTCAGCTGAGTTAGTATATAAAATTGTTTGCTTAAATTGTGACAAGTGTTATATAGCCCAAACTGGCAGATTATTCTTAATTAGGGCTGGAGAACATCATGACAATTTTGGACACAATCCAAAGAACCATATAGTGATTTCTAAACACCAGGTTGAAACTGGGCATCATTCATATAATACAGATTTAAACATTTTTGTTTCTATGCTTTTCCATGGTAGACTATCTTTTGAAGTTGAAAGAATTTTGAGTGATTTTAACACTAAAATAGGTTTCAGAATTAATTCCAAACTTGACAGGTTTCTAAAATTAGGGCAAGATTCATTTGATAACTCTTAGCTGACTAATGTGGTATATAAAATTGTTTGCTGAATTTGTGACAAGTGTTATGTAGACCAAACTGGCAGATTACTAGCTAGAGAACATCATGACAATTTTAGACACAATCCAAAGAGCCGTAAAGTGATTTCTAAACATTCGGTTGAAGCTTATTATCAGTTTGACAGGGAACATGTTTTAGTTTTACACCATGAGCCTAATAAGTTCAAGAGACTTGCTGCTGAAATGTTCTTTATTAAGAGCGAAGATGATAAGTCTTCAAATCTTATAGCTGATGTTTCTTTTTACTGTCCACTGTTCAACACAATTTTAGAATCTTTAACTTAATATCTAACTTTTGACTAATATCTCTACTTCTTTCTCGGTTTCTCGAGGTTAAACTTTATAATAGAGCAGAACATATTTTCTGAATCCATTCTTACTTCAATTTTGAATCTTTATAACTAGTTACACGATTTATAGAGTGCTTTGTTTTTTTCTTTAAATTAACCATCGAGCACAATCAATTCTCGACATGTTTCAATAATAACTTTCATTCTATCACAGGCAAAGTTTTATTTTCATATTTCTAACCTCCCTTTCAAAGTTTTCTTTCTGTTCGTGAATTTAATCATTTTTAATTTCTCATAACAATTAATGCAACAGACTTTACTCGAAAAGAGAAATAATAAAGGATAATTTCAATATAAAATTCTTCGTGCAATGGATTTATAAAATTGACTAATTTGATCATTGTTCCTGATGAGGAGAGCATGCTGATTCTCGAAACGTCGTAGTAGAAATTCTTCTAATAAACGATCTTATTAACATCATTGAGGTTTTTTTGGTCTGAGGGGTGTCATTCCACATCTATATCTATGTTTACTAAAATTATCTACATAAAAGATCTTTTCATGTGAGAATAGTAATGCAGACATTATTTTATTTTATTCAAGGCATCACCCTTCCTTTTAAAATCCGAGTATAAATAACGGCTTATCTTCTGTCGGCTTTGAAAGAGGCACAAAGAGAAACGCACCCTATCGCTCGGTTGACACCTTTCACGTGTCTCAAAACCAAGGGGATGTGCGATGTCTTTTGAAACGTGCACTCGTAATTGCTGTGGCATGTCCCTAATCAAATCCGACTTCCTATTTCCCAACCTTTATTCGCTTTCTCGGATCAAGTGGCACCCACATTTCCAATTCCGCATGATACACCTTATCCCTAAAGGTCCTGTCACAAGGGAATATTAACCCAAATATTGAAACATTAAAAATATTGAAGAGGGATAATATTCGGCCTCTATTACTACGTGCCAACATACATCCTCTTGCCACCCACCGAACCACTAATCTCCCAGGATATCGCCTTCCCGAATGTTTATATAACCAATGTTTATATAAACATTTCCTAGAGGCGACTATCATCAAGCCGCCAGTCCAGGGACAAAGAGTCCCAATGCGTGAGGTCGACATCGCCGATGCCAACCTCTAGAGAAGTCAGTCGTCTTGAGGACCCGATCGACTTAAGACGCTCTTGACCGCGAGTCATACCAATTTTTGCATATAGCTCGTTGTACGGCAGTTTGCCCTTTTCTACCGAAGTCATATCGGTCAGCCTTTGTAGCCTACGAGGCATTATTTCATAAACAACCTCATAAATAAATATTAACGCTACAATAGTCTGTTCAAAACCTTGGAAAAATTCTGTAGTATTTTTTAATATACAGTACCAGCCAGAATTGTCAGTCCAATTAAAAGATCGTATTAAAAACATGCCTCAATTTTTTCGTTGATATTTAAGTGAAGAATAGAGGAATAGAGATTTTCAAAAAAGCAGTTGGAAAGCTTATTAGATTCCGCGTGTAATGATCCCTATTGGAAGTATTTTTGGTTAATAGAGATCGAGTTAACGTGTGATAAAGACCGAGCACTTTTCTGATTTTTGCAAATTTCCATTATCCATCTTTAGCTCTCAGCATGCTCTAAGTGAAGTTAGAGGAAACATCAAAATTAATGTATAATAAAGCTTGAAATCTTCCTTTTAAAACCAGACTAAGAAGTTCGAAAAGTATTCAGTCGTTCTCAAGATATGATTAAATTTATAAAGTCCTGAACGTTCGACTTAAGGTAAAAGACCGTACTTTGTGACACTTTTCGGATGATATGAGTTATTTCCATGTAGAGAGAATAGGTTTAACCACGAAATACTATTTTTTCAATTAATTGGTGTATTTTATTATTACTTAATTGAAAAAAGTTGCTCGGAAATGATTTCATACTGAAAAAAATTTAATCAACGATTAGATTACATGATCATTATGTCCGTATTTATGAGACAGTATTCAATAGTATGGCCTCGTTTTTAATACGTTATGTCTCATATTATGAGACAGTTGAATGAAGCAACAATACAAACATTTTTCGCTATAAAATTCTTTATTATAAATAAATTTGTACGTGAAACATTTTCATATGTCTAAATATTGTCATATAACAAAGTAACTATCTAAAAATCAGCTCTAAAAATTTGAGTTATTGCTTCTCTCTTTTAATTAGCTGCGTTCCTTCCTTAATTCTTTTTCGAAGTTCTTTCATTTTCTCTTGTAATTGTTTCTTTTCTTCAGCTATTTTCTTTTTTTGTTCTCGTAATTCTTTCTTCTTCTCCAGCTTTTCATCTTTAGCATTTTGAATATTTCATTTTTTTACATGGTAATTGTACCATTCATCAGAGGTTCCAGCTGATGGTAGCTTTGGCTTTTCTGAAGCTTCAACTTTAGTTGTCTTCTTTTTTGCTAAATACCATATTGGACTGGCAGAGTAAACGCTTTGCTGAAATTATCTGCTTCACTAGATCCCACACCTTAAAAAATAATATCACAATGTTACCAAATGGTACGTTACTTCAGTTAAATATTTGAGTTGAATATTTAATAAGTAAATTATAAGTTTAGTAAGTAAGATATTGAAATGATAAATTCTGATACTCGTAGTACTAACCTGGATTAGACAGAGAAATTTTATTCTCTTTTTCTTCATGTGAATCTGTATCTAATGGAATCATAGTACCATTTACAGTATCACAGATTAGGTCAAGAGAATTTTGGTTGTCTTCAACTAAACAAACAATTTCAGCAACTATATCATAATTCTTATCCACTTTCGTTGACTG
>JAUMHM010000005.1:17597273-17610380 GCA_032362435.1 Melikaiella ostensackeni | reverse complement strand
GCCCTGACTGTTTTCATCGTAGAAATTCTCGGAAGAGTCTCACGGTCAAAGTAAGCAATGCCCGAGACCCACACTAATTCGGGAGTTGAGTGTATCTCCTAAGCTAGAACCGGCCACAAGGGCCCTTTTCATACGGACGCCCACATATATATTTTTTTTCAAATTTGTGTTTTGAACTAGAAACATGAATTTCTAGTACAACGTTTCCGCATTTTCCATATCGAGTCATTTTAATTTTTAAATTTAAATTAAATTTAATCTAAAGTTCAAGCATTTTATTGCTATTTCATGTTTTGTTTCTAAAAGTTCATATGTTTTCAGATAGTAAATTATTACACATTCCAAGATATTAAAAATATTTTTATTTGCACCGAACCTTCGAAACGTGCTTGTCACGTCTACGCAAAGTATAGAAGGTAACAACGACTCTTATCATTCTCCACATCAGTTTTTTGTCATACCTCGATATCTCACGAGTTTTTTTTCAGGAACAAATCTTGTTTAGAAAAATATTGTTATAAAATTAAATTTTCAAGATGACGGGAAAAGTGGCAGTCGCTTTCTTACTAAGTAAGTCATTACCTATAAGAAAAATGCATCTTGATATGAAGAGATTTTATTCGTGTGCCTAGACACTTCGTTTTATAACATATGCTGAAAACAAAAAGAAAAACCAAGTGTGAATCTAACATTTATTTGCGTGTACAATCTCTCTGCAACAAAAATTATTTGCACGCTGTTAAAACTTCTGCAAAAAATAGGAGAATCTTCTTTTGTTTTGTTTTTGCGTTTTTCGAGAAATTTAGGTCAGTTTTACAACTCGGAAACAATTTCATGAGATTATAAACAATTACAATTGATTTTGAGCACATTAACGTTTTTATAATTTCTTTAAGTTGTTTCTGAGATTTAAAATTCGCCTAAATTTCTCGAACAACGAAGAATGGACTTATGTATTCATGGCCGCTTTTCACTGAATTAATGAGAAATAATGAAAAGTAAATAAAATTAGTATACCATAAGTTATGTATTACTCGTACTTTCAATGATTCAAACCTTATTCAATGATTTTGCTCACACTTAAGGGCAAATGATATTTCATGATTGAATAAATATGTTTATTGTTTTATTTTTAAAGCCATCGCAACTGTATTCTTGGTCGCCTTTGCTACAGTGGATGTGTATAATGTGAGTGTTACTTTACTCAGAATATTTATTTAACACTTCATACATTATGCATATATAATACAAGATGTCTTTATTCTTCACGTTTAGGATATTAACAACAAATCATTCTTTTAAACCGGTTTTAAACTTGTAGTAATACAATTAATACCAAAAAAACACGTAAAAGTATACTACTTATAGCAAAAATACTCGCTCACTAAAAGTGCTAAGCTCACTTTTGTCAATGCGTATCTACATAATTTAACAACACTTTCAATTGTATGGAATTTTGTGTGCCACGTGAAAAAGTTTGACTCATTATGAGACAGATATTAACCCAAAATATTGAGATGTATCATTTTTTCAGCCATAAAAGGCATACATTGAGTTTTTAAACAAAATAAAATTACATGAAGTTGCATTTGCAACGGCTTCAAGTGAGGCCTGAAAATATAAGATGCAGCAAAAATTTGTCCAGCTTTTTTCTGTGGGCAATTTCGAATTATTAAACTATATATACTTTGATGATAAATAGTAATTCCACTAATTAAAATGATATTTCTTGTAGTATCCTCCAGACGTTGTAAATTGTGCAAACAGATGCCCTGTGAGTAAAAACTATTTTTCACGGTCTTTTTCACATTGAAAAACGATTTGTTTTTCCCAAAATTGTAAACTAAAAACAAAAATATGTTTCTAGACTGGAACTGACCTGACTTGCGCATCTGTCAATGGAGCTTTTGGGTATATGAGTAAAGAGAAAGTACTCTGCCAACAAAGCTGCAAAATTGGTTAGTTGTGTAGAAAGATATTTTCTTATTTTCTGAGGATTAATTTAACAAATATCTTAAAATATTGCTCTAAAAAATGGTTTTATTCCAGAAGCTTGACATTTGAAGTTTATCAACCTCGAACACTTTCAAAAATAAATTGTCTAAATTTATAAAATGTAATGCGAAATAGTTCAATTTGGAAAATTGATTTCCATTCCAGATAAAAAATATACCATTTTTCAGAAGTATCATGTTTTCAAAAAGATTATTTTTATTTTTATTTACGTTGTAAAAAATAATAACTATTTCAGTTGGGGTACGACTAGCAAAACCGGAAGATTGTACTGGTGACTAATAATGAGGAAACATATTTTTATCTACTGCATTGGAATACAATGTTTGTGATTCCCCAAATTGTAGATTGCGAAACACTTGACGATGATTTTACAATTTTTACACTTTTCAATGAGAAATATAGTACATGTGCGAACATGTAATACACATAATAAAACCCTCAAGTGTGATAACTTCAAATGTTTTATAACTTTCTTTCCTCACATTTTACATTATAATTAGTGCCAAATAATATATCTTTTTACGAGAAAGTAAAATCCAGTGTATTCACCAATGACAAAAAATCTTCTGCGCGAAGCAAAGATATCAGTCTGCGTAAGATTAAACTTGCTTTGAAATATACATCTTGTGCGCGAGTATTTAAATTTTGGGTGTCGGTTTTTTGTATTTAAGTTAAATTTATTAGGGTACAACTCTTTTTTAACATATATTCAATTATTTATTTGTAGCGTTGACGTGCTTTCATAAGGCAAGCTGTTGATTAAACTTTTTTTTTTAGGGGTTCACTTAAGTCAGATTATTCGGTGCATGTAGACACTACAATGAAGTTCAAGCATTTTATTGGTATTTCATGTTTTGCTTCTAAACTGTTCTTTTTTCCATATAATAAATTATCATACATTGTAAGATATTCAAAATGTGTTCATTTGGGTCGAACCTTGAAAACATGCTTGTCATATCTACGCAAGGTAATACAACAGTTATAGTTCTTCAAATATCCAGTTTCTTGCCGAACATCGATATTTCACGAGTTGTTTTCAGTTATCTATAAGAAAAATGTATCTTGATATGAAGAGATTTTATTCGTGTGTTTAGACACTTCGTTTTATAACATATGCTCAAAACAATAAAAACTAAGTGTGAATTTAACATTTATTTTAGTGCACAATTTCTCTGCAACAAATTTCACCTTCACGTGGTTCAAATTTATCCAAAAAAGAATAGACTGACCCTATGATCACCTACTGTATCTTCTTTTGTTTCGATGCGAAAAAATTTATCTTCACCCGCTTTAAAAGTGCTCACGATAAAATTTATCCGTCAGTTTTTTCTGTGAAGATTAATTAATGAGAAATAATGAAGAATACATAAAATTAACATGAAATAGGTTTGATTAAGATTTGGGAACCACCCCATTTGTTTCTTTTCCGTCTTCTTATTTTTCATCTAAAGAAGAAATTATCCATATACATGTACATTATATATAATGAAACACGATATAAACAAATAAATGAATAAATATGTTGTTTTTTTTCATTTTTGAAGCCATCGCAACTTTATTCTTTGTCGCTTTTGAAGTTTCTGCAGAGGGTATTTATTATATAAGTGTTCCTTTACTCAAAACACTAAGTTATTGAACATTTCTATATCATACATATATAACACAACATTTCTTTATTCTTCGTTTCAAGCTAGTCTTAAACTCGTAGTATTAAAATAAAATTATTACTAGAAAAAATACATAAAAGTATGTTACTCATAGTAAAAATACTCGCTCAATAAAAGTAATAATTTGGTACGGTAACTTCAAATGATTCAAATTTTCTTCCTCTCACATTTGTCAATGCGTATCTTATATATAATTTAAAAAACACTTTCAATTATCATATGGAATTTGTGCGCCACATGAAAAAGCTGAGCTATTTTGAGTAAAAATATTGACCCAAGATATTGAGACGTAGCATTTTTTATCCAAAAAGGATTTACCCCAGTGGAAAATTTACCGTTGGGACAGGCATGGCTTAAGCTTGGGGTCCAATAATACTAATATTGGCGCAAAATTGTGCGTTTTTATCAAGTTTAGAGCCGAATCGGAAAAGAATAAATATTTTTTTTGCAATTTTGATTATATTAAGAAAAAAAATGTTATACATAGATTTTAATGAAGGGCATCGTTTTTTAACAAAAAATGTTGAGGTTCATTCATAAAGTATCGTGAGAATGACAAAAAATGAATTTTTTAAAAATTCGGAACTTTAAGAATTTTCATCACAGTCTTAGCAGTAGTACCAGGCTCTGTAACCCAAATTTTTTTCACACAGGGCGGAGTGTAGTTGATATAATTCAATAGAATGTTTATAGCTATCCCCACACAAAAAATGTCATCTTTAAGAATGCTTTAAGCTCTTAATTTTTTGTTTAGAAGAATTTTTTTCAAATTAGGAATGTAGCAACATAATAAATACAAAATTTGTTCATTTTGACAACATGAATCGATTAATGTATTTAAAAGCAATCTATGACCAAATGAAGTTATGATATATACAGACTTGTAAATTTTTTTAACGTTCATAAGATAAAAACTTTCTTAATTTTGGGGATATGCCAATATCGAAATTACTAAATTTATTTGTTATGATGAGACAGATCAGTTGATATATTCAACAAAACAAAATTATGATATATACAGATTTGCTAATTTGTTGAGCATGTTCATGAAATAAATCTATTAAGCTATATAAAAACCTTCTATGACCTATGAAAAATAATAATAAACAATAAATAATAATAAGCGATAAAGAATCAAATAATGAAAAGCGCAAGCGAAATCGCCTTTTCCACACCCTCAGAGGCCTTTTACAATCCAAAATACTTTTATCGTAACAGTCTTTTCTCATGATCGTAGAAATATATCAGCCCGATCCTTGTCAAAAAATTATTTCTTTATAACAAAACAATTCTCTATGAGGAAGCACAGTGTTCATGAAATTATCACAATTAAAGGTACACCATATAATGAAGGCGCCCACCATACTACTTTGCAGCGGTTTCTTCTTTTGCTTCGATACGATAAAAAATCAAACTTTATCCACTTGAAAACTACCTGGAACAAAAATTTGTTATATGTCTCCTCTTCTTGTGTTTTTTTTTTATTCAGGAAAAAAATTTAACTACAAGATTTTTTTCAAAGTGAATTCCATTAGCTAAATTTTGTTTAAGGGATAAATGCAGATGGTATGATCTCAACTTGACTTATTTTTAATAGATTCCGTTGGATCACCCTCCATGTCTCTGATTTTTCTTGAGGTCAGTTGGAGGTAATAATTAAACACACATCAGATTATTTGTGCGACATTTCGTTAGTTTGGTGCGCTAAACTCATATGGCTAAAAATTTTTTATTGAACACCAATAGATAGTATTAAAAATATTGTCGAGTAACAACAGTAATAGAGGTCACAATTCACCCTTTTTTAAAAAGGATATTTACCAATATGATTAAATCAAAACACTGATGGAATCAATGAGTCAGGTGTCGCCCAAAGGCGTTACTGAAACTATTCTAGGAGAACACAATAACAACAACTGAATGAATGGATATCTTCGTTCTTTGTTTATGCTCTTCAAATTGCTTTTAATGTAAATCATCTCCGAAATGAGACATTTTCGTAATGAGATTCAAAATATAATATTTTGGTATTCTCTCGATCAAATATATGGTTACTTTTCCTCTGATGTGAATTAATAACAGATTCTTTGTTCCCACATTCTGCATGTCTATTGACACGAGTTTTTAGAGGTCTCTTCGTCTCATCTACATAAGAAGCATCACAGTATTTCCATGGAATTTTATAAACTAAATTAGTCGTATGTCCCATTTTTCAATAGTCTGTACCGAGTTTTATAATCGATTTTGAAGTATGTTTCATTAAAGGTAACCTAACTCTATTGAATTTATTAAGAGCAGTAGAAACATGTTTGTCTTTTGTATTAGATGAAAATTTAATTTTAGTCTCTGAAGTCGGTTTCTGATACCAATTAGAGATAATAATATTGTTTTCTCTAATCAGGGTTAAATCGAAACAGTTGATACTATTGTTATTTTCCAATTCAAAGGTAAATTGGAGATTTTGATGGTAGGAATTTAAAGTATTGGTGACAAAGTCAATGTTTTCTTTCTTAACACATAAAATGGTGTCATCCACATAGCGATGATAAAAAAGAGGAACACAACCATAAGTATCTTTTAATTTTTTCAAACAGGTTTCCAGGTCATCTATGACAATATCTGCAAATAAAGGTGAGATTGAAGAGCCCATCGGTGTTCCCTCAATTTATTGGTATACCGTGCCCCCAAAAAACGGGATAAGTGTTATCAAATAGAAATTTAGTACAATTTTTTATTTCATCGAAAGGTATTTTGCATATAGATTCAATATGCTGGTATCTTCTGTCAAGACTTTCAAGAACTAAGGAGCACGGAATGTTTGTAAGTAATGAGCTAACATCTAAAGACAAAAGAATGTGGTCATTATCAATTCTTGTTTCTTTTAGTTTTTCCTTTATTTCATAACTATTGTTAATATGTGAAAGTGGATCTTTCGACGCATTTTTTAATCCATCATGAACTACTTTCGCTAAAAAATATGTGGATCTATTAATTAATGAAACTATCGGAAGAAGTGGAGCGTCTTTTTATGTACCTTAGGAAGTCCATCAAATTTAGCTAGAGTGGTGTCAGTTAAGGTCAACTGATTTTTGTCGTATTTATATTTTAAGAAATCATTATCATTCAAGTTTCTAAGTATCTTAGAAGTATTTGTTTGCAGTGATTTTGAAGGGTTATCCTTTATCGGAATATAAATTTGTCTGTCAAGTAGAAGTTCATGTGCCCTTTTACTGTAATCCGTTTTGTTTAGGCAAACAGTAAAGTTTACTTTGTCTACTGTGGTAAAAAAAATGTCGGGATTTTTATCAAGAACAATTTTAGTGTTTTTCAACTTTTTGGTAGATTTTTTTCATCAGACAGAACCATCAACTATTTTTCAGGTCATCCAATTCAAATGAAAAAGAACATTGTGTTTAATCTGGTTGATAGAGCTTTGAAATTATCCCACGGACGATTTCATGTACACCACTTAAAATTGTTATCGAAATACTACTAAAAAATGATGTTCTTCTAAATTCATTGAAAAATAAATAAGAGTCCTTAAGAATAAAACTACATTTTCATCTAATACAAAAGGCAAATATGTTTCTTGTAACCAAATTTTCGCTCGACGCCCGAAAGTTTGTCTGCCGTATATGCCGAACATGTTTGATAATAAATTGTCTACTGCACTTAAGAAATTCAATGTAGCTACGTTACTTTCGCTGAAACCTACTTCAGAATCGATTATAAAACTTGGTAAAGGCTCTTCTGAAAAATGAGACATATGACTATATAATTTAGTTTATGAAATTCCATGCAAAAACTGCGATACTTCTTATGTGGATGAGACGAAGAGACCTTTAAAAACTCGTGTCAATGAACATGCAAAATATGAGAGCAAAGAATCTGTTATTCATTCACATCAGAGGAAATTTAACTATATATTCGATTAAGAGAGTACCAAAATATTAGACTTTGAACCTAATTACGAAAGACGCCTCATTTCGGAGATGATTTACATTAAAAGCAATTTCAAGAGTATAAACAAAAAAGAAGATATATTCATTAAATTACAGATATTTTCCGGCACTCCAAAAAATTTAATTCACAATTTCTCATTCACTTACACATACAGATTCTCTGATACCTATTCACGCGCACACGTATATTCTTGGTATATGTTGATAACTCGATTAATGTTTTGTGTCTTCGTTTGAATTTTCTTAGTTATTTGTCACGATTCGCTAAGTTCTTGTTGTTCTGTTCTCTGAGAATGATGTAAAAAGTTTTAGTAACGCCTTTGGGCGACAACTGGCTCATTGAATCCATCAATGTTTTAATTTAATCATATTGGCAAGTATCCTTTTTAAAAAAAGTGAATTGTAATCTTTCTTATCTATTGGTGTCCAATACAAAAATTGTAGCCTGATGAGGTTAGTGATCCACGCTAACGAAATGTCGCACAAATAATCTGATGTGTGCTTAATTATTACCTCCAACTAACCTGAAGAAAAATCAAAGACTATTGATCTATTTTTATTATATTATTCTTATTGCTGAATTCTCTGTATTCCCAATAGCTAATGTCTCCAAACTGAATCATAAAATTCCTCCCTTCATCTGAAAAAAATATAAAATGTATAATATTGATGAAAACCACTTTTCGGTGACAATAAATTGATCATTCTTTTCTTCGCAAGGTTGAGAAAATTCCCACAGAGCTCATTAGATTGAAATGCATCCATTCCTTTTTATCTTCGATGATCTGTATTGACATCTCGTCGATTCCATTCATCTACATAGTCTAGAGGCGTCTCATACTCTCAGATAGCTATAATTAAAAGTCGATCAGGCTCTTGCCTGGCTCGGAGTCCTCTCATAGATAAAAGCAGCCTCTCCTCCAGAGAAGTACAGAGCAAGAAATGAGCCAACGGTAGGATATAATACCAGGAATCGCTATCTCTTTCGACCGGGATGGAGTTCCGCATCGGCTTTCTATATATATTTTTAACGCCTTCATTTCCGCCGGCTGGGGACACCGGAAATAGCGGGACGATACCTCGCGGTGTTTCAAGTATTGATCAGTTCGAGGACCTGGAACTCACCCATTCTGGGGGTGGTGGTTCTACCCACCAGACTCCTAGCCCAGACCCCACCCCTAAACTCGTTTCACATCGACGATTTTTAAACGTCTCCACCCCTTATATCCGAATCTATACCAGAAAATTATAAATTGCTATAAGTTGTCATTTATAGCTCAAATTGTTGCTAAAATTTTTAAATTTTGACCCTGGATTATTTTTAACATTTGGACCGATTAAGCTTTAAAAGAAACTAGAGACTTTAAGGAACCTATCTGACGCCTTCGTCTTCGTTTCCTGTCACGAATTTTACACTCGTGGAATAGCCAGCTTCTCGCACTTGTTACACAATATACTATTCTGCACTGTATATCCAAACATTAGGTGATGAAAAGATAAGGATGGTCTTTAATGACATGTTATGTTCTGCTTTATTGAGGAGCTAAAGTAAAAATAATTACATACAAGCATTTTTTTATGAGGGTGCGTTTTGTGAAATGGTGAAAAGGCTGAAAAGAGATGTGCTGAATGTGATAGGGGCGCAAAATAAAAAAGGGTATTTGGGAGGCGTGACCATAAGTCAGAGTATCTCTGGATTTGCGAAATCAGTGAGAAGGGTTGGTTAGTATCAACAGGTAGAGACTTTACTCTCGCCCACTAGGATAAGCCGGGGGTTAAGCGCCGGCGCTGGTTAAGCCGTTCACACCCTCTGAGGGTGTTACCCACCTTTCATTGGTCCAGTTCTCCAGTTGGACGTGTGAAAAACAAACCTTGTCCTGCGCAAACAAGGAATTTAAAAACTAATCCAATTTTTTTGTGATGAAAAGAGTTTCTGCTGGAAAGCCGTGAATGAAAAACGAAGAGCAGGACACCGGCAGGGTACTTGGTCATTTTGGAGATCCAAAAACGAGCTGTACTTGGGAGAAATTGATTAACTTAGGCATAGAAAAATGCTTGTTTATTTTAAATACTTGGTGCAGAGGCGAAAGCCACAGTATGAATGAGTTTGTTGTAGTGGATGAGGGACAGAGAGGGCTAGTAACAGATACAAGAGTTATGAGAGTCTCTGAATTTGGAACGGATCACTACCTCATTGTTTCAAATATGAACCCAGGTCAAGGATGGACGAGAAGAAGAATAAATTTATAATAAGTCAAAGTAGACGCGAGTTAAAATGTAGAATTTTCAGAAATTAGAAGTACAAATGGTGTATCGTGAAAAGCTAAACAAATAATTAGAACATCATACAGGAGACTGGAAGACGGAATTAGGCAATAAAAATGCAGAGGGTGCATGGATAATACTAGAGGGTAGTGGGTTGATTTAGAACCAATATATTCAGATTATTCCATTTTTCAGAAAGAAAAAGGTAATGATCCAAACCAATAACACATTTCTAAAAAATTACTAAAGTTCTCAAAATTTTTTCAAAGATATATTTATGTAAAATAGATATCTTTTGGCAAATTGAGTTAATTATTAACAACCTCAATTAAAAGAAATCTTGAGTTTTCATAGACAACCCACAGATTGGAATCAAACTTTGCATAATGTCTCTCTTTTAAAATTTCTTAAAAATCGAAATAAAATCTATTTTCTTATGAAAATTTGTTTGTGTACTGAAAAAGAACGCCCAAAAAGTTCACAGTTCAAAAATAGACTTTGAGACTACCTGTCTTTTTCTGCTCATTAGAGACAGATGTACAATAAATGTACACAACAGGAAGAAAAAAAAGGGAGAAAAAAGAAAGAGCCAACCAAAACCATCCTCGCACTTTTTCCTTTCTCCGTCTTCATTTTTTATTCTGCTAGAGGATCAACATGTTTCAAAGCCAATTTAGACTTCCTCATCAGGGGTAATTTATAGGAAAAACAACAGGTATAACATTGATAAATTGTTAGATTAGAAAAATACTGTTTTTATCTGAAAATGAAACAGATATGATAGATAGCAAATTTAGTTTTCTTGGTACATATTTCATACATTACTTGAAAATTGAAAATTTAACATAGTCGAATAATTCTGAATAAATCCCAAATTCAGATCCTTTAATTTTTTTTTGTTTTGATTGGAAATCAATGCCCGCAATTTTCAAATTATGACACAAAACTAAAACCATTATATCCAATTAGTGATTCCATCTCAAAAAAACTATTAATTTAAAAAGAGAATTATTCGCCTATGTCAAATTTTCAATTTTCAAGTAATGTATGAAATATGTACCAAAAAAACTAAAATTACTATTAATCATACTCGTATCTGTTTTATTTTCAGGTAATAAACAATATTTTTCTAATCTAACAATTTATCAATTTTTATACCTGTTGTTTTTCCTATAAATTGACCCTGATGAGGAAGTCTAAATTGGCTTCGAAACATGTTGGGCCCCCAGTAGAATAAAAAATAAAGACGGAGAAAAGAAAGAGTGTGAGGATGGTTTTGGTTGACTCTTTCTTTTTTCTCCCTCTTGTTTCTTCCTGTTGTGTACATTTATTGTACATCTGTCTCTGATGAGCCAAAAAAACAGGTAGTCTCAAAGTCTATTTTTTAATTGTGAACTTTTTGTGTTTTCTTTTTCAGTACACAAAAAATTTTCATGAGAAAATAGATTTTATTTCGATCTTCAAGAAATTGTAAGAGAGACATTAAGCAAAGATTGGTTACAATCTGCAGGCTTGCCTATGAATACTTAAGATTTATTTCGATTAAGGTTGTTAATAATCAACTCAATTTACCAAAAGATATTCATTTTACATAAATATATTATTTTTTGATTTGAGAACGTTAGTAATTTTTGAGAAATGTGTTATTGGTTTGGATTATTACCTTTTTCTTTTTGAAAAATGGAATAATCTGAATAGAATGGTTCTAAATCAACCCACAAAATTTGATCTTGGCACTTTGATCTTTTTCCTTCATTTCCCATGTTCTGTGTACATAAATCTTGTAATAATTTTTCAGGTTTTTCAATTGTACAACTTATTTAAATGTTAACCTGGTACTTATCAAAAAATAAGGTTGCCATGAGGTTTTACATACAATTTTTAATTTTATAATTAATTAAAATTTCAACCTCGTGCTTATCAAAAAATAAGGCAGCCATAGGTTTTACATACATTCATTAAATGAAATTATACCCTCGCTGCATACAAAAAATGGTTTTCTGAGGAAGATGCCATATTAACAATGTGTGCACATTATGTAGCATTGAGTACTTGATTTACATTGTCTCTAATCTTGTGATTTTTTACAGATATTTTTGATTTCAAATATATTTAATATACTTTCAGTTTTTTTAATTTTTATCAATTTTTTACGACTCATTAAAATGTTAACCTGGTACTTATAATAAAATAAAGTTTCCAGAAGGTTTTACATACAATTTTCATTTTTATTACAAATTAGAATGTTAACCTGATAGTTATCAAAAAATAAGGTTGCCAATAGGTTTTTACATACATTCAGGGAAACGAAACGATACCCTCGTTGCCTACAAAAAAAGGTATTCTGAGAAAGATTCCATATTAACAATATGTGCATATCTTATCATGTACCATTGTGTACTGTATTTTGACTAACATTTATGTTTCCAATTTTTATAATTTCATAATTTTTCAGATGCTTATGTGTTTTTCTATATCTATTTCAGATTTTCTTATATCTACTCTACTCTTGACTTTATTGAACATTTTGTAAATATAATCATAATGTCATATTGGTACTTATAAAAACTAAATTTTGTGAGAAGTATGTATTCTCTAAATCTTGATTTTAAAGGCCAAAGAAACAGGTAGTCTCAAAGTTTATTTTTGAATTGTGAACTTTTTGGGTGTTCTTTTTCAGTAAACAACAAATTTATAAGAAAATAGATTTTATTTCGATCTTTGAGAAATAACACATTTCTGTAAATTGCTAACTTCCTCAAATTTGTATACTATATTTAAATAAAAATATATATCTTTTGGTGAATTAAGTTAATCATTAATACCTCAATTAGAAGAAATCTCAATAGCATTCATAGGCAAACCTGCAGATTGGAACAAATCTTTGCTTAAATTTTTTTGGATTGTTACCTTTTTCTTTTTTGAAAAATGGAATAATCCGAATAGATTGGTTCTAAAACAACCTAAGTAAGAAATCAGAGTCAAACTTCACTGGGCCGAATTCGATGCTTATGTGTAAAGAAGGGACACCCTCAATGAAGAAGTGCATGCTTGTGCGAGCACGTGAGCATTTTTTTTTCAACAGCACATAAGCACACGCCGGAACCGGAAACTATCCAAGCACGCGAGCAACACGCGTACAGGAAATTAGGGTGAAACGATTTGAAAGTCTCGAGAACAGTTAAACCTGGGGACAT
>JAUMHM010000005.1:17567974-17587024 GCA_032362435.1 Melikaiella ostensackeni | reverse complement strand
CTTTGAAATCCTTTACAGTCCTTGGAGATTCAATAAAATCCCTTAAGTCTTATGAAATCCTTCGAAATACCTTAAAATCTCTTGAAATCTTTGCTTGGGAATCGGTAGGAACCCCTGAAATTTCATTCTCTGGAATATAGTTCTCTAGAAATCCCTTAATATCATAGGAAAACTTAAAAATTCTTTGAAATGTGTTAATTCCTTTATATCTCTTGAAATTGTTAAAATCCCGTGAAGTAAAATTTAATTTAATCCCTAAAGTTCTTTATAAATTCTTTGAAATCCCTTGAAATATTTGGAAATCATTTTTAATTTCTGGATTATAAATTGAATCAAACTTATTCATTAACTTTTTCCAAAAAAAATCGTTTGGGAATCGGTAGGAATTCCTGAAATTTCATTCTCTGGAATATAGTTCTCTAAAAATCCCTTAATATCATAGAAAAACTCAAAATCTTTTTGAAATGTGTTAATTCCTTTATATCTCTTGAAATTGCTGAAATCCCGTAAAGTAAAATTTAATTTAATCCCTAAAGTTCTTTATAAATTCGTTGAAATCCCTTGAAATATTTGGAAATCATTTTAAATCCCTTGAATATAAATTAAATTAAACTAATTCATTAACTTTCTCTAAAAGAACGTTCTAATTCCTTGAAATCTTCAGAATACTTTGAAGTTTTTAAAAATCTTATAAAATTCTTTGATATCCCTAGAAGTTTGTTAAATGTCTTGAAATTCTTTAGAATCTTGTAAAATAACATAGAAACTTGAAAATCATTTGCATTTTTTAGAATTCCTTCATATTTTTTGAAATTGTTGAAATCGCTTGAAATAAAATTCAATTTATTGCCTAAAGTTCTCTAGGAATTCGTGGAAATTCCTTAAAATCTCTAGAAATATTTGGAAATCATAAGAATCTATTAAAATAAGTAGAAATCATTCGAATTCCCTTGAATGTAAATTAACTTAAACTTATTCGTTAACTTTCTCTAAAAAAAACCATTCAAAATCCTAGAAATCTTTGAAATCCTTTATAATCCTTGGAGAATCGATAACATCCTTTAAATCTTATAAAATTCTTCGAGATATCTTAAAATCCCTTGAAACTTTTGTTTGGGAATCGGTGGGAATTCCTGAAATTTCATTCTCTGGAATATAGTCCTCTAAAAATCCCCTTATATCTTAGGAAAACTTAAAAATTCTTTGAAATGTGTTAATTTCTTTACATCTCTTGTTCTCTATTTTTTGTATCAATTCTTTCAATATTGTTTATTTCTATACTGAATTTCTTATACTTATTTTCTATATTGATTTTTTTTTTAGAATTGCGAAAAAATTATAAGAAATTCATTATCGAAAAATCATTATAGACTTATACTGAATTTCCTATAATATTTTTTCGTAAGGGGGTATTAAATGGGATTGTATGGGATTGCACGAAATTTTATGGAGGTCGCTCGAGATTTTATAGAAATTGCATGGTATTGCATGGGACCTTGAGGAAAAAAGTTCACCCTTCTTATAAGCCTAAAAAACCTTCATTTTTGAAGGTCGAATATTTATTTTTTCAAAAAATGCTTATGATCGATGAAAGGGGCGTGTAAAATCCTACATCGAAACTGTAAAACACAAAATTTTGTTTAATTGATATTAAAAAGTTACAAGTCGCTGAATATGATGGTGCACTCAAAAAAACACAAAAATATCAACCCCTCCATCTCGGTAATTATTTGTCTCAATGGAAAAACTTTTTCCCTATGAATTGGCATCCAGCATGACTACGCTTTGCTGAAGTTTGAGTCCGATCGGAGAACTTCGTTTTTTTAGGTGGGCTCACTTTAAAAATAATCAAATACTTAAAAAACCTTTTGACACTTTTAATTTCCCGCGAATCTTACGAAACACCTATCTAAAATGACGAATTATCACGTGTGTTCCGGTACCAAAACGCACCCATCAGATAACTGGTTATCTCGTTAAACAGCGTTCCCGCGTTTGTTATCAAAGATAAGTCAGTTAGTTTCTTGTCTCTGCAACGAACCGCTCCCAGTAATTGGAAAGCAAGTGCAATAGACATAAATTATGTAAATGAAACTAAAAATTAATAACATTAATTAATTAAGAGTACAAAAAGTAATAATTTCGAAAAGCCAATGAACTCCGAAGAAGATGCTTATCTTCGAGCAATATTTGGGACGGTGGAAGTGATCTTTTACGGAAGAACTGAGGTGGTGGTGTCTAGGTTCTTAAAATTGAACCTCTGATGAAAAAATGTATCAAAAATCGGTTTATAGTAGCAGAAAAATGATTCTTTTGTTATTAAGTTTTTCAACGATATTTTTATTATTAATTGATGCTCAAAGTACTTGTCCTGAGAAATGCTCGTGTTACTTGAATCAAGTTCCTCGCACTATAACCTGTTCTGGAAAAGGATTGACAGAATTTCCTCAGAATTTAAGCGATTTGGTAAGTTATTATTTAATTAATTTATGAATTTTTATTTTTTTAAATTTATTGATTTGTTAATCTCTCCTTCTCTCCATTTATTCATGTCTTCATTATTCTTTGTGGCTAAACGTATAAAAAGGATGACTTGATGACCCTGTTTTCAAAAATTAATAGGCACATGAATATTCCCCAAATTCTATTTTCCTTAATATTAATTTTACCTAAAATAATTTGACCGAATAGCAATTTTCTATAATTTTTGTTTATCCTAATGGCCAGTTTAGCTAATTTTCATTTTTCCGAATTGCCATTTGTCATCATTTTTGTATTTCCGACTTACCATTTGACTTAATTTTTCATAATACTGAATCACTATTTAATATAGTTTTTATTTGTTCGAACTACTCTTTGTCATAATTTTTATTTTTCCGAATTATCATTCGTCACATTTTTTATTTTTCCAAAACACTATGTGACGTAATTTTTATTTTTCCGAATAAGCACATAACCTAAAATTCATTCAAACGAAACGCCATTTGTCATAATCCCCATGTCATCGAAACTGAATGTAACATAAATTCCATTTTTCTTAAAATGGCGTTCGGAATTCTTATTAACTGATTCGAATTTCGCGGCATTATTCAGCCAATCAGGATGCTGGTCTCCATTTTAGGGAGAATGAAATTTTTGTTACATAGCGTTTCGGAAAAATAAAAATTATGTTAAATAGTAATTCGGTATTATAAAAATTATGTCGAATTATAATTCGGTAAAATCAAAATTATGTCGAGTGGAAATTCGTAAATACAAAAATTATGACAAATGATAATTCGGAAAAATAAAAATGATGACGAATTGTATTTCGAAAAAATAAGAATTATGTTAAATAGTGTTCCGGTATTATAAAAATTATATCAAATTATAACTCAGTAAGATAAAAATTATGTCAAGTGGTAATTCAGAAATATGAAAATTAGCACAAAAAGTAATCTGAAAAATAAAAAATAGCTAAATTGGCCATTAGGATAAACAAAAGTTGTAGAAAATTGCTATGCGGTTAAATTATGTGAGATAAAATAAATATTAAGGAAAATAAAATTTGGCGAATATTCATGCGCCTCGAAAATTAATACTCCTTCAAAAATTCAAACAATTTCTGAGTCTTTTGTAATCGAGAATAATTTTGTATATTAATACTTTTTTAGATACATTCTCATAGCAAAACAAAATAATTATATCTATTCAGTAAGTGTTTAAGTTTCTTCAAGAAAATTTTATATCTGTGAATTAAAACTATACTAATAAATACTTTTCAATTAATGATTTCCTGATCGAGTGACAATTCCTTCTAAATTAAATTAAAATTTTATCACTAAAGAAATTTAAATCATTTATATTCACCAACAGGTGGAGTACCTGGATTTATCAGAAAATTATATATCAGAGATTCCAGATGACATAAATCGCTTATCAGAACTCGAGGACTTGAATCTGTCACGAAATAGACTGACATCACTTCCAAGCAACCTAGCTGGTCTTCTGAAACTTCAAAAATTGAGTTTGAGTGGAAACAATATAACTATTGCAAATAATTTATCTTCTTTGAGTCAACTCAGTTTTTTGAAAATGTTGTACCTGTCTCACAATCCAATATCAGATTTAAATGGATTGCAGAACACAAATCTCCAAACTCTTGATGCTAGTCATTGTGGTAAGACAAAATAATTACTGTATCAAGTTAGGGATGTTGGATAAACAATTTTTTTTATGGTTGAATTAAAAAAAAATTACTGAACGTTATGCCTGATAAATAGTGAATACATTTTATAACACTTTATACGTTATTTATCCAGTACCCTTAATTTTACGCTTACGAAAAAGTATTATAGAAAAATCATTATAGGCATTATAAGCAATAGTGAAATTATGAATCTTCAACCAAAAATAAATTAATTTTCAACAAAGGAATTCAATCTTTAGCCAAAAAAGGTTTTAATTTTGAATTAGAAACAGTTGAATTTTGAAACCTAAAATATGAATTTTCTACAAAACAGTTACCTTTCAACCAAATAATTGAATTTTCAATCAAAGAAGATGAAATTTTTAACTAAAGAAATAAATTTTTAGACCAAAAAGGCGAATTTTTTACAAAACAACTCAATTTCCAACCAGAAAATATGAACTTTTTACTAAATTGTTCAACTTTCAAGCCAAATAGATGAATTTTTTGCAAAACAGTTATAATTTTCAACCCGTAAATATGAATTTTCAAGAAAAAAAAAATTTCTACCAAACAGTTGAATCTTCAACCGAACAGTTCAATTGCCAACTAAATAGTTTTATTTTCTACTAAAATACTTAAAATTTCATTAACAGTTTGTAACAAAATTTTTGTATTCCAACAAAACACATGAATTTTCAACTAAAAAAGATAAATTTTCAACCAAAAAAGATAAATTCTCAACGAAAAATGTAATAGTTAGTATTTCAGCGAAAAAATTCATCAAAAATAGACAAATTCAAACAAAACGACGAATTTTAAACAGAAGTGTTGAATTTTCAACCAAAAAAGATTTTTCAGTCAATAAGGAAAAAAAATTCAATAAAACTGTTGTATTTTCAAGCCAAAAGGACGAATTTTCTACAAAGCAGTTGAATCTTCAACCCGAAAATATGAATTTTCAACAAAAAAGTTGATTTTCAACCAAATAGTTGAATTTTCAACATCCTTATTAAATTTTCAACTAAATAATGGAATTTTTAGTCAAGAAAGATAAATTTTCAACAAAAAAAAGAGAATTCTCAACGAAAAATGTAATAGTTGGTATTTCAGCGAAATTAAAAGAAAAATTTAATTAAAGGCAGATAATTTCAAACAAAAAGACGAATTTCAAACAGAAGAGTTGAATTTTCATCCAAGAAAGATTTTTTAGTCAATACGGGAAGATAATTTCAATTAAATTTTTGAATTTTCAAGACAAAAAGATGAATTTTCAAAAAATATTTGAATTTTCAATAGAAAATGCTAGCTTCTTAACAAAATTGTTGAATTTTCAACAGCCTCATTAAATGTTCAATCAAATAATGAAATTTCTAATAAAAAAGATGAATTTTCAATCAAGAAGGTTAATTTTCTACAAATAAAACGAGTTTTCAACAAAATACGTGAATTTTCAAATAAAAAGATAAATTTTCGAAAAAATGAATTTTCAACAAAAAATGTAATCGTTGGTATTTCAATGGAAAAAGATTTTAATTTTTAATAAAAAACAGATACTTTCAAACAAATAAAAAAAGAATTTTGTACAGAAGAGTTGAATTTTCAACCAAGAAAGATTTTTTAGTCAAGAAGGGAAGATAATTTGAATCAAATTTTTGAATTTTCAAGCCAAGAAGATAAATTTTCTACAAGACAGTTGAATATTCAACTCAAAAATATGAATTTTCAACAAAAAAGTTGATTTTCAACCAAACAGTTGACGTTCTGCCAAAATAGTTTCCAACAAATATTTAAATTTTCAATTAAAAATGATAACTTTTTAACAAAATTGTTGAATTTTCTGTAATATAATTAAATTTTCAACCAAATAATGGAATTTTTATGAAAAAGGTGAATTTTCAATCAAGAAAGATTAATTTTTTACAAAATAGACGATTTTTCAACAAAATACATGAATTTTCAACTAAAAAAGATAAATTTTCAATAAAAAAACAGAATTCTCAACGAAAAATGTAATAGTTGGTATTTCAACGATGAAATATTTTAATTTTCAATCAAAAACAGATAATATCAAGCAAAAAGACGAATTTTAAACATAAGAGTTGAATTTTCAGCCAAAAAAGATTTTTCAGTCAGGAAAGGAAAAAAATTTCAATATAATTTTTGAATTTTTAAGCCAAAAAGATGAATTCTCTAAAAGACAGTTGAATCTTGAACCCGAAAATATGAATTTTTAACAAACAAGTGAATTTTCAATCTAAAATGATAACTTTTCAACAAAATTATTGAATTTTCAACAATCTAATTAAATTTTTAACCAAATAATAAAAATTTTTAATAAAAAAAGATGAATATTCACTCAAAAAGATCAATTTTCTAAAAAAAATATGAGTTTTCGACAAAATACATGAACTTTCAACTAAAAAAAATGAATTTTCAAAAAAAATGAATTTTCAAAAAGAATGAATTCTCAACGAAACATGTATTAATTGGTATTTCAGCGAAAAAAGATATCGATTTTCATTTAAAAACAGATAATTTCAAACAAAAAGACAAATTTTGAACAGAAGAGTTGAATTTTCAACCAAGATAGATTTTTTAGTCAAGAAGGGAAAATAATTTCAATTAATTTTTCAAATTTTCAAACCAAAAGACGAATTTTCTACAAAGCAATTGAATCTTGAACCAAAAAATATGAATTTTTAAAAAACAAGTGAATTTTCAACCTTATAGTTAGAGTTTCTACCAAAATAGTTTAATTTTCAGCCAAAAAGACGATTTTTGAACAGATATTTGAATTTTCAATCTAAAATGATAACTTTTTAACAAAATTGTTGAATTTTGAACAACCTAATTAAATTTTCAACCAAAAAATAAAAATTTTTGATCAAAAAAGATGAATATTCAATCAAGAAGATTAATTTTCTACAAAAAGACGAGTTTTAAACAAAATACATGAATTTTCAACTTAAAAAGATAAATTTTCAAAAAAAAAAAAATGAATTTTCGTCAAGAAGGAAAAATAATTTCAATCAAACTTTCAAATTTTCAAGCCAAAAAGACGAATATTCTACAAAACAGTTAAATCTTCAACCAAATATTATGAATTTTCAACAAAAAAGTTGAATTTTTAACTCGATAAGAAGGTTTTTTAAAAAATATTGGAATTTTCAACCAAAACATAAAATTTTAAACCAAAAAGATGAATTGTCAAACAGAAATGGAATAGTTAAATTTTCAGTTAAAAAATTGATTTTCAACCAAAAGACATAAATACTCAATGAAAAATGCAATATGTAGTTGATATTTCAACCAAAAAAGATTCTAATTATTAATCAAAAACCATCAAAATGAATTCAGCCAAAAAGACGAATTTTCAATGAAAGAGTTGAGTTTTCAATGAAGGAGTTGAATTTTCAACAAGAAAGTTCATGTTTAACCAAATAATTAAATTCTTCAGCAAATAATTGAATTTTCAACCGGTTCTTAAGGTAAAAAATATTTTTTTTTTTCATTTTGCGTCCAAATTTCTAACAGTATTGAAAAAAGTTTTATATAAAAGTTGTAGATCTAGAGAAATTACACCTTTCTGATTGTCTGACTTTTCTTGTATAACCAACTGTTATGGAGAAAAATCAAAAAAGAAAATTAAAAAATGGATCTTGTTTCGAGTATTACGTGTTTTTAAAATATTTTCTGGATAAAAAAGACAAGAAAATATAGTACAATATAAAAAAATAGTTTATTTAAAATGGCTGTGTCAGATTACTAACATTTTAGGCCATGGCAGAAATGAATAATATTAAAATATTAAAATTTTCATTGCAAAATCTATAAGATACTTATAGCTTTTTAGTCTCATTATACCCACATTGTTAAACGAAACTTCTTTAAATATCACAATTTTTGTGTACTTTTATGTGAGCAGTTCAAAATAAATGATGAATTTATGCTTTCTTCTACTTTTCGCATCAATTATTTCAATACATTAATATTATACATTTCTATAAATATTTTCCTATAATTATTTGCCTATAATTTGCCCTATAATTATTTCTATAATCGCGACAAAATTATAGGAAATTCATTAAAGGAAAATCATTATAGACCTATGATGATTTTCTTACAATACTTTTTCGTTAGGGTAATTAATAAAACATTATTTTTCGATGATTATTAATGTACAGATATTAAATAATATAGAAATAAAAGAATTTGGAAGCACATTTCTGGATGGATTCCCAAATATAAGGAGTTTAAGCTTAGCTGAAAATTCTCTAACAAGTATTCAGAAACCATTGAGTGAAACTCTTACATGGTTAAACTGTTCTGATTGTGATTTGAATTATTTGAATTCTGATACATTTGAAGGCCTTCCGAACTTAGAAGAACTGATAATGAACAATAATAAGCATTTAACATACAGTACGAGGTAAGATAAATGTATTCAATTACTTTCGTGCAAAATGTTCAGTTTGGTCCATTTTATGAGGTTAAGCTTTCTTAAGTCCCAATGATCTATTCTGTATTATGTATTATGTCAAATGTTAATTCGAAAATATAAAAATTATGACAAATGGTGATTCGGAAAAATAACAATAGCACAAAAAGTAATTCGGAAAAATAAAAATGATCTAAATTGGCCATTAGGTTTTACATACAATTTTATTTTCACAACTAATTAAAATGTTAACCTGGTACTCATAAAAAAATAAGGTTGCCAAAAGGTTTTACATACCTCACAAAAAATAATCTTCTTTTCGCACACTTAAGTTAAAGTACAGAAAATGATAAAAATCACGAATAATATCCTTTTCCTCGTTAAGTTCAAGACAACTTATTTATTTATTTTTTTTTATCCAGTTATGTTCATAAACTTACTGAAACACAAGAAAATGTAATACAGTATTCTGCTTAACCTAAATTAGGTAAGAAGTTTCCTATGAATGAAACTGAAATTTGCTTTTCGGCTCTGAAAAGACGATCTGATGACTCTATCCTTTGCTTTAGATGAATAGTCTTGGCGAGAGGCGATTGTGACTTCTTTTACACATGTTTCAACCGTTTGAGTGTGACTATAACTGTTGGTGAACATTTGATTTGAAACAACATGGGTACATAAACACATACAAAAAATTGAACTAGAACTCGCAATTCGAAGGATGGTTGTTCTGTTCCCATGTAGGTTTGAACTATTCTACTTGCCTTTCCTGACAACTCTGGAGAACACTCTCCTGCTGTAACAGCTGTCCAAATATCGAGAAGGTACTTCTGGTCTGATCTAACATCATTTGCGGTGACTGTTAGAGGATTTGGAGATTGAACTGGATCAAAGTTGACAACTATTAGTTTTTCACACGAAGGTAACATTTTACCAATAAGACCAGAGTAGTCAGTAGGACCAGAAGTCTTACCATCAAGCTTTATGAACAGATGATTCAGTGGCAATTCGTTTCCGTGAAGCTGACAGACGACCCACTGTAATGTTCTTTCAAATTTAATTTCTAGTCTTCATATAATACCAGAATGCTTACCAGTATCTGTAGGACACCCATCGCATCTGATACAATTTAGGTAGGATAGATAATTCCTGTTTTCATTAAAAAATGCCAATACTGCATTTGATACATCTTCAGCTGCCGTAGATGATGAAGACACGAAAACTAAATAAGAACATCCAGGTACTTGAATAAGAGAAGTGTGTTCTTCTCGCTGTGTTGTTTGCTTCAATATTCTATCATTCACTCTTTCCGTAAGTTTCGTTTCATCTTTTCTACCATCAAAGTAAAGTGCTTCCAGTTTTGCAACCGATGATAACTATTGTCTTGGCAGTTCTGTGCGAGTTCTTATTCTTTCTCGATAAACTTTACTTTTATCAAAAACTAGCCCTTTCACTTCAGGAATGTACTTACTTACGTCATACAAAATTGAAGAAGCCAGAGCTGCAGCACTTCTATTTTCCATTCCGTATCTGTCACAAGCTGCTGAAAATGTTAGACATTTTTTTCTAGTTTGTTCTGTTGATTTTATTTTATTAGGAAACCACTGCTCATTCTGCTCTTCATCTTCATCTCCATCTCCACCTTCATCTTCATCTTCATCTTCATCCTCATCATCATCTTCATCTTCATCTTCATCTTCATCTTCATCTTCATTCTCATCTCTCATCTCTCATCCTCATCCTCACTACCATCCATCTCATCTCTCTCATTTTCAGCACTATTGATGGAAAATATTTGTCCAGTAATTCCATGAAGAGGATTGTCACAATCAATTTGAAGTTTTCTACATTTGTTTCCAACTTCCACTTTTCCTTGCGGCAGTTCGTCACGAATTCGTCGTTTTTCTTGCTCTCCAGGATGCTCAGTTCTAATCAATGGTTTAAACAGTATTCTTCGTCTTCTTGAAGTTCGTTGGTCTAAAAAAAATGCCCTGTCATATTCAAATAGTTTTTCCTTGCAAGAGTACGATTCACATTTACACTCACAAATGGCTATATCAAAACGCCTGTAGCTTCCTTGCTTAAACATCTTGATTTTATTACTGAAGTTTGACTTCTTATTATCTCGTTCATATATCGTTCTCAAAGTAAGAAGTGCAGTACGATCTTTTAAGATTAAGTCTACAGTAGTTCTATCTGAAGCGATTGGGATGAAAGTTGATTTCCAAATCTCTTTTACTTTTATCAAGACTAAATTATCAGTACTATAAGAAGATGGATACTTCCCGTTTCCTTCTTGCAACACATTTTCATGCTCAAAAAAGTAGTGTCTCATAACATTCATTTGAATTGGTAACTTTCTTCCATTCACCGCACAAGAATCTCCAAAAATCTCACACTTTCTTAACTTTTCTTCAGACATCTTACACGAAACTATAAAACTGTACGAATTTTAGACGAGAATAAGTGAAGTAATGTCAAATAGATTGGTTAGGATTTCGTTCGTAAACAAAATATATACTGAAGTTAACTGTTAGTTGACTATGAAAGCTACATTTTTCTTTTATTTAGTTTCAATATAGAATTTGAAAAAATTTGGTTAAAATACGAACATAAGATCACTTTTTATGAGGTCTATACTACATAGAGACTTATAATGGCATAGATTACAACTTTTACTGTTCACCCGGATAAGGAAAAAAAATTGTTGGCTTGAAAATAACGAGGAAAATGTAATTGTTCTTGATTTTTTACCATTTTCGGTACTTTAAATTGAATGTGCGAACATAACACAATTTTTTATGAGGTCTGTGCTGCAAAGGATATGATATCATGATAGTATGTAACTTTTGTTATTTACCCAAGCTAGAAAAACTAATTATTGTCCTGACCATAACGAGAAACCTGAAAATGACGAGTAAATTGCAATTTTTCGCGATTTTTACCATTTTTCGGTATTTTAACTTGAGCCTTTGGACTAAATTCTGAATCTTGATGTTTGGGGCTAAGAATTTAGGAATAGTTTCCTAAAATCTATTATCATTCTTCGAACAGATGACTTTTACGCGGGTTTGGGGGCGATTATTCTCTCAAAAAAATGTTAAAATGATCGTTTTTCTAAGGGTATATGTAGACGGTCAGTCGTCAACTATCTTTAAAACCTTTAAAAATTTTGAGAAATAATTGAAATGTTTGTTCAATCACTGTTGTGGTAGAGTGTTTGTAAAACATTGGATTACAATTTTTTGAATTTTATACGCAGGAAGTTATAAAAATTCAATTTATTTATTCTTTTTTCCCTTTTTTTGTTAATATAGTTTTCAGTGTGATAGTTAAAAATTTGGTGGAATGTGATTTTATGATATATGTTACCGAAAGTCCGGTATAGGGGTATCAAAGAATCTATTCAATTAGTAAAAACTTAGATTGGATGCATTACAGGAGGAATTATTGATAGAATGCAAGTTTCATGGGTTTTTTCCAAAAAAGATATTTCATATTGACAAGAAAATATGTTTAACTCTAACAAAAAAAGATAACAAAGAAACTTTTAATGAGATGAATACCATTTAATTGAATGATTCTCTTAGAATTTGATTAAAAAAAGCTGCCATGCACAGATCTGTGCAAATATTCCATGAAAGTATAAATAAAACATTTTTTATTATCAAATGTTGTTTGGTCAATCTTTCCATTTTCTTATTAAAATTAAAAATCTTTAAGATCAATGTGAAATTCACTTATGAAGGTTTTTTTTCTTTCTAATATTCTGAAATAGAAAGCACTATAAAGTGATTTGTATCTATACACTTAACACATAACATTATTATAGAATATTAGCAGTCGAATTCTAAATATAAATAAAAAATCTTTCAGGATTGACTCTAAAAACAAAAGGATCTTTTAAATTGATATTAACAGAGTCATAAATCATTGAGGAAAATATTATCCGCTTAAAACCTACTGAAAGCTCATTTTTTCGAATACGTGATACAAAGTTGATTTTTGAACTATTTCATTTTTGGTTAAAATTAGTCTTTTTAAGATGAAAATTCCACTATTTGGTAGAAAATTTATATATTTTATTGATAACTTGTCTTCTTGGGTCGAAAATTAATCTTCTTGGTTGAAAATTGATGTATTTTGTTGAACATTCATCTTTTTTGGTAGAAAATTAATCTTTTTGGTTGAGCATTTATATTTTTGGGCTGTAAATACAAGTATTTTGTAGAAAATTCGTCTTTTTGACTTAAAAATTCAACATTTTAGATTAAATTTTTCTACTTTTTTGACTTAATAATCTTTCTTGGTTAAAACTTCAACTTTTTGATGAAAATTTTTCTTCTTAGTATTCAAATTATCTCTTCTGCTCAAAATTTCATGTTCCTGGTCAAAAATTAATCTTTTTTAGTTGAAAATTCAAATATTTTGTAGGAAATTCGTCTTTTTGACTTAAAAACTTAACATTTCAGATTAAATTTCTCTTCTTTTTTCACTAAATAATCTTTCTTGGTTAAAAATTCAACTCTTTTGCCGAAAATTGGTCTTTTTGGTATTAAAATTCGTCTCTTTTGGTCGAAATTTAATGTTTTTGGTTGAAAATTAATCTTTTTTAGTTGAAATTTCAACTAATTTGTAGAAAATTTATGCATTTTATTGGTAATTCGTCTTTTTGGGTAAAAAAATAGTCTTCTTGGTTGAAAATTGATGTATTTCGTTGAAAATTAATTTTTTTCGTAGAAAATTAATTATTTTGTTTGGACATTCATATTTTCGTCTATAAAATACAACTTTTTTGTAGGAAGTTCGTCTTTTTGACTTAAAAATGGAACAATTTGGTTGAAAATTTTCTTCCTCATTGACTAAAAAATCTTTCTTGATTAAAAATTCAACTCTTTTGTTGAAAACGTGTCTTTTTGGTTCTAATATTCATCTCTTTGGGTCGAAATTTAATGTTTTTGGTTAAAAATTAATCTTTTTTAGTCGAAAATTCTACTATTTGGTAGAAAATTATTTTTTTTGTTTGGACATTCATATTTTCGTGTACAAAATACAAATTTTTTGTAGAAAGTTCGTCTTTTTCAGTTAAAAATTAAAGAGTTTGGTTGAAATTTTTCTTCTTTATTGACAAAAAATCTTTCTTGAATGAAAATTTAACTCTTTTGTTGAAATATTGTCTTTTTGGTTTTAAAATTCATCTCTTTTGGTCGAAATTTCATGTTTTTGGCTAAAAATTGATCTTTTTTAGTTGAAAATTCAACTATTTGGTAGAAAATTTTTGTATTTTATTGATAATTCGTCTTTTTGACTTGAATTTTAAAAATTTTGGATGAAATTTTTGTTTGTTGACTAAAAAATCTCATTGGTTGAAAACTCAACTCTTTTGTTGAGAATTCGTCTTTTTGGTTTAGCATTCATCTCTTATGGTAGAAATTTCATCTCTTTTGATTAGAAATGCAACTGCTTGTTTGAAAATTAATCTGTTTTGGTTGATAATTCAACTTTTTTGTTGAAAACTCGTCTTTTTGGGTCGAATATTAATCTTCTTGATTGAAAATTTATGTATTTTGTTGAAAATTTATTTTTTGGTAGAAAATTGATTTTCTTCGTTGGACATTCATATTTTCGTGTTGAAAATACAACTATTTTGTAGAAAGTTTGTCTTTTTGACTTGAAAATTGAAAAATTTGGTTGAAATTTTTTTTTATTGACTAAACAATCTTTTTTGGTTAAAAATTCAACTCTTTTGTTGAAAATTTGTGTTTCTGGTATTAAAAAATTCATCTCTTTTGGTCGAAATTTCATGTTTTTGGTTAAAAAATGCAACTATTTGATTGAAAATTCACGTATTTTGTTGCAAATTTGTCTTTTTTGGTAGAAAATTGTCCTTTTTTGTTGAAAGTTCATCTTTTTAGTTAAAAATCCATCTATTTGAATAAAAGTTCATCTATTTTCTTGAAAATGAAATACTTTTATTTGAAATTTCAGGGATTTAAAGCGTTTAAAGTTAAATTTTTAAACATGATTGAAGAACTTATAATGCAATAAATTATACATTTTCTTCAAGAGAAAATTCACTTTTGGTCTAACAGATCGAATTTCTGCTGGACTTTCCTATAAGTTGTAATATCTTTGGATTTATTATTTTTTTGTTGTAACAATTTTTCTTGCATAAGGTGTCACAACGCCCCCCCCCCTTCCATTAGAAACAGTAAGATTTTACCAATCCCCCTTTCCCCAAATTTTCTTACGTAATTTATGGATGACTCCTTAAATAGATTTTAGCTGCTCAGCCTAAGAGGCCCCTCGTAGGAGGAGCTCCCCGGCAATGCGAGGTTTCGCTGTACAGCAGATTATTATTGTTAATATTTATTCATCCCAAATAATTTAAAACCATTTAAAGAAAAGCCTTGTTTAGATCATCCTATTTCTCAGTCAATGATTTATGATCTAAGTCTTAATCTACAATTAAATTTCCCCTTGGGAATTTAATTTCCTTTTCAGAAGGGAATCCCTTCGTCACGACAAATTGGAAAGATTAGATGTCACCAACTGCAATTTGGATCGGCCAGGTCTTCATAATCTTCCTGCTCTCACTCATGCAAAACTTTCCCATAATGGAATTCACATTCTACCAGATCGAATTTTTGCTAAAAATCGAGCACTCACTCACATATACCTAGATGCGAACCGTCTAGGTCATCTCAACAAAAGTTCATTCGCAGGTCTAATACACCTCCAAATGCTCGATTTATCAGCAAACGATCTTGAGGAAGTTCACTGGTCCATTTTTCGTGACAACAACAAGCTAAATTTCCTAAATCTTTCCTCAAACAATATTCGAGATGTGGCAAATTTGACTACCTCTGCAACGACAGTCGACCTTTCTTCTAATTTAATTACCAAAGTCGACTCAAGTACCTTGGTAAACATGCCTAAAATCAGAACCTTGAATCTAAGCAATAATTTTATAGAGGATTTCTCAGGAGGCTTAGAATCCTTGACTTTGAGAATTTTGGATTTGAAAAGGAATCGACTAGTTCAGTTGGGTATTCAGATGTTTGCCGGTCTGCCTGAACTCATCAAACTTGATCTCTTCGGTAAGTTGAATTATTTCTACTATTATCTGATATTTACTTAAAATATTAAAACAAACTTAGAATAATAGTTCTTTCTTCTCAGGAAATCGACTCACTGAAGGTCCAGATCCACAAATTTTCAAGAACAATCCTGAATTGAGAATTCTACTACTAGCAGACAATCCATGGAGGTGTGATTGTTCCCAGCTGCACCCAATTTATAATTTTTTGATGCAGTTACCAGTAAGGACAGAAATGGGAAGTCTGATTTGTCAGAGTCCAGCTAATGTTTCAGGATTCTCCTGGGAAACTGGCTGTTATGAAGAGTGGTTTGAACGTCTCTATCCACCAAAAAATCGAACTTGGGGTCTAGTCATGATTAGTATTTTGACCTTGGTAGTTGTAGGTGGTACCATATTGTCCATCAAGCATGCCATGAAAACGAAGAGAACTGCTAGGAATCAGCGACAGTCACTCGAAAGAGCAGAGGCTAGGGAAAGACTCAGGTTGTTACAAAGAAGGTATGTAATTCAGCACTCGCAACCTACCCTACCCTTTTTTCCTAACATTCATTGTCCCACCAAACTTTTGTTCAAAGGACATAGCCGGGTAAGCATACAAAATCTGCCCCCGCACGTATTAACTTGAAATTTCTGTCATAGGTCATACTTTTGTTTGAGCATACCATGAACAGCTTCAACTGTCCATCAAATTTCAGTCACAAAACGTGACTAGTTGGATTCTTCTGTTGACAATTGCTTTCTTCTACCTTTTAAAGCAGACATCAGTACTTTGAATTTTTTTTCTTCTAAATCTTTAACTACGTCACGGAAACCTCGATCAAGAACAAAGACATCATTTGTCCTCAAAAACTTGCATAAAGTATTTGGATCTTTAATGATGGTTTCCATGATATCCGCATCATTTTGGTTTGCAGGATACGGCCCAAACATGTCCACTATCCATCAGTCGTATAAATAGTGAAGAGCTTACGAACAGGAACTTTCTTCTGTCCAGAGAGAAAGATTTTCTTTGATTCTCATTATTTGTACTTTTCTGATGACGCGCATACGTACCATCATAAATCAGAAGCAAATTATCCTGAACATCGAACAATTTTTTTGCAATTTCTGTCATATGGTTTTGAATAAGATTATCCCTGTTAACAGAATTTAAACAAAAACAAAGTGGCAGGACGTCTTTTTCAAAAGATGGTATTATACTTTTAAAATATTCCGAAATTGACTGTTCATTATCTATGTTTAATATAGAAGCTAATAGTTTATTAGAATTTCCTGTACGTAGTTCAAAAAGAAACACAACAAGAGCTTGGATCACTGAACGAGATTGACTCTTACGCAATGAAGTCATTAAGTCTTTTATTTCAAGAAGATTTTCCCAAGATAACCCAGTAAAAACTGTAATTTGTTTTTCTGAAAGTCCGAATTCGCCGATTTTGTCAAGCAATGTCGAATCACATTTAATGGAAAGAGTTTCCATTATTTTGGGCAACTCTGATGCGCTGAGACTTGCAGTGTTGGAATGCACTTTTAAGCGACCAAGATCTTCTTAATATATTCGATTTTTTAGAATATAAGTTGTATAACACCAATTTCCAGGTGGTATGAAGATTTTCTTTTTCATATACGATTGGATTCGCGCTTCTTTAGGAATGACAGTTATATGTTTCATACCGAAACAAATGCAACAGTATTTATGAGTACCAGCTGCCCTCTGGATAGGAATTTCAAAGTACTCAGCCTCAAAAACAGCTTCTTCGATTTGACCTAAGCTTCGAATGTTGGATCATCGTAAGTTGCAACAGAGGAAGAAATATTTCAGTTTCAGTTTCTGTTTCAGTTTTACAATCAGGATCTTTGTCAGAATTATCTCTATAAATAGAGTCGGCATTTATTACATAGAAGGTCATCTACAGCTATTCTTCTTTTGAGGCAGCGAGAAAAGGCATTTGCTTCAACTTCATCACTTACTAATTTTTTTCTACCTACGCTTTTTTTAGGCTTAGTATCACAACCAACGCACACAAGTTTTTGTTGTAATGTACATGTATTTGGATAATAGGATAGCAATAAATATTTGAATCTCAAATATGATGTTTTCAACTGAGTAGAGTAACGCATGAACGACTACTATATTGCTGTTAAGAAACAAACGAAGATCGCAAACTTAGGTGGCACATTTACTAACGAGAATTGAGCACAAGAAATAAATGAAGGTCGCAAGAGACACTTGCAATAATTGAAAGATCGCAATAAGTAGTAAGATCGTTAAAGTTATCTTAGCAAACAAATAAAATAGCGTACAGGCGAGAATAATGACCAAGATCAAATGAAGGTCGCAGCGTGGATGGGCGCACATACGAGAATCAAAATCAGGAAACAACTGAAGATAACACAATGAGATGGCAAGTGAAAGTAAATTGCGAACAAGAACAAATGAAGATCACAGAGCGGAGTAACACATAAACGACTATTACTAATAAGAAACAAACGAATATCGCCAATTTAGATGTCAGCTTGTCTAAAGAGAATTAAGACCATGTAACAAATGAAGCTCGCAGCGTGGATGGGCACACGTATGAGAATCAAAAACATGAAATAATTGAAAATCATACAATGCTATGGCTAACATGAGAAAATTACGAACAAGAACGAATGAAAATCGTAGAGCGGAGTCACGCATAAACGACTATTACTCATAAGAAACAAACGAAGATCGCCACGTTAGATGCCACATTGTCTGAAGAGAATTAAGATCAAAAAACAAATGGAGCTCGCAGCGTGGATGGGCGTACGTATGAGAATCAAAAACAAGAAACAATTGGGAATCACACAATGATATGGCAAATATACGAAAATTACGAACAAGAACGAATGAAAATCGTAGAGCGGTGTGACGCATAACGACTACTACTAACTAAAAACAAACGAAGATCGCCAAGTTATATGGCTCATGTCCAGAGAGAATTAAGAAAAGGAACAAATGAAGATCGCAAGAGGCACTTGCAATAATATTAAGATCGCAATAGGTAGTAGAATCGTTTAAATTATACTTCGTTTCGAATGAAATAGCACATGGACGAGAATCATAGATAAGATCAAATTAAGTTTGCAGCGTAGACGGACGCATGAACCAAAATTAAAAACAGGAAACAAATGAAAATCACACAATGAGATGGCACATAAACGAAAATTACGAACAAGGACAAATGAAGATCGCAGAGGTGAATGACGCATGAACGAGTAATACCACCTTTATCAAAATGTTTTAGGACTTTATTTTTAAAATCAAAAATACAAGTTTATTCATCATAATCGATATTGTCCTCTTCAAAGTACTCC
>JAUMHM010000005.1:17461726-17481435 GCA_032362435.1 Melikaiella ostensackeni | reverse complement strand
AAGGCTGGTAAATTCATTTATTTATAAAGGAAATTGAATTATGAAGTTAGCAATGAATAATTTGACAACTTAGGGAATTTATTTCTTTATAAGAAATGGACCTGTAAATTTGGAAATAAATAATTTCGCAAATCTGGTAAATTTATTCATTCATTTGTTCATAAAGAAAATGACTTAAGTATTCATAAATAAATAATTTTCCAAGGTTGGTAAATTTATTTATTCATATAGGAAAGCGACTTGTGGAGTTAGCAATAAATAATGGTCCAAACTTTGTAAATTTATGCATTCATAAATGACTTGTGAACTTATTAAATAGCTCTAAAAATAGTATTTTACCTTTGTATTTCTTCAGAAAATAATTTCAGGATGCATGTATGTAACGAAAATTGGTAGCTTCTATTTATATATTCCGAATATTAGCTTTTAGGAAAAAGATGAATTACCGACCGCGATTTTCTGGGTAGTCTGCGATTTTATTGTTTTAGTATAAAAAGTGGCTGCTATCGCCTTGTGAACGTGCTGCGAGCTGGGATTGTCTTGCTTCTTCATCTGTCAAATTCCGTCGCGTAGTTCTCAAGAATTTCAAAAGTGTTTTTCACTTTTTATTACCCTTTGAATTGCGAAATTCGTTTCATAATTGTGAAGTTCACTTCAAGGAAGAATGCTATACAGAACGTTTTTTTCATCTAGTGTCGGTGTTGTGCTGTAATATATGTCTGAAGTCAAGTGTGTTTGTCACTCGCTATCTCTTTCTCGGGATTCGTCTGCTCGGTGCTGATTTCAACGTTTCAGAAAATGAATATTTTCTATAAAATTATTCATTTTCTCTTGAAGAACGCGCTGTATTTTTCGTTATATGGATTTATTTATCCTACAATCTACTTCCGCAAATAAATGTGGGGTCAGGGCCGTGCTCATAATTGGGGGCAAATAAAAAAGTTACAAGTCCCCTTTATCCATCGTCCTTAAGGAGATTGTGAGGCCGATATGGATATTGGTGTGTGAGAAAAAGGTAGTGGTTTGCGCCTTGATATAGTGCAAGTGTGAGTGTAAAGGTGAAAGTGATTTTGAAAGAGCAAATCGGCTGTGAAAAAACAGCATGTGGAGGTTTTGAGGTTAGGGTATAGCACCGGAAGGAGGCGAAACAAATGGAGAAGCGCAAGCGCAAAGTGCTAGGTGTACGAAGTTGACTAGAGCAGTGGACTCGCTGCGCTAAGAAAGATACGAGAAGGAGAGAAACGAAAGAAAGAGAGAAGGTAAGACGGGGGCAGGTGGAACTAGTCGATTGGGGAGCGGAAGAAGGAACAAGAAAAAATGGAGGTGACTGGAATAGGGGGTGCAGAAGAGAAGAAAAATCAGGAGAAACAGGATTTATAAGAAGAACAGTGGGGAGTGATGAAACAAAAGTTCAAAAGCAGAGCAAAGTGGAGGGGATAAAGTGAAGAGTGTAAAACAAAGTAGAGCAAAGTGAATAGGTTGAAAGGGAGAGGAATGCTCCATTTCATGAGAAGGTTGGAAAATCAAAGCAAAGGTAAAAGTAGGTTTTTTTGGTAAGGTTGAAAGGTGGAGAGTGAAGTGAAGTGATGTTTTAGAAAATTGTGGAAAGGACAAGTGACAGGTAGGATAGAGTGAAAGTTGTTTTTGGAAGAGGTAGGGGAAAATGTTGTAAGTAGTTTAGTGGCAGTAAGAAAAGGAAGGGTACAAAAGAGACTATAAGTAAAAAGTGAAAAATTGTTAGTTTCATGCCGAAGGATGTAAATTAGAGATAAGGAAATTAGAGCGACTGAAGGGGGGTCAAGTAAAACAAATGAAAAAGTAATAAAGAGAAGGAGATGGTAAAAATGTGTGAGGGGGTGCAGGGTGAGTTACGTGAAGAAGGTGGTGTGTCCAGTAGCGTAACTAGAAACTTGGAGGCTCCCCTAAAAAATTTTTCAGGATGCCTCCTTAAAAAAAGAGAACATTTCATATGATAGAAATTGCTTATTTGTGGGGAAATTTTGCCAATAAATTGAAAAATAAGAGCTTACGGGTCGTCCACAAATTACGTAAGGTGTTTTTCTGAAATTTTCGACCCTCCCCCTGTGACACACCGTAAGATTTGCTCCCCCCTCCCTCCCAAAAAAATCTTATTAAGATTTAATAAACTTAGGGACCGAACATACAAAGTCTGTTAATTAAATAAATGTAGAACCTTAATACCATTAGTTCTAGAAGAGAAAATTTTCGGTTTTATAAAATAAAATAATATTTTTAAAGTATTAAAAATGAACTTCAAAGTTTATCCAAATTATTATTCTTTTGCCTATAAAGTATCAAAATTCCTATTTACTGAACGCAGGCTTCACAGTCTTCTCCCTATTCCCCTCTTTTGCCCTTTTTCTCATATTAATTGAACCCAATAAGAAAATCCAACTATTTTTATTTAAAAGTTTATTCTTTTTGGTTGAAAAGTGTACAATTATATTTTCGGTTATTATAATACAATAATGTATAGTTATATATACTAGTTTGAAAATTCATCTCTGTTGGTAGAAATTTCATCCTTTTCGGATAAAAATGCAAATGTTTGGTAGAAAATGAATCTATTTCGGTTGAGGATTCAACGATTTTGTTAAACATTTGTCTTCTCTGGTTGAATTCAACTGTTTTTTATTCAAAATTGAAATCGTTTTTAGTGAAATGTCAACTATTACATTTTTCGTTGTGAATTCATCTTTTTTGGTTGAAAATTCACGTGCTTGGTTGAAAGTTAAAACACTTTCTTAAGCATATATTTTTCCTAAACAAAGATTCAGCGCTTTAGTTTAAAGTTCATTTCTTTGGTTGAAAACGTAACTATTTTGTTAAAAATTCGTTTTTTTGTTGTTGAAAATTTATCACTTTTAGTAGAAAATTCAACTATTTAATTGAAAATTCATGTAATTTGTTGAAAGTTCGTCTTTTTGGTAGCAGTATAATCTTCCTGGTTCAAAATTCAACTGTTTGGTTAAAAATTTATGAATTTTGTTGAAGATTCGTCTTTTTTGGCAGAAAATTAATCTTTTTAGTTAAAAATGCAACTGCTTGGTTATAAGTTAAGCTGTTTCAGTTATGGATTCAACTATTTTATTGAAAATGTATATTTTATGTATATTTTGTAGGAAGTTAGTTTTTTTTTTGTCAAAAATTAATTTTTTAACTGAAAATTCAACTATTCCATTTTTGGTTAAAAATTTATGCTTTTTAATTGACAATTCATTTTTTTAACTGATAATATATGTTTTTTGTTGGAAATTCATCTCTTATGGTTGAATGTGGAAAAATTTTGTTGAAAATATTTGTTTTTGTTTGAAGATTCATCATTTAATTTGAAAATTCAGATTTTTGGTTGAAAATTTAACTATTTTATAGAAAATATGTTTTTTTTTTTGGCTGAAAATTCAATTATTTTCTTGAAACTTCGAAAATTATGATGGAGAGTCATTCTTTTTTGGTTAAAAATTCAACTGTTTTGTAAATAATTCGACTTTTTGGCTTGAAAATTCAACATTTCTTATGAATTTTCTTCTTCATTGACTGAAAAACCTTTCTTGGACGGAAATTTAACTGTTTTATTAAAAATTCGTTTTTTTGTTTGAAAATTCATCTTTTTGGTTAAAAATTCAAATCTTTCATAGAAAATACGTTTTTTTGTCTGAGAATTAATTTTTTAACTGAAAATTTAACTATTCAATTTTTGGTTAAAAATTTACGCTTTTTAATTGACAATTCATTTTTTTAATTGAAATGAAATGAAATGAAATTTTGCCATAATCAGTAAAAAAAATTTACTTTTCCAATTAGTGTATTTTTTATGAATTTTTGAAATTTCATGGGTGTATTAAAGGAGGTCTCCACATGTGATAGAGGAATTGAACTTTTTTCAGGTACTTTCGGCATGAAATTCTGCCATAATCAGTGAACATTTTTTTACTTTTCTGAATAGTGTATTTTTACTGAATTTTTGAAACTTTAGGGGTGAATTAAGGGAGGGTTCCACATGCGCTAGAGGAATGAAACTTTTTTGTGCTTTTTTTTGCATGAAATCCTGCCATAATCATTAAAACAATTTTGACATTTCCAATTAGTGTGTATTTACTGAATTTTTGAATTTTTTGCGGTTGATTAATGGAGGGTTTCACGTGGGCTAGAGGGTTGAAACTTTTTTCAGGTACTTTTGGCATGAAATTTTGCCATAATCAGTGAAGAAAATGTGACTTTACCAATTAGTGTATTTTTACTAAATTTTTTAAACTGTAGGGGTGAATTAAGGGAGCGTTTCACATGGTCTAGAGGGTTGAAACTTTTTTCAGGTACTTTTGTCATGAAATTTTGCCATAATCAGTGAAAAAATTTTGACTTTTCTAATTAGTGTATTTTAACTGAATTTTTTAATCTTTATGGGTGAATTAAGGGAGGATTTCACATGTGCTAGAGGGATAAAACTTTTTCGAGGTACTTTTGTTATGAAATTCTGCCATAATCAGTGAAACAATTTTGACTTTTCTAATTAGTATGTATTTACTGAATTTTTGAAACCTTAGCGGTTAATTAAGGGAGGGTTCCACGTGGTCTAGAGGATTGAAACCTTTTTCAGGTACTTTTGGCATGAAATTCTGCCGTAATCAGTGAAACAATTTTGACATTTCCAATTAGTGCGTATTTACTGAATTTTTAAAACTTTAGCGGTTGATTAAGGGAGGGTTTCACGTGGTCTAGAGGGTTGAAACTTTCTTCAGGTACTTTTGGCATGAAATTTTGCCATAATCAGTGAAGAAAATGTGACTTTTCCAATTAGTGTATTTTTTGTGCATCTTTGAAAGTTTAGGGGTTGATTAAGGAAGGGTTTCACACGTGCTCGAGGGTTGAAATTTTTTTCAGGTACTTTTGTCATGAAATTTTGCATAATCAGTGAAAAAATTTTGACTTTTCTAATTAGTGTAATTTTACTGAATTTTTTAATCTTTAGGAGTGAACTAATGAAGGGTTCCACGTGCGCTAGAGGGATGAAACTTTTTTGTGGTTTTTTTTTGGCATGACAATCTGTCATAATCAGTGAAACAATTTTGACTTTTCCAATTAGTATGTATTTACTGAATTTTTGAAACTTAAGCGGTTGATTAAGGGAGGGTTTCACGTGATCTGCAGGGTTGAAACTTTTTTCAGGTACTTTCGGGATGAAATTTTGCCATAATCAGTGAAAAAATTTTGACTTTTCTATTTAGTGTATTTTTACTGAATTTTTTAATCTTTATGGGTGAATTAAGGGAGGGTTTCACATGTGCTAGAGGGTTGAAACTTTTTTCAGGTACTTTTGGCATGAAATTTTGCCATAATCAGTGAAGAAAATTTGACTTTTCCAATTAGTATATTTTTTCTGAATTTTTGTAACTTTAGGGGTTGATTAAGGGAGAGTTCCACTTTTGCTGGAGGGTTGAAACTTTTTTCAGGTACTTTCGGCATGAAATTTTGCCATAATCAATGAAAAAATTATGTTTCTCCTAATTAGTGTATTTTTACTGAATTTTTTAATCTTTAGGGGTGAATTAAGGGAGGGTTTCACATGTGATAGAAGGATGAAACTTTTTTGGGGTACTTTCGGCATGAAATTCTGCCATAATCAGTAAACAAATTCTGACTCTTCAGGCTAATTTTTTAAATCGTCTTACGTAATTCATATATGACCGCTTAAATAGATTTTTGCTGCTCAGCTTAAGAGGCCCCTCGCAGGAGGAGGCGCCCCGCAATGCGGGGTTTCGCTGTACAGTAGTTACGCTTCTGGGTGTGTCGTCAATAGAAAGAGAAGGATAGAGCGTGTGAAGCGGGGTCAAGTAAAACAAATTTGAAAGTAGTAAAGAAAAAGAAGGAGATCTTAAAAATGTGAGAGGGAGTGCAATGTAAGTAGGTCCACTTTTAAGATCATGTATATTATGTAGACGAATATTTCTAGGCCACTAGGCTGAAAAACAAAGGCAATACTTCTACTATATAATAAAGGATAAAATAATAATAATGTTAATAATAAACTTAAGATATAATTTGATCAAAATAAGACTTATTTCTTTAAACTAAAACAATCTGACCACTAATCTCTCCAATAAGTATTATTCTTCGAAAACACCCACGTAGCTCTAAATTGAACAAAAATTATTCCCAATTACCGGTTACCCTAATTGAAAAACTGGAGGATTTTTTTCCTAACAGCGGATAATTAGATACCCATTCCTTTACTCTCGAACAAGCACGCAATACTTCTTCGAACCCCATTGGCAAACTCTAAGTAAAGGCGTGAGTTTGAAGAATTTATTGAAACGCGGTTAAAATCGTTTTATGGTGTCCAAGAATCGAGTTTCCCTTCCTGAGAAACTTATCAAGTTCTCGGATTTCGTATACCTCCTTATCAGGCTTCAAAGTGCGCTATGGAACTAAAAATGCATTTTTCTGAAAAAAAAAGTATCCTCAAAAATAAAAAAAGGTATTAAAAAAGTAGCCTTCTTAAATCAGTCAAAAATTAGTTTTTCAAAATAAAAAAGTAGCATCAATATAATTTGAACTGAAAAAAGAAGGTACATTTAAGGAATTTTTAACAAAGGAGTTTAACTTTCAATCAAGTAGTTGAAATTTTGACCAAAAAGATTTTAATTTTAAATCAAAAATAGTTGAAATCAACCAAAAAAGACGAAGTTTGGAGGAAAAAGATGAATCCTCTACCAAAACAGATTCATTTTCCACCAAATAGTTGAACTGTTAGCCAAAATAGATGATTAGCAGAAATTTTTACCAAAAGAGATAAAGTTACGAAAGAAAAAGACAAAATTTAACAAAATAGTTGAATTTTCAACCAACAAAGATTTTTCAGTCAAGAAAGAAGAACAGTTCCACCCAAATTGTTGAAGTTTCAAGCCAAAAAAACGAGTTTTCTACAAAGCAGTTAAATTTTCAACCCAAAAATATGAGTTTTCACTAAAAAAGTTTATTTCCAACCAAATAGTTCAATTTTCAATCAAAAAGACTGATTTAAAAAAAACGATGACTTTTTAACAAAATTGTCAAACTTTCAACAAATTGATGAAAGTCTCAAGAAATGAATAATATTTTTAACCAAAAGATATGAATTTTCAAACCAGAAAGGTGAAATTCAACTAAAATGATTAATCCTTAAACAAAAAAATGAATTGCTAAGTGCTGAAATTTCAAGAAGAAAACGGCGAACCGATTTCGAAAAAACCTACTTTTTTCAAAATTTTCTTTTCTAAATTAAAATGTTTATTTATTTAATTCTGATGTAAAATTATGTAAGTATAACATCTTTCTACCAGAAAAGACAAGTTTTCAACAAATTCTTGGATTTCTCACCAAATATTTGAATTTTTAACTGAAAAAGATAGTATATTTTCAACCAAAAAGATCAATTTTCAACCAAAAAGATTAGTTTTCTACTAGAATAGACGAATTTTCAACAAAATACATGGAATTGCAACCAAATAATTCAACTTTAAACTAAACAATATACATTTCCAACAAATGCATGGATTTCCAACCAAATATTTGAATTTTTAACTAAAAAAGATATATTTTCAAGGCAAAAAGACAAACTTTCTGCAAATCGGTTGAACTTTCAACCCAAAAATATGAGTTTTCAACAAAAATGTTCATTTCCAACCAATTAGTTTTATTTTCTACCAAAATTGTTGAATTTTAATCCGAGAAGAAGAATTTTAAACCAAAAAGGATGAGTTTTTAACAAAATTGTCAAACTTCCAACAAAATAATTAAATTGACAACGAAACAATAAAATTTTCATTCAAAAACCAAATAACTCAATTTTCACCTAAGAAAGATGAATTTTAAAAAAAATGAATTTCTAACAATGTAGTTCATCTTTCAATCAAGTACCTGTAGTTGAATTTTTGTTCAAAAAGATTTCAATTTTTAGTGAAAAACAGTGGATTTGGACAAAAAAGACGAATTTTCAAGAAATTAATCGAACGCTCCACTAAAACAGATTAAATTTTAACCAAACAGATGAATTTTTTACCAAAAAATATGATTCGAAAAAGTTTCTACCAAAATATACAAGTAAGAAGTTTCGGACTTAAAGGACGAAATTTTAGAAAAGTTTAATTCTCAACAACAAAGAAGTTAAATTTTTAACCCGATAATTTGAGTTTTCTACAAAAAAGTTCTTTTCCAACCAAATAATTCAATTTTCAATCGAAAAGACGAATTTTGAATAAAATATTTAATTTTCAACCAAATTGTTGATTTTCAAAGCGAAGAGACGCATTTTCTTCAAATTAGTTGAATTTCGAACCCTAAAACATGAATCATGAACTAAAAAGCTAATTTTAAACCATGTAGTTTAATTTTGCAAACAGAGAGGTGTATTCTCAACGAAAAATGTTATAGTTGATATTTCAACCAAAAAAAATTCAAATTTTAAATCAAAAACAGTTCAGTTTTCCCAAGAAGGACAAATTTTTAACAAAAGATTTAATTTTCAACCAAATTATTGATTTTTAAACCGAAGAGATGAATTTTCTTTAAATCAGTTGAGTTTTTCATTCGAAAATATAAATTTTAACAAGCAACTTAATTTTCTACCAAAACAGATTGATTTTTCTACCAAAAATTTCATTTTTAACCTAAAAAGATGAAATTTCTACCAAAAGAGATTAATTTTTAAATCAAAGAGGCGAATCTTCAACAAGAATTGAATTTTCAACCAAGGAAGATTTTTCAGTTGATAAATAAAAAATATACCAAACTGTTAAATTTTCAAGCAAAACAGACGAATTTTCTACAAAACAGACGAGTTTTCCTCAAAACAGTTAAATTTCGAACCCTAAATTATGAATCATGAACTAAAAAGTTCATTTTAAACCATGTAGTTTAATTTTGCAAGCAAAGAAGGTGAATTCTCAGCGAAAAATGTTATAGTTGATATTTCAACCGAAAATTCAATTTTCAATTCAGAAATAGTTGAATTCAACAAAAATAGTCGAATTTTCAACAAAATTTTTCAATCATTAACTGAAACAGATTAATTTTCAACCAAACACTTGAAATTCAGCCAAAAAGTTTAATTTTCTACCAAAAAAGACGAATTTTGAATAAAATACATAAATTTCAAGCCAAATATTTGAATTTTCAGACAACAGGATTAATTTCATACCAAAAAAGATGAATTTTCAAACGAATAGTTGAATTTTTAACTAAAATATATGAAATTTTTTCCAAAAGAGATGAATTTTCAAATTGAAAAAAAAAACGAATTTTCAACCAAGAAAGATTTTCCAGTCAAGAAAGAAAAAATATTTTAAGCAATTTTTTAATTTTTCAATTAACGAACTGAGACATTAAGCCATAGACTTTGTTTTCGTTCCGTTAAGGTTCAGGTCTTAGTTGACTCTATAAAAACACAAATTTTGTACAGAACAGTTGAATTTGGACCCGAAAATATAAATCTTCATCAAAAAAGTTAATTTTCAACCAAGTAGTGGAATTTTCAACAAAATAGTAAATTCTCATCCAAAATATAATTACTTTCAACCAAAAAGTTGCATTTTTAACCAAAAAAGAAGAAATTTCTGCCAAAAGAAATAAATTTTTAAACTAAAACGTGGAATTTTTAGCAAAATAGTTGAATTTTCAATCCGAAAAAAAATTTACATCAGAAAAGTTAATTTTCAAGCAAATAGTTGAGTTTCCTACCAAACTGTTGAAATTTCAATCCAAAATTACGAATTTCGCACGAAAGAGTGATATTATGTAATGCTTTCAATTTGAAAGGGTGTAGGGTCGATTGCTTTAAAGAATGCATTACTTTTGAATGGCTCCTCATTAAGAAAAATTATATCTGGAAAAATCTAAAAATACCTTGAAAAAACCTGGAATTGTCAGGGAATTTTTTTTTCAGGCTTTGACTAGTTACCCTGAAAAATAAACGGTTTTCAACGAATGAGCAGACTTCCCTTGAACTTTGTCTAACTCGGCTTTGGTCTGCGCGGCCGTCCAATTTTTTAAATAAAAATGTTTTTCCTATAATTTGCGAAAAAGTACTAGTTTTTCCACCTGTTTTCTGTGTAAAAAGTGACCGATTTGTTGTCGATGACGTGGCGCATGCGCAGTGTCGATCTTTCCGAGCAACGGTGAAAAAAGTAGACAGACGCAGCGAAAAAAGTGACGCACAGTGCAAAAAGTAAATAAACTGCGAACTACTGAACGAATCCTGTGGCCTGCTGCAGTAAGGGACGGCGAACTTACAACTAATGTGTTGTATCTAATTCCACCACTCCTAACCTTCCTGACCAAACATTGCTACCAACTTGCTGTTACGGCCATATCATTGCCATGATTTTGACAACTGCCATTGTTATTTTTGCGTCAATCGACAACAAATCGCCTCCTTTTTTTAACAAAAAACAGGTAAAACAACTAACACTTTTTAAACAAATTAAAGAAAAAGTATCGTGTCCCACGTGTTGACAAAGCAACGATTTAAAACTCGTGTGATAGCCACCCTCACTCCGCTCGAGTGGCTAACTTCACACTCGTCTTAAATCTCTCGCTTTTTCAACTTGTAGCACAATATACCACTATAAAACAAAAGCTATTTTTTCTTCCTCCTATTTATTTACTCGTATATTGCTATTTTATTCAATTTCAAAGATGGAGAAACCATTAAAAGCCTTGTTGAAGATTTTTTTTTTGTTAAATATTTTTTCTGGTGCCCAGATTTTGAATTTTCCATCTCATGTCTATTATATATTTTTCTCTTACTTTTTTTTAGAGCGGATGATAAAAAGGGATTTGAGATAAAGAATAGTATGAAGCAATTTCCAGTGCAATGAAAATTATGAAAGGGGAGATATGAACCGTACATCGGACACACAAGTGTCAAATGACACTTTTTGAGTTTAGACTTGTTACAAAGTTCGGACCAGAATGAGGTTCCCGCAGAGAACAAAGCCTTTTATCGGCTGATATAAATTAATGTACAGTCATTATTGTCGAGCGCACAAGTTGATTAATTTTTCTGCCTCATACGTCTTCATTTTTCATATCATAACCTGACACTTTATGATCGACAACTAGGGTGCCTCACGCTGAACTCGTGCCTCATGAAACGTAATTTGCCAATTAGAAAAAATTTCAATATCCAATATTCCTACATTTAATTTTTAGGTAATATTTTCAATTATAAAATTGAGAGTTACAGATATTTTTTCATAAAACATGCACGATTTCAACCCTTCTCAATGCCTATGAAGCGCGGCTAAAATTCTACTTTTCAGTCAGTAAAAAGTACTTTTTACTCCCTAAGGAGCAGAAAGTAACGTCATCGGTGAATAATGAATATTATCAAGCGATCAGATGGTTTGACAGATTGGATCAACTCGAAGTGATCTTACTGGAAATTACCGATAAATTACGATAGTTTACCATAAATTACCGAAAATTTGGAAAAATTTTCGATGCTCTGAATTTCGGTAAATTTCTCAAATTTCCAAAATTCCTCCATATGAGCAGAAATCATGCCTGTGTTCAAATTGTGTCTGAAACCATGCATTTGTTATAAAAATATCGTATACACAAGTGAGAGGGAAATTTTTACGACTCGTGTATTTTTTTCAGTACTCGTCGAAAACGTCCCTCTTTTCCCCCTTGGTGCATAATATACTGTTTTTGTATCCAAAAGAGCCCATTTTTGTCACAATATTACTTTAATCAAAAAAGTGCTTGATTTGGATTCAATAAAGAAAAATAATTCTCAATAAAAAATAAATAAATAAATAAAATAAAAAATAATGTAATTTAAAGACTAGCAAATATCAGATATATTTGCCAAATAAAAAAAATGGTTAAATATAATTTCGATGGAGAATTGTAAATGATTGAGGGCATTAGCTCACTGAAAATGAGACATGATGATGCCATCAAAGGTTAATTTATAATTGGTCAAGGATTCACTTTGAAGACTTTAAAATCGATCATAGATCCACTATCTTCTATCTGAAAATCATGACTTTACAAGCCTTGAATCTCTTTTCATCATACCTAAACTTTGATCCTATCAAGGTTTGTAACCGATTAGAAATTGATACAATATCTAAAGACACAAATTTTTTATTCTTAGCTCACTCACAAACCCTGAATATTATACAAATGTTACTTTTTTTGGTAACGATAGTAGTAACGAAGTTACTTTTGTAAATAAGCAGCGAATTGATAACTAGCTACATTTTTTTCAGTATCAGTAACTATAAAAATCGTTACTTCTTTAGTCACTTTCGAAATGTAGTTCACAAGTCTTTTTTTAAATAAATTCATCAATTTGATTGATTTTGCAACTATTTTTTCATTTTCACTATTGAAACTGTGGCGCCAGATAGCAATAGGGATTTAAAGCGCAATAAAGGAAAACTGCAATTTTTCTCCCACTCTGGAATTCAGCATTTTCAAAAATCTATGAAAACACTTTTAGAAAGAAAAAAAGTTGATTTCAGAACTGAATATTCATTTTTTTCTGTTGAAAATTATTTTTTAAAAATGAAAATTAGCTTGTTCTAGTTAAAGATTCATCAATTTAGTTAAAAAGTCATCACATTCCTTGAAAATCCAACTATTATTGGTTGAGAAGTAATATTTTTGATTGAAAATTGTATTATTTGTTTGAAAATTTGATTATTCTGTTCAAAATTCAATAATATGGATAAAAAATCATTCTATTCGTTTGAAAATTCAACTGTTTTGTTGAAAATTCGTCTTTTTGGGCTGGAAATTTAACGATTTTGGTGGAAAATTCAATTATTTGGTTGAAAAATAACTTTATTGTTAAAAGTTCATATTTGTGGGTATAAACTTCAACTTTTTTGTAAAAAATTCGCCTTTTTGACTTGAAATTTTAACATTTTGTTTGATTTTTTTCTCTTTTCACTAAAAGTTAAACACTTTTGTTGAAAATTTGTTTCTTTGTTGAATTAAACTGTTTTTGATTTAAAAATAAAATCTTTTTTGGCTGAAATATGAATTACTACATCTTTCGTTGAGAAGTCATATTTTTTCGTTGAAAATTAGTTTTAAAAATTGAAAATTGAACTATATCATTTTTTGTTGAAAATTGAACTTCTTTAGTTGGAAATCCATATATTTTGTTGAAAATTTATCTTGTTTTGGAAAAAAATTGATTTAATTTCAACTATTTTCTTGAAAATTCGTTTTTTTGGTTCAAAAATTAATTTTTCAACTAAAAGTTCAACTATCCTACTTTTGTTTGAAAATTTGCCTTTTTTGACTTAAAAACACAACTGCTTGAAAATTTAACTTTTCTATTTTTGTTTACAAATACATTTTTTTTTAAATTCAACTTTTTGGTTGGAAATTCATGTATTTTGTTTAAAATTCGTCTTTTACTGTAGAAAATTAATCTTCATTGTTGAAAATTTATCTTTTTAGTTGAAAATTCAACAAGACTTTTAAAAAGTTATCCTTTCTGTAGGAAATTCAACTGTTTTGCTGAAAATTTGTCTTTTTGGGTTAGTAATCAAACTGTTTTGTTGAAAATTAATCTGTTTTAGTTGAGAATTCAACTTTTTAATTAAAAATTCAACTACTGGGTTGAAAGTTGAACAACAGTGTTGAAAATGTATTTTTTTTGTAGGAAATCCAACTATTATTGATTGATAATTCATGTTTCTTGGTTAAAAATGTTATTATTTTTTGAAAATTTATTTATTTTGCTTAAAATTCAACAATTTGCATGGAGAATCTTTTTATTCGGTTAAAAATTAAACTGCTTTGTTGAAAATTTATCTTTTTGGGTTGAAAATTTACATATTTTGGTAGAAAATTCAATTACTTGGTTGAAAATTAAATGTCTTGTTGAAAATTCGACTATCTTGTAACAAATTTGTCTTTTTGTCTTGAAAATTAATTTTTTTCAATTTAAAATTTAACTATTCCATTTTTTTATTGAAAATCGATCTTTTTCAGTTAAAAATTCATGTATTTTGTTAAAAATTCGTTTTTTCTTGGTAAAAAAAATTATTCTTGCTGTTTGAAAATTCATCTCTTTCGTTGAAAATTTAACTATTTGGTTAAACAAATTTTTGTTGTCGTCAAAAATTTATTTTTTGAACTAAAAATTTAACTAACCTATTTCTGGTAAAAAAATATATTATTTAGTTGAAGATTCAACTATTCGGTTGAGAATTTATGTTTTTTATTTAGTTTATGGAATTCAACTATTTTGGTTAAAAATTAAACTAATTGACTCAAACTTGAACCCTTCTGTTGAAAATTTATTTTTTTGTTGAGGATTCATAATGTTAGTTGAAAATTCATCTCCTTGATTGAAAATTCAACTATGTATTTTGTTTGGAATTCGTTCTTATTTTGGTAAAACATTAATTTTTTAACTGAAACTTGAATTATTTCATTTTTGGTTAAAAATTGACCTTCTTTGGTTGAAACTTCAACTGTTTGGTTTGAAAATTTATCTTTTTTAGTTGCAGATTTGAGACTTGGTTACAAGTTAAACTGCTCGATCAAATTTTTTTAAAATTAATTATTCATCATTTTAGTTGAAAATTCATCTATTTAATTGAAAATTTATCGTGAAATGTTTTAGAAATATTATATCGGTCATGACTAACCTACGACTTTCAATAAAAAGTATAAGAGCTGTCACTCGACAGATATGAATTTAGTTCTGTTAACATTAAATTAATTTATGTATAAAAATATTTCTAAAACACGAAAGTAACTAAAAAATTTTAAATAGTTACTTTTTTTTGCCAAAGTAACTAAGAAAAAGGTACATTTTGAATCGGTAACGATAACGATAACTAGCTACTTCTTTCGTGATGTAACAGTAACAAAAGCTAGTTATAAAAAGTAACTTACCCACCACTGCAAAAAACACAATCTCAACCAATAAATTAATGAATAAGATCTTATCCCCAATTCAAATTAATTTATCCAAAATTGGGACAAATTTCGGTCACAAAATTCTTTTCACTTTCGAAGGATCAGCGATCCTTGAGTAACGAAATAAATCACTTGAGCACGTCGCACTTTCTTTTGCATCAAACTCCTCTGCTACCAAATTTCTTACCTCTTAAATCTCGAGTCCCAAGGAGACCCCACTTTTTCGTGTCTTTCAAAATCCTTCGAACGTCTTCTTTTTCACAAAAAATCCTCAAAATTGGTGTCCTTTAGAGAACTATTCTCTACAAACTTATTCTTCTTCAAGGAAACTTTGAGGAAACTTTATGGAAACTTGTCGTTAAGAAAAGCATATATCTTTTGCAGCAATATATCCCTAGGGAATAATGTCCCTTATAAAATCGTCTTTTAAGAAAGATATACTTTTTAAAAAAGTGTCTTTCGGAAACTGAATCCTTGAAGAAGTATCCTTTGGTATGAGGACCACTTGGAAGGACCTTGAAAGGACATCCGCGTCCTTTAAGAGCGGATTTGTCCGGACGAATTTACCGGATATCGATCCCGGATCGAAAACACGATACAATCTATCACAGTCTGAGGTTGAGTTAGGACTGTGGCTCGAACTGCCACCACCGTAGACAGACAGCGGCCTACTCGTGGAACCCCCACTAGTAGCGACTGGTAGGTGTGTGGTGTAATCTTTCTTACGAGACCGGAGGAATCGCCTGGAACCGGTGAAATTGAGGAGTTTGATGCCGCCGTCTCTTAGAGATCGAGAAACGAGTCACGGTGTGTCTCGACCACGTCAACCCAAAAGGGCTCTCTACCTCTCCTTTTTTTATTCTAATCTCATCATTTATGATGGAATGTATTAATATCGGGACAGAAAGTCCTGACACTTGGGAAAAACTAGCGGGCGGTTTGAATCGGAATCTAAAAAAGAAATGAAAAGAAAAATCACATCAGCTTCTTTTGTGCGCTTATTTAAAAATATTTATAATGATTTTCCTACATTTTCCAGTTGTAGTTCGTGTTTTTTTCCGCGGAATTTCTCGGTTTAAAAGTGTAATTAGTTCTTAAAGTCTTGTTTCAAAGCGAAGGAACAAGTGTTGCGTAATTGAAAGATTCCATGACTTCTGAAATAACAAGAAAATTCACGATGAGTATTTTATTTGTACTATTTCATTTTTTGGTAAAAATATTTTTCCCAAAGGCTTCAGTTTTTGAAGAGAAGAGGTTTATTTAAATTCACGTGACGTTTCTTAAAATTCTCGTTATGGAGGCGAAAGTGAACATCTTGAAAGTGTCTGCTTTTTTTTCTAGTATATTTATGAACTATTTAAATGTCATTATACATTTTTTCACGTTAAAATGTACTGTCAAATCAACTGTAGACATCTGGATTGACATCGGTGTCAAAAAAAAAGTTGGTGGATGGTCAACACGATTCCAGCTATTCTGTTGATCTGAAATTTAAAAATCAACCAGCGTTTTAATCGGTAGATCTGTGGTTACAGCCGGTACCAAAACTGAGTCCAAATTTTGAATATTGTTTTTTAGTGAACTGTCGAAGATAAAAACACGATTTTCACCACATTTTTTGTTGTTATTTTTCAAATTGAAAAAAAAGAAATTTAGATATCACAATGATTTTGGTACGGGCTAACTATCGATATCCTGAGTATACCATAAAAATTTGAGCGCAATCGGTCAATTAGTTTTTGAGATATCGTGTTGACCATTGTGAAAAATGGCGTTTTGAGGAAAATGCGTCTGCTACTATCTATATCTGCCACTTCTTAACGAATCCGAATTGCCAAAAATCTTTTCACACACAAATTCTAGATATGCTTAGGAAGCGATTTGTGAAAAAAATCGATTTTTTGACCCATCACATGAGACGACCCCCTTAAGAATTTCAAAAATGTTTCGAGAGAATAGAATAATTTTATGGAGATTCGTGGTAAACTTGTAGATGATTTTTTATTTTGAGAAACTAATGTTATCAAAAATTGACAGAAATTTTAAATCATTCCAAACGATTTCCAAAATTTTCGAAGAAGAATCTGGAAAATTTTAGATCAATTTTTTTTATTCTGCAGGATTAAAAGAAAATTTAAATCCTCTTAAGATTGAAAACAGTTTCGAAGGTTTTTGAGAATATTCAATTGTTTTGTGAGAATACAAAAAATTTCTTAAGATTCATGAGAAAATTCAAAATGATTTTTGTTTTTTTGGAAAAGTTATGATAAATATTAAAATTTCCATCCGTTCAATTCTCAAATTACTTTTAAGTATTTTAAAACTTTAAAATCATCTCATTATCTTTTGAAATGTGTGAAGTTTATCCCAATTTTTTTTTTTTTTTAAACTTTAAAAAAAATTGTCTAAGTATTAATTTTTCCAAATAAAAATCTTTTTAAATCCCACGAATGTTAAGAGTTTTTTCATTCTCTCAACCTTTAAATATTCTCAAAAACCTTGAAAACTGTTTTCAATGTCTTCAAATTAAAATTTGTTCACAACATTTTTTCAAACTTGTAAATATCTTTGAAAGGGATTTAATTTTTCTTTAATCCTGCAAAATAAAAGAAAATTGATCTAAAATTTTTCAGATTCTTTTTCGACAATTTTTGAAACCTTTTGAAATGATTTTCAATCTCTGTAAATTTTCTTTGAACACCATTTTTTCAAAATAAAAAATCATCCAAAAGTTTCCCAAAAATCTCTAATTTTTCTGAATAAAAAATCATTTTGAATTTTCCTACGAATGTTAAGAAATTTTTTTAGCCTTTCGAAACCTTAAAAAATTCTTAAAAAGCTTCTAAATTTTTTCCAAATCTTTCCAGACTTACATTTGGTTGTAAATTTTTTGAAATCTCTTCAAAGTTGATTTTTTTCAAGACTTGTAAATATCTTTCAAAGGGATTCGATTTTTTCCCCTGTAATATTAGAAAAGGTAATTAAAAATCTTCATTCTTTTACTGTTATTAATTCATAATTCAGTAAAGAACATAATTATTTCCCAGTATTAAACAATTTATCATGAAATAAAATTACTTATTTAGAAATTTTGATTTATTGAATTAATAGTGCAGAAAATTCGTAATCATTATTAATAGATTTATGCATATAACCTCATTTCATATGGTCAAAAAGTTAAGAACAGAATGGAAACCGTTTGTCATAAAAGTGCCTGTCTTTAATGAAATTTCACACTTCGCTTCATTCCCTCGCTCCTTCGTTTTGGAAAAAATGTGTGACGTCGTATGTCATCGTTGCCAGTCATCTCATTTTTTTAAATGTTTAAGAATGTTTAAAAATGTTTTTCAATTTTCTTCAGAAATTATTTTTTCCAAATCCCAGAAATCTTAAGGAAAAATTTTTTATTTGCTTGCAACCTTTCAATTTTCTTAAAAAGGTTCCAAAATTTTATTTCAAAATCTTCATAAATGTACCAAGAATAAAGGCTGAGTTCGTCAACCAGCTATTTTGAATAAAAATTCAAAAGGTTAGAGCATTTTCAAAATTTTTGAAACAATTTTTTTTTTAATTCAAAAATTCCATGTAAGGCTATTCGTAGTACTCGGAAAGTTGAACAGTTTATCCTTACGACTTCTTTCGATGAAAATAAAATTATCAGAGTTATAGTATTTGCAAAATTTAAAAAAAAACGAAAATGAAAATTTTAAGCCAAACAACGGACGATATGAAAAAAGTCAAGAAAAGAAAAACGTTGCTTTTTAAAAGCCCTATAAGATTATCATAACAACTTTCTGAATTTTCTTGAAAAATCGAAAATGAAAATTTTTTAATCAACGGTTCTGGTTTTAACCACCAGAAAAAATAATCAAAAATACAAAATTCCATTTTGCCATCAAACTATGCAAGATACGAAAAAACAATGAATAAACCAAAATTGTTTGACCAGAAAAGATCTATAATTTTTTATTATCTATTTTTTGACATGAGGTGTAGTTTTCGTTTTAACCGCAAAAAATAACATTAAAAATAAAAAAATTATATTTTTGGAAAAACTACAGAAGGTACGGAAATTATTATAATAATTATGGAAAAACAACATAAGGTACGAAAAAAACTAGTAAACAAAAGTTGTTCACTCAAAAAATCGCTACAAAATTGTTATGAATTTTTTTTTGAAAGGACGTGTAGTTTTTTTTTTACTCGCAATAAATAACTTTAGAAATGAAAAATTGATAGACAAAAGTTGTTCGCACAACAATGATCAACAAATTTGTTATCAATCATTTTTTTAATAGGACGCATAGTTTTTGTTTTGAGGGACCGTTCAAGTATGACGTAATGCGATTTCCCATGAATTTTGCCCCCTCCCCCCATATGCAACGCATTTTTCCGATTTTTTCTGTAGTTTTTCAACATTGTGTAACACTAGACTGACCCCCCCTCCCTAAAGTGCGTTAGTAATACTTTAACGGTCGCTAATCGTAAAAAATAACATCAAAAATAAGAATAAATTTTTTTTTGAAAAACGACACAAGATACAATAACATTTTATTTCATTAAATTTTTCGTCTAAATTATATCTACAAATTTTCATTGAACCACTTTACGCTAGGACGCGTATTTTTTATTTGAATCGTTAAAAATAACATTGAAAATAAACAAATCAAATTTATGGAGAAGCGACATAAGATGCAATAAAATGTTTAATAACAAAATTGATTTTGTTTTTGATAGGATGCGCACTTTTTTAAATC
>JAUMHM010000005.1:17432955-17447050 GCA_032362435.1 Melikaiella ostensackeni | reverse complement strand
TTCGCCTATAACAATTCGGGTTTCTTTTTGGTGTGAGTCTTCTTGCCTTTCACATTTCGGGGTGCTTTTTCTATGTGAGTCCCCTTGCCTCTCACTCATCTCTTCGCCTCTAACAATTTGGAGTGCTTTTTGATGTAAGTCTCCTTGCCTTTCACATTTCGGGGTGCTTTTTCTATGTAATTTCCCTTGCCTCTCACGTTTTGGGGTGATTTTTGGTGTGAGTCCCCTTGCCCCTCACAGTGTTACTCAAAAAATGATTCTTTATTCTATTTAACATTCACTTTGCTCTTATCTTTGCGATCTTTTTGCGATCTTTCTCTTCGGAAAAATGTCATCATGTCGACAGACGAATACTTCTTCAAAATCAGAGACGATTCTAAAGAGGGTACAAAAGAATGATATTTCTGTGTGCCCGGCACAGTTTTTGCAGAATCGAATTGAGTTTTGAGGTTTTCAGCAGTGGCGACATGATTTTCTTTGGAGATGAAAAATATTACAGTTTCAGACAAGTTTTTCTTAGCCCATTGATATAGAGCATCAGCAGTCAAAATCTAATTCTGAGACGACGTCTGGAGATTGGCACGTGCGGCAAGTCTTTTCAAATTTCCCCCAATTCCATTCCAAATCGTTTTCCATGTGCGGTCGCGTGAAAGTGTCATCCCGCCTGGATACCGAAGTCTGCTTCATGATGCAGCACATTTGCAAAGTTGTACTTGTTTTTAAAATGTTGTGCTGCACGATCGGTAAAATAAAAGAGCTAGGCTGCGATCTTTTAATTCATTGCCGTCTTTGTAATAGATGACAGTTGTAAAAGATCGTAACCTGATCATTGTTCCAATGAAATAACTGTACGGCATTTTGCGATACGAATGCATAGTTTTCAGCAGAATCGCATACAATAAGAAATTTTCCTTTTTTTAAGATATCCTTCAGATGTTTAAAGAATAAAGACTGCTCCTTAGCTATAAAAGAATGAGAATTCAATCCAAATAGACGCTTGATAAGTTCTTCTGCAAAATCTTCTGCATCAGTAATCTCAGTACGTAATGTGCTCCTATCAGTTTGTTGTCAACGCTGATAGTCTATCCTATCAACAGAATGATCTACAAAAACCGATTTCAAAAAATCTTTGACAGCATCTATACTGGGACATGATTTGCATTCATTAAGGTAGCATTCTGGACTAGGACTGCTGCGTATGATTTTTTTGATAGAGTCATGATGTGTTACAATAGGAGACTCATTATCACTGGTGACTTCTTTTATTTTTACGGCATCAAGCATTAGATTAACATTTTCGTGGTGAACACACACACAAATATTATGAGTTCCACAAGCTCCAGCGAGTACGCAATCACGAGGTCTGAGTTGAGAGAATTTTGAAAAACTGATTTTAATTTGTGGATACTGATTTTTGAAATTGCTGTATAATTCCTAAAGATTGCACAGAATTAACTTTTTTTGAATGTGCTCGCGAGAGGCATATCTTTTTTAATTGAGACGAAATCTTTCTTTTCGGGCATCATACGACTAATTCGTCATCAAGGTAAAAATCTTTAACCAAACTCTCTATTTTATGGGCTAGAGCTCTACCTTTTTTTGGATTAGGAGATGTTAAAATACCGTTTTCTGCTACCACTTGTTTCGCTCTTCGATTCTGGCTTTCAGAGGCCCCGAATCTGTCTTTTTTCACTCAACATTCTCTCATGATCTCTTGTTCTGCTGTTGAGTACAATGTTGAGTATAATAAAGGTAAAGGCCCCAGTTCGTAACCCTCAACCAGTCCGTAACCCAGCAAGCGTATACATTGATTTTTATATAATACAATAGAAACTGTTGACTCATGTGAATTTCTTTTCAAAGTAAAAATGAAAATGTACAAAACTGATATGAGATGATAGACATTATTTCGCGTTTATCAATTCGAATAAAAAAAATAAAAACGTCGCACTTTGCCCTCCATCGTGGCAGAATGCACTTTCAGATCAGCTGCCTATAAGACCAGCACTAAAATGACTCCACGAAACTTGACAGCTCGGCGTGTTGTGAGTAAAAAAGTGGCAATCCAGTAGACAGTGATAATGTTCGTCTTATTTCGAGTGCAATCATTTGAGTAGGTAGCTTTCCATGTTGAAATACAATAATTTCTGAGTCGGTTACGAACGGGCGCCAAAAAAGAATCAGCAGTGACGCATCTGTAACCCCCCTGGCAAAAACTCTTATAAAAATTGAAATATGACACATATCGTTGAAACGCTGAGGCAGATTTTTACTTTAATTTATATTCTTCAAATATCCATATTAATTTTTACCTTTGATAAAAAACAAAGAATGAATGCGTCACTTAGAACTTGACAGTCCTCGAATCGATTGTAAGGTTAGTATACGAATTGACGCACTTGGCGTAATTTACTGTTAATGCTAGTTAGTGTCAACTTTGACGAGTCTCAAAAAATCAACTCCTGCAAACAAAAGCTTAAAAATTGTAAAATTAATTGAATATAGCCTATAATCCCGAATTCACTTGCATTGATAAGCCGGTTACGAACCGACTCATCATTGGGTTACGAACTGGCTCAAAGAGAACTTTCGGGCGTCACCACATCGGGTATGTTAGTTCAAATTCTTAATTATTTGATTAATGCATCCTTAAACTTTCTCTGAATGACATTTTCGATTGAAATTGATTATTCTTCACGTAAGAATAAAGTTTATTGCATTCAAATATTGCTTGAGGCATTCGAACAGGATTGTATTCTTTCCAGCTTCTTAGTAGGTTACAAATCGAGAACTTTACCTTAGATACTTTAAGTAGGCGCCATTTTACACGGAACCTCGTAGAAATTTCGAAATTATAGAAAATTGATAGTAATTTTCTTGAAAATTTAAGTGTTTTTTTTTATGAAAGGAACAATTTACAGTCTTGCAGATAATAACTCTGAAATAAATCACTGTAAAAAATTGTTTGACTAATGAGGTTTTGATTTTTTATTTGCAGTCTTTTGTCAGTGTGTTTTAAAGAAATGTTATGTTGACGAATTTCTTACCCATGCAGTTTTATAATTTGCAACAGTTATGATATTTTCCTTCTAAATGAGAAGGTACCATAGAATCACCTGAGTTCAGACATTGGCCCAAACTTCGGACACACAATTTTTTTTGCTTTTACATAACCAAATAGTATAAAACTATAAAAGCACAAAAACTTGGAAGCTCAAAGTCACAAATGATGTGAGAAATCAATTTTTATTACAAAAATAAGTATAAATCCAAGAAAAATAGGTGTCCGAAGTTTGGGCCAGTGTCCGAAGTTAGGTGATTCTACGGTATTAGTTTTATGTGAAATTTTAATTCACCGGTTTTCGTCAAATCTCCACGTTTTGAGACTCCATGAGTCAGAAAAACGATTTTAATGAAGGTTTTTGTCAGGCTGCATGTCTGTAGTCTGTAGTCTGAAGTATCCTGTAGGCTCGTTAACTTTCGAAAGACTGATAAGACTGGATTGAGCTTTGACACACTTTTTTAAGGCCTGAAAAGAAAGAACGGCTTCGTTAACCAGACGAAAAGTGCTTTTTAAAAAATTAACAAATCAATTTTACGGCCAAACTATGCAAAATGAAAAAAAAAACTGTTGCAGAGCAAAATTCTTCTTCTTGAAAAGATCTGCAAATTTACTTCATATGATTTTTTTATAAGATGCATAGCTTTTATTTTGTTCATGATAATGCTTTTAAAAAATAATCCATTTTCCAGAAAAACTATGCGAGATACCAAAAAAATGTTGTAAGAAGAAATTGTTCACTTTAAAAAGATCTACAAATTTACGGCAAACTATTTTTTGATGAGGCGTATAATTTTTGTTTTAATCATGATAACGCTTTTTAAAATATAAAAAATTCAATTTTCCGGACAAACTGTGTGATATATGAAAAACAGTCTATGAGACAAATTGTTGCATTTATAAAGAGCTATAAAATCGTTCTTGAACTTTTTCTGGCAGAACTCGTGGCATTTCTTTTGAACACCGAAAATTCTATTGAAAAACCGAAAATTCAAATTATCAGCCAAAAAACCTGCGATATAAAAAAAAGGTTTGAAAAGAAAATTGTTCACTTTAAAAAGGCCTACAATATCTTCATTAAACATTTTTTGATAGTATTTACCGTTTTTATACTAAACATGTAAAATGCTTTTGAAAAATCAAAAATTCAAATTTTTGAGATTATTTATATATTTTAAGAAAATTATATAAATACATATAAAAAATCGAGCGCGAAGCACGAGTATTGTAATTAGAATGTGTTTCTTAAAGCCGATAGAGTCTCAAGTAAATAAATTTTCGTTTTAATCTAAGATCAAACAAATTTAATAAACTCTTTAAAAGTGAGCAGCTTCTTTAGGTATTTATGCATTTCCAAATCATGAAATTGTGAATTTTTTCAAACTTTTTAAACAGCTCTTAATGTGAAATTCAAGTGTCCTTGAACGATTTTCATCCTTACTGTGAAGTAACATTTTTGAGACACTTGAAAACATTTTAAATTTATAACTTGAGACCTAAACTGTTTCCTCTTTTTATCTGAAACCTGCATAATTTCAGTATCATATTACATGAATACGTTTTAATCTTATATTCTATAACAATGTTCTTGCATTTTTTGCTGAATTTTTCTCTGAAGCAATGGGAAACTAAGTTGAAGGAAAATCGAATTCTCCAATTCTAATCTACCTTCTACGAAAAAAATTTTAATTTAGTCATGAAAAATTAATTATTTAAAATTAATATATTCAAAAATTAAAGAGTTTTCCTGAAAAAATGCAGTATCATTTTGCAAAAAACACTTCTTTTTATTAAAGTTTTTCTCTCCTAATAACACTAGTTTACAAATTTTTGGCTCATCGCGTGTACTTTAAAGAAAAAGTGTATTTTAGACTAATTTTGGGTCGCTGAAAAAGAAAATGACACACATTTATTTTTCCAAAGAAGGGTTTTCGAGATATTTACAAAAAAACGTGTCTTGTGTCTCTTTTCTCAGTTACTGGTAGAAATCTCGAAAACGGTTGATTCAACTAACATGAAATTACATCATACGAAAGGTATGTTCTTCTTCCCGAAAATAAACTGTTTGTGTCAATCGAATTAAAATTTATTGGGTTATAGGCGATGAAATTCGAAAGTATGGAGCAACTGAAAGTGAGTGATTTTCAAATAAGGTCGGAAAATCCACTATTTTTTACTTTCATCAAATTTTAATCCGATTGACACATAAAGTATATGTTCGGAAAGTGGAAGATCATATCTTTTGAATGAAACTCAGTTTATGTTAATTGGATCAACCGTTATCAAGATTTATGCCAGAAACTGAAAAACACGTTTTTTGCAAATATCTCAGAAACGCTTCTTTCGAAAAATAAATGAATGTCATTTTCTTTTTCAGCGACCCACAATTAGTCTAAAGCCCCTTTTTTTCCTGGTACGTTTTTCGTGTAAACTAGTGTAATTGAATAATGAAATTGAAATGATAGTTTTGTGAATTAGACATAATGCAAAACAACATAACTTTTAATATTACGTATTGTATTCATAGAATGACCCCAAGATCTCCGTCGTAGACTTACATAACGAGGTAAGTTTTCTGTTTTTTTGTTTACTGTTGGAAAGAGAGCGTCATGATACGAATGTAAATGGACTTTGGGTATACATGCACTGAAAATGAGGTCCCCAATGAGATAACATCGGCTTTCATTTGTTACTATATTCCGAAAAGAGAACCAAGAATTATCAAAGATCAAAGGTGTGCAATTAACATTTACAACCTCATGTGGCTCATTATTATAATCACGCACCAAGCAAATAAAATATAAGTGCAGGTGTGCCATAATGGATTTTTAGAAACAATTGCACCTATTTTTACTTCATCCACTTCCTAAAAATTAACGCCAACAAATTTCATTTGATTTTTTTTCCATTTTTTGGGATAATTCACATATATTATTTTATGTAATATTTACGGGCGTCGGAACTCCTAATTGTTGAAACTCGACTATTTTGAAATAAAAAAATTATAATCTGAGACGTTTCTAGATAAAAATGTACATATAAAATGAAAAAATTGAAATTGTAGTATTCTCCATTAAGGAATCTGAAGTGTTGTAACTGTCCAGAATTAAATAACAACTTTCAAATACAATTTTTAAATATCTGGAATAATTAGATATTTTTTAATTGAAACATTTTTTAAATAGAAAAATTTCAATTTATATATGTACTAGTAAAATTTAGCCACTTTAATATAAAGCGAACGGAATTATTCTCACTTTAACCAATGCTATTAACAATGATTTATTCTGATTTGAATGTTTTTTAATACTAATGCTGTACACTGTACAGCTTGGATGTTTAAAAACAATCAATGTTTCCCGAAATCGAGCCCAAAGTCTGCGGATTGCCACCATTTCTAAATGCTTAAAACTATATGATGATTTGTATCCAATTTCCATTTTTTCAAATTTATTGTCTGCTTTTTTGCAATTATTTTTGGAATTGAGACTACTTTCAAATTAAAATCATATATAATTTTGTTGCTTGAACATAACATTCCTAGCACATGTTTAATGCTTCAAACATTTTATGCTCTCGATTTTGGATGCTTACAAATTTAAAAATCTGCCCGTTGCGCGGGCACATTCTCATCGCGCGTTGCGCACTGCGCTTCGCGCGAAATTTGAACGCGCCTAGGATGCGCGTAATGTGTCTCGCGCTTTGCGCTCGGTCCTGGATAATCAGCTACATTATTTTCATGCTTGAACATTAACTGACGATGTAACTTTCTCAAAACTCCTTCGGGCTTGAGGAGTACATTCTCATCATGACACTCGCGTTTCGCGCTCAAAATTACTTGAGCTTAGTTGAAATTTTATAAAATCGACATTTTACGTAATAGTTTCATACTCAGCTGAAAAATTGAAGAACAAAGCGAGAAAGGATTAAGCAAAATGCACACAAACCAAATACTTTTCAGCATAAATTTGCAGTATGTGAGAAACCATGAAAAAATTTTGATTTAATACAGAATTGCTGAAAATATATGTTTTGAAATGCTAATAAAAAAATTGGCAAGTTTTAGAACCGACTTAAGTAGCAAAAATATTTTTTATGCATATTTCAATTTTATTAATGACAGTGTAGGAGTGAAATATAGATATGAAAAGTGGTTACAGGCAATTTCGTAGGTCTTTTTGAGGTGATAAATTTTGCTGTTAGAGCGTTCACTGTATTTTGCGTTGTTTACCTATAAATTTGAACTTTTCAGTTTCTTATGGCATTTTCCACGTTCAAAAGAAAAACTATTATCCCTTTTCAAAAAAACGGTGAGAGGCAACTTTGTAGAAATTTCAGAAACTGACAATTTTGATCTCTTGTCTATTTATCGTATCTAGCGTGGTTTCGTGGGAAAGTTGAATTATTACTTTTCTCAGTTTGAATCTAAGATGAATCTAAGACATTCCGTCATAAATGATAAGAATGTAAAATACCGAAAAGATTCTAATGCTTCCTAACTTCGATACAAATTTCAATAAAAACTTCTAATTTAGTTATAAATTTCTAATATGTTTATTTTTAATCCCCAATTCAACTTAGAATACTGTAAACTTTGAATTTCATACAAATCGGAAGTATACTTTATAGTTTCCTTCATTATGATTCTTCTAAAACTAAAATTGCTTTAAGACAGAACTGCAAAATAGAGAAACTAACACTTTGAGAGACTATGTGTGTTAAAAATTATAATTTAATTAGTCTCTAGTAAAGCTGTTGTTCTTTTACACTTCAATATAGAAAGGGCTGTACATTTATTTGTCCAGATCTTATTTAAAATTTTGAAATATGCACTTTGACTGGCAAAAGAAGAAATTTGATTTGATTTATATTTAAAATGCTACGAAATCCTTTCTTGTAGGTTTGGAGGACATACAAGCCAATTGTGCAGATATAAATTCTACGTAAAATAGACACTGGGATGTCACAATATATATATATATTGTGCGTGTATTTGGTTATATGATGTAATCTGAATATTTCCTAATCAATTCTTATATTTTAAATTGATATAAAAATTGAAGAGACCACCTATGAGAGATGACTGATAGCACCTTTTACAAATACAATTTCCTTAATTGCTACAATGCAATTCAATAGCATAAAGAAAAAGTTGAAGAATTTGTACAAAGTACCTAAGTATTGCAATTAAAATACTTGATAATTATGAAGACGTGCGCGCCTACATCTACAGATAGAAACGAGAATGATCAGATTAAAGATGGGCAAAAAATTAACGATCAAAAATAGTTAATCGTTATGGAAACAAGCTGATTATTAGAGACAAAGTAATTAGTGATTAATTATAAGTTATTAGGTTGCTCGTGCTCACTTGCTCAGACATTTTTATTCGTTTCTTAGAGGGAAACCACTTAGGCAAAACCTAAGTAACTCTATAACATAAGCGTGCCAGTTGTGGGCAAATTTGCGGATGCATGCAATTGGCATTGCCCAGTATGTAAGAGTGAATACACCTATGTATCTAACCATCCAATCGCCCGTTATGAAGCGTTTAACTTAATATACACATACTCTGAATCTGTTCCATTGACGACCTCGAGGCGTTCCCTAGGTCAGTGCTAATTCGCAACAAGATGCAATTATTGTTTAAAATTGAACCGGGTATTTAAAATTGGAAGCCCCAATATTTGAATTATTTTTTTAATAATTGGGAATTGTTCAAATTTCCGATTGCTGGATTTTCAATTTCGAACGTTATAATTTCAGTTGTTCCATTCTGTAGATTGTTTAACCCTAACAGAAATTGCTAAATTTTGGAAAGTAGTAGTAGTAAAAATGTTTATTGAGTAATAAGTTTTAGATAGGTTACATCATGAAAGTATTCATATCAACAAATAAATACACTTTGCCTAAAATCAAATGATCTCTACACGGGAAGGATCCACGTAAACATCAATAATTAAGTCTATGCGTCTACTTAAAACTTTCTTTACCAAATTGTTTGTATTTAAATTCACGGCATTATACGTGACTGTAGGACATCGGTGATGATCTTCACGAAAATTTTAATAAGCTATACCCTCAGTATGACAGCAATCTTTGTTCGAAGTTGACCGTCTACCTGAGCTCTGCCGGAATTATGTTGAGTGTGAAAGTAGAAGAGCGCGTCAACATGAAGTCTTTTTAAGAAACTTGGAAAATCCTCTACAGAAGCATATAATTTGTTAAAGAAAGTTTATGGAGGTGACTGTCTATCTCGTACTCGAATATCTGATTGATTTAAAAAATTAAAAAAGGGCAGAGAAGATATTGAAGATGATCCGCGTCCCGGCTGTCCTCGCACATCGAAAACTGACGATAACATCGAAAAAGTGAGTAAAATTATTCGAACAAATTGATGCCTGAGCATTCGAGCAATTGCTGACTTAGTGAACATCGATAAAGAAACTGTTACACAAATATCAGATGAAAATTTACACATGAAAAAAGTTTGTGTTAAAATGGTGCTAAAATTGCTCACTCCTGAGCAAAAGGAAACTCGAAGCAACGTTTTTGCTGACATTCTGGAGAACATCGAAAATGATCCAAAGTTTTCGGAAAATGTAATAACTTGTTGGCTTCAGTTGTACAAGTCACAATATTATAAAAGTATTGTAAAATCCTTATACACTCCGAGCTGAGTCCCAAATTGTGTAATTTATTCCATAATATATTGTGATTAATTGAAGGAAAAACGCTCTTAAAATCCACAAAAAATGCAACAACTTTCCGTTTTGGGTAATGTAGTTGTATTTGTACTATCGACGAAAGGACACAAAGGTGATTTACGAATATACAACTTCTCTCCTTCCTAAGCCCTGCTTGAAATTCGGGGATGAGATCCATCTCTGAGACCCATTTTAGCCACGTCAATATTTTAGCCACGCAATTTATTCATAAAATGGGTCTGTAATTATGCGGATTATCTTATTCTCCTTTCTTATAAACCATTGAAATAGTAGTTTCACACTATGCTAGTGGCAATTTTTCACGTTCAAATATTTTATTGAAAAAGCCTGAGGATATTCTAGCCTTGGAAGTTTTTTAAAACATTTTAAATGAGCGAACCGAGTCCTGAGCAGTTTGGTGAACATCTGCCAAGAAATGCTGGAAAAACCAGGACTAGAACGAGACGAGATAAAACGAGACGAGAAATACCAAGGCAGTATGTCCCATTCTCGTCTCGTCTCGTTCCTCGGTATTTCTCGCTCTGCGACAACACTAATGTCTGATAGCCAATACTGCCCAATGATCTCGAAAACATGGTTACCTTGGCTGCGATTGATGGACCAATGATCGGACGAAGCATGGGCCAAGCATGCGCCAAGATTGGGAAATAATTTGAATAAAGAATTATTACTTATACCGTTGAAATTTTCTTGGTCCATGTTTGGCTCATGCTTGGTCCAATAATTGGACCATCAATGGCAGCCAAGTTATCCATGTTTCCGAGATCATTGGTCAGTCTTGACTATCACTCATGGACTTTGACAGTCTACAAATTCTTGGCATTGACGTTATCATCCCAAGCTTTCACTAATCGTGGCCCAAGACTGGTGACCAATCTTGAACCAATTAAAAACCAATAATTGCCAGTATTGAACCATTCTTGACCCAACGGTCAACATTAACAATTTCGCCCTAGGACCCTTGTTATGCAATGCCTGCTGAAAATTTCACCACATACAGGGATACGTTGCGTGTAGCCAGACTCGCCTTTGCTACGCCGAATCGACTGAAACGAGGCCCTTGATTCAAGTGTTATACCCGCGATGATATTACGTTACGCCCACGAGAGTGAAGAGCATTAATAGGTAATGTTAAGCCAAGTTAATGGGCCAACTTCCCGGACACGGCGAGTTTCACGGAGCAATCGTCACTACTGACAATGACATTGGCGACTACCTCTATCTATATGCATTATTGCATTCAGAGGCTGATTTCCAACGAGTCGTCTGTCTCGTCACCAATTTCATTTTAGTAGGATCATTTGAACTTTAAAGGTGTGCCATTATATACCCATTACACATATGCATACATTTATAATGCTCTTCTCTTGTCATTGCACCGATGATGCACCTCTCATACTAAACTGGCCCTCAAAATTATTCTGATGCAACCAAACAAACACTGGAGGTCAATTACCCTCCTATGTCGATTATTATTCTACCGCATAAAATATTCATGCATGCATTGAACGGCGAACGAGCATAAAATTCTTCAGTACAGTTTTATGTGACCTGCGTTCATATTTATTGTTTCCTTTGATATTGAGCGCCCAATATGGGAAGCTCTTCAAATTTGTATAGGTTCTTTATTGTAAATTGACTTACAATATAGGTCTTTTTTTCTGTATTTTGAGGTCATGGGCCATATCACTTTTCAGTTTTATGAAATGTCAATGCTATAAAGTTCCTCATTTTTCACCGTGAATAATTTTAAATTTAAACCATCCAAATACCGTGAAAAGGGGCTAGGTGGCTCATTTTTTTATGGGTTTTTCTTACAGTAAAGTGCAAGAAGGAATTTGAATTAGGTATTATGCTTTAAATGTATAGTTTCTATATATCCCTGTTTCTTACCATAAAGCGCAAAAATACATTTAATACATTAACAACTATTTATCATCCCACACAAAATCCTGGGATTTTACTTTCATCTTGAAGTTGGATCAAAGTGATGTGCAGCAGACTGATACTCAGTAGATTAAAGTAATCAAGATTTTGTATCAAAATTATAATTAACAAGTAAACATTGATATTTGATATATGCATAGAATGTCAAATTTGACATTCATATTTCACCTAATTCGATCGAGTCAAATTTCCATTTTCAAAACATAAACTTTTTACAGTGGGTTTTCATCGTTACGATCATACATCATAGATCACAATGTCTTATCACACCGTTATCATCAACGCGTAACATCATCTTTAAAGAATATCGTCATCATTCATAATCATCATCATTATCAACACATAACATTATCTTCAGATAATATCACCATTAATCATAGATTATCAATTTATATTACCATCCACTCATCTTCAGATAGTATTATCATCGGTAATAGGTTATCTCTATTATCTTCAATCATAGGCCATCATCATCATCATCATTATCATATAATTATCATTGTATTGAATCAGCATTTTTGTTTGCTGCAAAAGTTCCTTTAATGTCTCAAGGTGGGCTGAACCAACTTTAATTACAAGTTCCTTGTATATGAGATTTTCCAACTGACTATTATTGTAGTCTACTATCCCATGGACATTTGAAAACCAAAAACAAAAAAACCATCGAGTCCTTTAAAAAAAGTTTCACCTTATAGCACTTTATGTTTCCACATCATTCTTTTCTTTCCGCCTGTTTAAAAAAAAAACAACGCTACTGCTGCTTGCTAGGATCGTTTCAAATAATTTCAAGTTACTTCACACAAAATTGAACAAGTTTTATGCTTTTTTCTTAAAGATCGAAATGAAATCTACTTTCTTATAAAAAGTTTTATGTACTAAAACAGAACACAAAAAATCCAAAAATCAAAAATAGATTTCGACACTACCTACTTCACAGCTCATTAGAGACAAATGTACCATAAATGTAAAAGAAAATGAAGAAAGAGAGAGAAAAAGAAAGAGTCAACCAAACCAACTTCTCACTCTCTCTTTTTCCGCCTTTTTTATACTACTGGGGACCCAACATGTTTCGAAGCCAATTTAGACTTCCTGATGATGGATAATTTATAGGAAGACTATAGTTATAAATAATGAAACCTATATTAATCAAATTCAAATTATTACCTGAAAATAAAAATAAAGAAATTAATATCAAATATTCTTTGGTTCATTTTTCTATTTCCCTATTAATATCAATCTTTTTCTGGAAAACCTCCATGAATCTTACTTTTTATTTTTTAACCGGTCCCCCAATCACATTCATCCCATTACCAAAATTCATATCATTTTCATTGAACTCCATAATACCAAAGAGGAACAATCAGAGTAGACAAAAATTATCTACCTATGTAGGAAATACAAAAATATAATCCATTATTTTTCACAATTCACCACAACGTTAATTGAACATACATTTCAATTTTGTCAAAAAACGAAATAGATAGTCAGAAATTCATACACAAAGTTGAATTACGAAAGTTTTATTTTCATCTAGATTTAAAAATTAAAATTTGAGAAATAAAACATTGAGAAAAATATCCACTTTTTTTAGTTTTTTAATTTGTGGGAAAAATATTAGAATAACGAATTTACGGTAAAACTTAATTTTAACAGAGAAAATTCTCCATCAATACGAAATGCAACATTCAAAGCCACGACATAAACTGACATTGAATTTTGAACAAGGAGCCTTATAGAAATTTTCAGATTTTTTTGGGAGAGAGAAGTATTTACGAAGAGGACCAAAGAACATTTGATAATAATTCCATTATTTTTATTTTCAGGTGATGATTTTAATTTAAATAATATAGCTTTCATTATTTATAAATGAAGTCTTCCTATAAATGATCCTTGATGATGAAGAAAAATTATTAAAAAGATTTGAAACCAAAGAACATTTGTAAAAATTAGAAAATTATAAAAATTCAACATAAAGCCTAGTCAATACGTTATTAATAAAGTACTAATAAAAAGTAAGATTCATGGGATTTTTCTAAAAAAAGATTGATATTAATAAGGAAATAGAAAAATGGAACAAAGAACATTTGTTATTAGTTACTTTATTTTTATTTTCAAGTGATGATTTGAATTTAATTACTATAGGTTTCATTACTTATAACTGTAGTCTTCCTATAAATGATCCCTGCTGAGGAAGTCTAAATTGGCTTCGAAACATGTTGGGTTCACAGTTATTACATATAAGGCAGACATTTTTTTAAAAAGATTCAAAACCAAAGAATATCTGTAAAAATTAGAAAATTATAAAAATTCAACATAAAGCCTAGTCAATACGTTATTAATAAAGTACTAATAAAAAGTA
>JAUMHM010000005.1:17372658-17400197 GCA_032362435.1 Melikaiella ostensackeni | reverse complement strand
CATGTGTAGCGAGATGCGCGTGCGCCGGTATTCGCTGTTGGCGCGCAATTCAAAAAATTGTTTTAAATGTAAATTAAGAAAAAAATAATGATGTATTTATTTTGCGAGATATACACTTACATATATAGACTGTTACAAGATATTGCAATTTTAGAAATTTTGATGCAGGTGTAATGGTTATAACTTCAATATTAAATTAATTATTGAGATAAATTTATAATTATTTAATATCTTTGTTATTACTATTTTAAAAAATTAATAGTGATCTAAACATCATTTAATAGACAAAAATTATTCTATGCACTACTCGTCCAGCTAGTTTCAATTATCTACCCCTCTAATCACGAGTGTATACCGTATTAACATCTAGTAAGAATGTGTTATATGATCTTTCAAAATTAAATGGTATTTAATTTTGAAATTCTTCAATATGCAAATGGTACAAGTTTGAACTTATAAAAGTGTTTTTTCTTGAAATTATTTAATTTGTCATATTACAAAATACGTTTGAGTTCAATTCACTGATAATCCTCTAAATTTGTTGAATTAACCCTTTTTTTATACCGTTCAAAATTAGAAATTGCCCAATTACGAAAGCTTCTACTTTGAAATTGTTAAATAATATTGAAGTATTTTTCAACTTTTAATCAGTTGTATTGCGTTCTATGAAATAAACATAAAATTAAATCTAACATAAAATAAACTAAAAAGGAGGTTTATGAAAGAGGAAAATATGTCCAGAATGAGAAAATCCGAATTGCTTTTCGTAAACTTTATTCACTTATAAATGTTGAAAAATCTTAGATCATCTATGATGGATAGGGATTTCGAGGACTACTTATAACACGAGGCGCAAGACGTTCGGAGAATGCGGCCATGTTTAGCGAGATGCGCTTGCACCGGTATTCACTGTTGGCGCGCAATTCAACAAAAGGTTAAAAATTGCATGTTTTAAATGTAAATTAAGAAAAAATTAATGATTTATTCATTTTGCGAGATATACACTCATTAACATTGAGTAAGAATATTTGAAATTCTTGAATCTGCAAATGGTACAACTTCAAATCTTTTAAAAGTCTGTCCTCTTGAAATTGTTTCATTTGTCATTTTACAAAATATGTTCGAGTTACAGAATATGTTAGAGTTCAAGTCATTAACAAACCTCTAAATTTGTTAAATTAACACTTTTTTTATAGCGCCTAAAATTAGGAATCGCTCAATTACGAAAGCTTCTACTTTGAAATTGTTAAGTAATATTGAAGTATTTTTCACCTTCAATCATTTGTTTACGTTCTTTGAAGTAAACATAAAATCAAATCTAAAATAAAATAAGCTAAAAAGGAGGTTTATGAAATATGTTCAGAATCAGAAAATCCGAATTAATTTTCGCGAACTTTGTTCACTTATAAACGTTAAAAAATATTATTTTATCTACGATGGATAGGGATTTCGAGGAATACTTATAACACGAGCCACAAGACGTTCGGAGAATGCGGTCATGTATAGCGAGATGCGCGCGCGCCGGTATTCGTTGTTGGCGCGCAATTCAAAAAACGGTTTAGAATTGCATGGTTTTGAATGTAAGTTAAGAAAAAAATAATGATGTATTCATTTTGCGAGATATACGCTCATTAACATTCAGTAAGAATATTTGAAATTCTTGAATATGCAAATGGTACAACTTTGAACTTTTAAAAGTCTGTCTTCTTGAAATTGTTTCATTTGTCATTTTACAAAATATGTTAGAGTTCAAGGCACTGACAAACCTCTAAATTTGTTAAATTAAACCTTTCTTATAGCGCCTAAAATTAGGAATTGCTGAATTACGAAAGCTTCTACTTTGAAATTGTTAAATAATACTGAAGTATTTTTCAACTTTCAATCAGTTATATTACGTTCTTTAAAGTAAACTTAAAGTTAAGTCTAAAATAAAATGAACTAAAAAGGAGGTTTATGAAGAAGGAAAACATGTTCAGAATAGAATTTTCCTGGATTTTATGAATGCGCATGTACGTTTATAGTAGATATGAATAGTTATGTATAGAGATTGCAAAAGAGAAAAGAGACAGGTTGATATGTAAACCTCATCGCATAAAATTAACGAATGGGTATGTTAATGAGCCTTTCTTTCATGGCCGAAAAGCCCTTGGAATATGTGGTGATGGGTGTGACCGTTTCTGAGCATTTGAAACCTTCTGGCTGGAAAATTGTAATGCAAACCGCATTTGCAAAGCAATGCGACTATCAACTATTTACCGATGCTTACGTCACTGCCAATAGCAAGTCAGGCAAGTGATTTTTTATTTATTTTTTTTTCCTCATTTTCTCTCGTTATGTGAGCTATCTGTGTACCGTGTGATGCGATGCGACAAACATCGCGTCTATGCTACTGCATTCTCTGCTTGTGAAATTATTATTGTCAGCATTGTTGAGAGTTGACGAACCGAGACTTGCAGCGTTTGCAAATTTTAGAGGGAGACATTTCCTTTTTCACAATCTTCTACTTTCAAAATGAATTATTAAAATACGAGATTTTTTAAATGAAAGATTAACGCATTTGCCGAAATTAAACGCAAAGAAAGGGTAGGGTATACACAGTAAAAAATGTTCAAAATGATACGGAAAGCAATATCATTTTGATATGCAACAAAAATGATACCGAAATCAAGAGCGTTTTGATCGGCCAGAATGAATGATCGATTTTTGGGCTCATAATGATCTGGTTCGGGGTCATCTATCATGTCAAGCCAAGATAGCCGACGTTCTTGGAGTACTTTAGGATATATGCGTGCTTTTCATGATTTCTGATCGGGTAGTGTACTTGAAAAGTTGAAAGATAACAAAACTTGATAACAGAATATATCTTCTGTTAAGTATAGTTGTCACTTACGCGCGGTTAAGCAAAATATTTAAGTTATGACTTCCGCAACAAAAACTGGCGGCCATTTTGTTTAATCCGACACATAACCCTGAAAGTAGATCAAAATGATCCTAATGAACAGATCATTATGATCTTGATAGTCAAATGTTCGCTGGAGCAAAATGCTCTGCAACAAAAATGATCCTTTTTTTTTACTTTGTATTAGGCTAATGATCCAAAAATGGTCAAGTTTGAAAAATGCAATCTGCTTTTGGAAATCCTTGTTCCTATTCGGAAAAAAAGTCCCTAAAAAAATGTAATCCAAGCGGATGAAATCTTGCACTCCCGTATCGTGGTCAAAGGCTAAACTCTGAACATTTTCGTTGCTTTCGTGCTTACAAAAAAATGTCTAGGACATTATTAGCCTAATTTTTTATGATAAATTTAAAGGTGTGTAATTGTGTCGAAAAAAATTTTAGATAATTTTTTCACATAGAAGAAGTAAATTATGCACCCAGAAAAAGATTTGGTTGAATCAACATTAACCTAAATGTTTTCTGAAATCAACCAAATTAAAATGATCCAAATTTGGTATCAAAATTATAATTGGCAAGTGAACATTGACACTTAAAACATGTATCAAATGCCAATGTTCACCTTAAAGCACTTTATAGCCCCTTATGTTTCCACAAAAATTTCTTCTTTGAGGGAATTGGAAGATCTTACGTAAGAAAAATTGTTACTAAAATAATAAATCCAAAGATATTACAACTTGAAGGAAAGTCCAGCAGAAATCCCTTAAATTTCAAGAAAAAGTATTGAATTTCAAACATAATAGATGAAATTTCAACCAAGAAGATAAATTTTCTACCAAAAGGACGAATTTTCAACAAAATACATGAATTTTTTAACCAAATAGTTTAATTGAAGCCAAAAACACGAATTTTCAACAAATTAGTTGAATCCTCAACCAAAAGGGATAAATTTTCAAACCAAAAAGACGAATTTTCAAAAAAAGAGTTGAATAAAGAAAGAAAGTGCATTCAATATGTTTAATTTTCAAGCCAAAATACGAATTTTCAACAAAACGGTTGTATTTTAAACCAAAAAGAATGACTTTTTAGCAAAAAGTTATAATGTTCCACCAAAAAGATGAATTTTCAACAAAATAGTTGAATCAACTAAAACCAAATAATTTTCAACCAAATAGTTGGATTTTTGACTAAAAAGACGAATTTTTTATAAAATACATAAATTTTCAACCAAATAATTGAATTTCCAATTAAGAAAGATACATTTTCAACAATAAAAAACGAATTTTTAACAAAATAGTTAAATTTTCAACAAAGAAATGAATCTTCAACTAAAAAAAAAATGAATTTTTAACAAAGTAGTTCCGCTTTCAACCAAGTACTGGAATTATGAACCAAGAGAGATGATTTCTCAACGAAAAATGTAATAGTTGATATATCAATCGAAAAAATTTAATTTTCAATCATAAAAAGTTGAATTCAAGCAAAAGGGATGAATTATTAACAAAATAGTTGTCTTTAATTAAAACCGATTCATTTCCGACCAAACAGTTGCATTTTTAACCAAAACGATTAATTTTCTACCAAAAAGATGAATTTTCAACAAAATACATTAATTTTCAACCAAACACTTTCATTTTTGATCAAAAACATTAATTTTTTATAAAAAGATGAATTTCCTGCAAAATACATAAAGTTTCAACAAAATCGTTGAATTTTCAACTAAAAAAGATTAATTTTCAACTAAAAATGGAATAGTTAAATTTTCAGTTGAAAACACTAATTTGCATTTAAAAAAAAAACGATTTTTCAACCAAAAAAGGTGAATTCTAATGAAGTCGGTATGTCAACCAAAAAATGTTTCTATTTCAAATGTAAAACAGTTGAATTCAACCAAAAGAGACTTATTTTTAACAAAATTGTTGAATTCATAACTGAAACAGATTAATTTTCAGCCAATAGTTGCTTTTTCAACTGAAAAGATTAATTTGATACCAAAAAAGACGAATTTTCTACAAAATACATAAATTTTCAAACAAATAGTTGAATTTTCAACCAAAAAGGATGACTTTTGAACAAAATTCTTGAATTTGTAACTAAAAAAATACATTTATGACCAAAAAAACGAAATATTAACAAAATAGTTAAATTTTCAGCCAAAGAGATGAGTCTTCAACAACAAAAAATTTTAACCAAAAACATGAATTATCAACCGCTAATTAAAAAAATCTTCTTTACAATTCTATACTTTGGATCAGTTAAAACCGATATATTTCGAAATATCAGCAAAGATATCATTTAACAAATAGTTCAGTCTTCAAATAAAAAAGGTCAGTTTTCATTCAAAAATGGTGTAATTAAATTTTCTGTTAAAAAAATATGATTTTCAATCATACAGACGAATTTTTAATAACATAGTATAATGTTTAAGTGATACAGATTATTTTTCTGTCAAGCAGTTGCATTTTTAACCATAGACCAAAAGAGATCAATTTACAAACTAAAAAGATGAATTTTCAACAAAATAATTTAATTTTCAACTAACTAAACCAAAAAGGATTAATTTTCAACCAAAAATATGCTAGTAGACTTTTCAACCAAAAAGAATACACTTTCTAACAAAAATAGTAGGATTTTCTTATTGGGTTCTATAAATTGCGATAAATAAGAATTTTGATATTTTGTAAACTAAAGAATAATAGTTTATGTATACCTTGAAGTTAATTTGATTAAACGAATTCAATTTTTTGGAAATGTTGAAAAAACATATTTTTTGTTGATTGAGTTGAATGCACACTTTCTTGGAAAAAGTTGAATATGTCGAACCTGAAATTTCTTCATCTTGAATCGAAGAAAGACGATATTGTTTTGCTTTCATGGAAAATGATATTTTTCATTGTGTCTAAAGTTTTCCAAAATCGTCAAGAATCATGAAAAATTATCGAAATCATGATTTTGGAATCACGAAAAAATTGTTTTTCCGTGAAAGCAAAATAACAGCAAGATTCTTCAAATCATGTTGAAGAAATTTCAAATTCAACATAACATTCATTTAACAATAAAACTTATTTTTAATTTGTGATTTTGTATTACTATTTACTAGCAAAAACTGTGTATGCAAAAAGTTTTCCATCATTTTTCAACCAATAGGAAATTGTTTCTGAATTTTCAAATCCAAAAACCGAACAGAAGATATTATCAGATTAAATTTTTTTTTACTTTTTTCGAATGCCAACTCACTTGTATATGATTGGAATTCAAGCAATAAAGAAGCGGAACGTAAAATTCTAACTTTGACTCAAATAGCCTCTTTCATGTCAGGACATGCTTTAATCAGCCAACATAATGTAGAATTGATTAAGCGAGAACTCTGTGCAATGAATAGATTTAGAATTTATGTTGGTTCTTTTTTTCCAAAAGTCATTGGCCGTGATTGTCACAAGCGCACAATTCGAATTGGCTTTGCAATTCGAGGTCGAGGATCGATGGTAGTACATATAACGTCGACGACCTTTAGAGACCTCACTGGTACCAAGGAGGAACCGAGAACCTGTATCCGCGTCGTGATCAACCTTTTTTAGTCAGAATGTCAAAATGTCATGCTGTTAAAAATTTATGTTGAAACTTTAAATTAAATGAATTGGAAGTTTATTTCCGAGTCGTAAGGTAACGTTCCAGTACATGATACTGTAAATTTCAAATACTGGTATTGTAATGTTGCCATACATGTAATGTAGTGTTGTGGAAGAAAGTTAAAAAAAAAATCGAAATTCGCCGGCGCGGAGAATCGAACCCTGACCGCCAAGCTCTAAGTCGAATACGTTACGCACTAATGTTGTGGAAAAAAGTGTAAAAAAAATTTAATTTCACCGGCTCGGAGAATCGAACCCTGACTGCCAAGCTTTAAGTTGAGTACGTTACACACTAGACTAGCGAGGTACAATTCTAATCTTACTTGAACGGGTCACTCATCCGCAAGACGTTTTCTTTTTTAAATATAAAATAAATGAAATTTTAAAAATTTATAAAATACATAAGGGGTCATCCATAAATTACGTAACACATTTTTGGCCAATTTTTACCCCTCCTCTTCCCCATGTAACAAATCGTAACAAAATGGTTTGGTACCCCCCTCCCCCCTCCCTCCCCCCTCCCTCCCACACACACACACACACACACACACACACACACCTATGTTACGTAATTTAAAAAAATATTTTGAACCCTGTCTTATTAAATACAATTAAGTGACTGAATTAAAAAATTATTGGGTGTTATTAAAATTAAAAGAAATAAAATTGAAACAATGTGGAACATGCAACAAACGAACTATATTTTCCTTGAAAATTAAAATTACTAGTACATAATGCTCATAAGTATAATAAAACGAGATTAAACTATAAATAATTTTCTCAAATTTTTCATCAAATCACTCAGCGTTACATTTTTAACAACAATTTAGTATTCATTTCAAAAATTGCTAAAAAAAACTTTCTCTCTGAATTCCCTTTAATTCTTCTAAATTTACTCCAATTTTATTGAAATCAGTGGAATATTTTGGATTTTTTTTCATTTTTTCAATTAATTTGAATTCATTTGAAATTTACCCTGAATTCTTATTTATACTGAATTCTGTTAAATTCTTTTGAATTCTGTTGATTTTTTTTAGTTGTCTCGGACCTGTTTTAATTTCACTCGAATTCTACTCATTTCAGTAGTTGTTTTTTAGACTTTTTTCTTCAGTTTTTGCTAATTCACCCTGAAGTTTTTTAAACTCATCATGAATTCTTAGGCATTTCATCAAATTCTTTTGAATTCACTTGAATTTTTCTAAATTCTCTCCAAATTCAATAAACTTTTTAAAATATTTTTGAGTCGTTTACAATTTACTTAAATTTTTTATAAATTCTCATTGAATTCTTATGAATTTTTTCAGATTTGTATTCACTAATTCTATTCAATCCCATTTATCTAAATTCAATGAATTTTTTCGGATTTGAACAATTTTGTTACATTCACTTCAATTATTTTTAATTCATCTTGAATTTCTATGAATTTGATCAAATTTTGCTAAATTATTACTCCAGTTTTACAGAAATAAATGGAAAATTTTGTATTTTTTTCAATTCATTTGAATTCATTTGGAATTTACCCTGAATTCTTTTAAATTCCTTTTAATTCTTATAAATTAACTGAAATTTTACTAAAATCAACGGAATATTAAAAAAATTTAATTCATTTGAATTCACTTGAAATTCGCGCTGAATTCTTATTAATTTATCTTAAATTTTTTTAATTCTTTTCAATTCTTGATTTTTTTCAGTTCTCCTGAAATTATTTTTAATTCACTTAAATTCTATTGAATTCAATGGTTGTTTTTGATTTTTTGTTCAGTTTTTTTCTAATTTACCCTGAAGTTTTTTGGACTTACCTTGAATCCTTCGGCATTTCATCAAATTATTTTGAATCCCCTTGAATTTTTCTAATTCTTCTCCAAATTTAATGAATTTTAAAAATATTTTTGATTTGTTTTCAATTCACTTGATTTTTCTATAAATTCTTCTTGAATTCTTATGAATTTTATCAGATTTGTATTCACTAACTCTTTTCACTCCCATTTATCTGAATTCAATGAAATTTTTTTGGATTTGAAAAATGTTGTTGTATTCAACTGCATTATTTTATGTTCACCTTGAATTTTACAAATTTTATCAAATTATATCAAATTTTGCTAAATTATTATTCCAGTCTTACCGAGATAAATAGAATATTTTGTATTTTTTATAATTCATTTGAATTCATTCGGAATTCACTCTGAATTCTTATTCACTTATCCTGAATTCTTTTGAATTCTTTTGAATTCTCTTGATTTTTTTTAGTTCTACCGGAATTTTTTCAAATTCACTTGAATTTCATTCAATTCAGTGATTGTTTTTGATTTCATTTAATGATAATTTGTTTTATTCACCCTGAATTTTTAACAAATTCTCCTTGAATTCTTGTGAACTTTATCGGATTTGTATTCACTAATTTCTATTCAATCCCATTTATCTAAATTTAATGGAATTTTTCGGATTTGAAAATTTTTTTACATTCACTTCAATTATTTTCAATTCATCTTGAATTTCTATGAATTTGATCAAGTTTTTCTAAATTATTACTCCAAGTTTACAAAAATAAATGGAACATTTTGTATTTTTTTCAATTAATTTGAATTCATTTGAAATTCGCCCTGAATTCTTATTAATTTACCTTAAATTCTTTCAAATTCTTTTCAGTTCTCCTGATTTTTTTAGTTCTCCTGAAATTGTTTAAAATTCACTTGAATTCTACTAAATTCAATGGTTATTTTTGAATTTTTGTTCAGTTTTTTTTTTCTAATTTACCCTGAAGTTTTTTAATTCACCTTGAATTCTCTGGCATTTCATCACATTCTTTTGAATCTCCTTGAATTTTTCTAATTTTTCTCCATATTTAATGAATTTTTTAAATATTTTTGAGTCGTTTTCAGTTCATTTGAATTTCATTTAATTCAGTTGTCGTTTTTGATTTTTTGTTAATTTTTTCTAATTCACCCTGAATTTTTTATAAATTCTGCTTGAATTCTTATGAATTTTATCAGCTTTGTATTCACTAATTCTATTCAATCCTATTTATCTAAATTCAATGGATTTTTTTCGGATTTTTTTAATTCACCTTGAATTCTTAGGCATTTCATAAAATTCTTTTGAATCCCTTTGAATTTACTAAATTTTCTCTAAATTTAATGAATTTTTTGAATATTTTTGTGTCGTTTTCAATTCACTAGAATTTTTTATAAATTCTCCTTGAATTCTTATGAATTTTATTAGATTTGTATTTATTAATTCTTTTCACTTCCATTCATCTGTATTCAATGAAATTTTTTTGGATTTGAAAAATGTTGTTGCATTCAATTAAATTATTTTAAGTTCATCTTGAATTTGTATGAATTTTGTCAAATTGTATTGAATTTTGCTAAATTATTACTCCAGTTTTACCGACATAAATGAAATATTTTGTATTTTTTATAATTCATGTGAATTCATTTGGAATTCACCCTGAATTCTTCTTAACTTATCTAAAAATCTTTTCAGTTCTTTTGAATTCTCTTGATTTTTTTTCAGTTCTCCCTGAATTCTTTCGAATTCACTTAAACTCTACTCAATTTAATGAATTTTTTATTTTCTTTTAGTTTTTTCTAATGTACCTTGATGATTTTTGAACGCCTTTTAGTCGATTTTAGTCGATTTTAGTTACATACTTTTTGGGTAAGAAATTAGCCATTTTTACTCATTTCAATATCTTTATCGACCTCCTTGGTCTTGGTATTGCTATAAAGAATTATTGATAAATCTATTCTCCTTTTTTTAATTTTCTTCTTCATAACTTGGAAATGTTTGGAATAACTTTATAATTCATGAACGGGATGTTCAAGTTAAAAATGTTTCATAAATGAAAACATGGTACGGTAGAGAATTGAAAACATAAATTCAGGTGTTTGAATAATGAATATAAATTGATCGCTTTTTAATATCCCTGTTTTCTAGGACAAGTATTCGAATAAGGTAAACATATATCCTCTATTCAAAATACTTTTGTGAAATCATTTGAATAAGGTTTTGAAGACATTATTTACTCTCTGATTTTGAACGCTGCTGAATTTATTAATAATCGATTATTCCTTAACTGCACTTTTGAATGAGAAAATTCAAGAATTCTTAAAATTTATATTCTTGAATCATCTGAAAAACTCGTCCCATTTCAGTATTTTAATGAGAATATTTTTTTAAATAATTCATTTAAATGGTGACCGTCTCAATTTTTTTATGTCCGCCATTCTGAATGTTTTTAAAATTATCTTCTTTGCCCATCACAACTTTTAGTTTAGCAAAAGGTTCCCCATTCAAATATCATAGGAAATTTCAAGTGAGATGCGCGGGTTCTGAATAATTCTGCACTGATACTCATTTTATCACAATCAATTTTTCAACCACATTTTTTGGCAAAATAATTTTTTTATATATTTCTAATATTTATCGATATGTCTTGACCTATCAAGTACTTGAAACTTGAAAAAAAAGATTTTTGAAAAAAATTGGCTTTATCTAGTTGTCATTTTCAGTGCCTCACTTGTATTTTTTTTTGCTTAAGGTTCTAGAATATTTTTGTAAAGACCTAAAGCAGTAAATACTTGTTATGCATTTGCCAGTTTAAAAAGCACACGCTTATGGTATTTATTTCATAAATTACTTTTCAAAATCAAATTTTCAAAACTTGCTTAAAAAAATGACAAAAAAAAATAGTTTCATAAAATAATAGTCTCTATACAAAAGTTTCAGTCTCTAATTTTACTTTTGGAGTGAATATTTGTGCAAAAATTCATTTTTTGAATAAAGGCAAAAGGAATGCAGCTTCAACCAACCATAGCGGCATCTGAGACAAAACAAATATACTCTAAATACGTGAGGGTATCAGTATATCAAATATACTGATAAGCTGAAATGATAAGATGCTTCGCTATCTTCTTGATAAAAGAAAATGTCAGCGCCGTTTATTAATAATATTAAGCTTAATCTGGTGAAAAATCCTTGAATGATTAAATTCTTCAAACTCGTAGTATTTTCTTTCAACTATCAAATATTTCTTTACTACTAAACATTTATTGTATCTTCACTTTCATTTCAAGTCCAGAAGTCAAATTATTACTAATGTTAAATTTGAAAACATGTCTAAGTCTAGAGATAAAGCTTCGTGAAGACGTTTTATGTTTTGAGAACATGATCTAGCGAAAATTGATTCGATGACTTATTTGCATGATAATCATGATGTTTTTCCGATTTCGCGTCACCAAAACGCGAACGAAAACGAATTTATCGCTTTTATTGGTGCTAAGTCTCTTTAAAGGGATTTTGTTCCAATTTAGACTTTGAACGACTCTTAATTTCTATATTTATACACGGTTTGTGGTTTTGAGAAAGAAAGTATACATCTTTATCTTTTTGCGTATGTGACGTATTCCTATCGATGTTTATATTACAAATTCCTGTTTTTTGTTGTCAATTTAAATGTTCTGCTATTCTTAATTAAACTTCTTAATAATAGAAACTATAAATGTAAACTTGGCAATTAATGATTAATCAGTCATGACGCAAGCTTCCACATTTGTTTCATTTAGCCTTCTTCGTCTTTCCATCTGTTCTATTTTTATTTTATAACACATTTACCATAATGAAATTCGTACAACAAATTTTCTGGTACAAATTATCACTTGACGACTCTAGAAACTTCGATTATGTCCTTACATTGCAATTACTAAAAACAATGAAGCTAATTACATAAGACATCGTCAATGATGCAAAAATGAGCGCAAGACGTCAACGAAACGGAAGCGTAATAATTGGAAAAACAAATAAGGAACGAATAACAGACGACAAATTACCTATTCTCACAAGGGGGGTTAGGTTGATGTCCGGCGCCGATTTTTTGTGATTTTGCAGGTGAAAAGAGAGTCCCAGACTATGAAAAAAAATTCTGGGCAATCGTTCACATTCGGGGGTTGAAATTACCCCTTCTATATTTTTGAGTCTATTGCTGTTTTAAGAGCTAAAAAATGTCTTTTATTTATTTTTTTACACAAAATTCTTGTAATTGATGCTGTGTTAGAATATTAGTTTGAATTGTAAAGATACTTACCCTCTAGAGTATCATAATTCTGAAAATCTTTCCCTAGAATACCTCGCCATATAACATATAATGTAAGATTTTGGACTTTCTTGCAGCAAACATCTTGTTTTGATATTTAATTCTATTAAGAATCATCAATGATATTCAAGTTTAATAAGACAACCCTTAAATGATGTATAATCCTCCCCTTTAATATTACCAATGAATAAGAAGTATTAATATTATATTTCTGTGAGTAATGGATTGAAATATTTCGTTTGGACAATCAATAATAATAAAACTAATTTTTTGTTAACGATGACACTTGTTCTTATATTAATAAACCCTTGTTATGCAAAAACAACCCCTCAAAAATACATGTTTTGTTTAGTAAGCAGTGTTCATGATGATACATATAACAGAAATGTTTACAGAATCTTTATTTATGATCGCACACGTACATATATCCATTAAAAATTGTACACACATACATACCCTCACACATATCCCTTCACCCCTTATTGTCTAAGGCTTTCGACTCACAATCTATTTTTTACGAAATCAAAAATAAATGTGTGATATGATCAATGCATTACAATTCCATAGCATTTGTGCGACTGTGCATAAAATTCCACCGCGATATAAATGCGGTGGGAGAACAGAAATAATCAAGATACAATTAATTCTTTATTTTTCTTTAAATAATGAAAGATTGGTTGAAAAGAAATAATATTATGCTATTCAGGCACAAAGTTTTCGCAGTAGTGATATTCTTCGAAAAAGTATTTTAGGCACAACCTTTTCTTTCACCATGCACATGTTCTTACTGCAACATCACCGCAAATATCACAAGAAAGTTCCATATCTTTGTTGAAACAAAATTCGACAGAATTATTGAAATATGGAGACTGGAGGTCTATTTTCTGCATATCCGCTTTTGTACCAAGAATATTTGAATACGTTAATAAATCTAGGTGAAGACAAATGATTATGTGTGAGAGACAATAACTTTATAATATTGTTCCTAATATGCAAGTTAATATCGAACCTTAAAAGAATAGGAGTGTCAGAGTTTTGTCGTAAGAAATTTTTCCAAATCCTAAAGCCAAACACATCCAAGGGCTGAATTCTCCCAGTTGTGCCTTTTGGAATGGTTTTTAGTAAAAGGTTTTTACCTTCTGGTATTGCTGTTTGCATGGTTCGTTCACACTGGACACTCCATGCGTCTAATAATTATACAGAATTTTCTCCTACGTTAGGAAAAAAAAAACATCCTGAAGCCACATTTGCTGCAATTCTGAAGATAGCTTACCGAATTTAGAGGCTTGCAAATAAATATCTTTTGCCTTAAAAAGTCCTTCTTTTATTCTTAGTCCAAATTGTCCAGATGGTTTTTTCAAAACTACAAAAAGGGGTGAAAGTAATTTTCCATCGGCAGATATGGGTGGCTGAATTGTATAGCTGTGCGTGGTGGAAGAAACCGATTGAACAACATTTTCCACAGTTTTTGTTCCTTGAAAGCTTAAAGTTATTCCACTGTGCAATTCCAAATTAAAACCACTTTGGTCGGAATTGAAGGTGTTACTCCCGTACCTCAGAATTTCTGGTTTTACATTGTTTTTAAAAGCAATACTTTGTTGTTCTATATCTCTAGTTTCATGTAGAGATGACACAGAAATAAATTTTGTGGTTTTTCGTGAAACAACGTTATGCTGTTTCTTGTATTGCCATACCCACTAACGTGATGCCTCAAACCGTGGCATGTCCAACTCATGCTTCTTTTATAAAGCCCATCTTCGAACATCTGACCGAGAACTGTCATCTTCGAATCAATAGCCTCCTTCATGTTGACTCTCTCTCTGCTCTTGATATAAACAACCAGGTACCTCACCACAATTGTTTTCTTCTTCTTTCTCTTCAATCGTTTGTATGTCAGTTTGACTATCCCCATCAGCAAATTGTAAGTGAACTAAATTTTCAATAATAAATGAGAAATAAAACATACTCCTCCTTATAATGTCCTCATACATCGTGTAGGTGTACCTCTTCAGGAGTTATTTCTAATAGCTGAATTCCGAGTTGTTCCGTATTGAGCGTTATTGTTAATAACGATATTACATTTAATGAATTGATTATCATTTTTTGTAGTGATACTTTATACAATAGCGAAACAACCAAATTTATAACTGAAAAAATACTCTTTTCTTTCGGCTTATATACATGCCGGGATCTACACAAAACGTGATAAATTTAATAATCTGACAATCTGATACATGCGCAGTTATTATTGCAAATGCGGCAATGATAATGCCTTTATCATAACGTGCATCCAATTCGTAAGCAGGAAATATTCTGTTAATTTGCATTTATTTTTTATTTAAAAAATTTCGTTGAAGATAGATTATGGGTCGAAAGCCTTGAGCAATAAGGGTTAAAGGGATGATGTGTGTGTATGCAATTTTTAATGGATATATGTATGTGTCTGATCATGAATAAAGATTTATTACACAGTTCTGTTATATGTATCAACATGAACATTGCTTGTTAACAAAACGTGTAAAATTTTTGAAGGGTATATCACTGATGATTCTTAATAGAATTAAATATCAAAACAAGATGTTACCAGCAGGAAAGTCCAAAATCTTATGTTATATGTCATGTTTTTATGGTTAAACAATTTTGTATATTTTTATGCAGTGTACATATATATTGAATCAATTCATTTACGGATTTTCATTTGTTTTATACTTGTTTGGCGGAAATACCGTAATTGTTGTATGTTTTTACGCATTTCATACGGTTCAGGAGATCCTTATAGAAAATTACAATTTTAATCTTTTGAAATCAAATGTTTTGCGGCTATAATCGTTAAGACCCATAGATTCTGAATTGATAACTTAAAAACAACTAATTTAAAAATTGGACATTTTTTTCTCATCAATTTTAATCCTTTGCATCTGTCAATTATTATGAAATTCTAGTTTGTTGTGCAAGACCTTTTTAATTTGAACCTTTTTATAATTTTCTGAATGCTCTTTAAAATAACGATTTTTAAAAATAAACTTTATGTTGTATTTTCAAAATTAGTATATAGATTAGTGATATTTTTTTAATAACCGTGTAAATCATTTTCGGCTATTAAATCAAGATTTGTTGAAAATTCCTATTGAACATTTTTTAAAATCAAAACTAGAAATGTAAATATTTTTGAGTTTTGCTGAACTAAATTCTTGTCTTAAGCGCTTAAGATTTTTTATGAAAACTACCTATACTTTAGGGTCAAGTGAAAATGAATATAATAATTAGAATATAATTGCTTCTTTTTAATTTCTTTGGTATTAGCGATTAATTATTGAATAATTGTTGAAGAGTGATTAGAATAACCATTCTAAGAATTATTTATTCTAGTACTAAGTGAATTTCAAATTAACTATATTATAAACACATTCAATTATAATTAAACTGTCGTAATAAAAGATTAAAGATAGTTTTCTGTAATCAATTTTCAATAATTAATCAATAATTAATCGCTAATACCAAAAGAAATTTTAATTATTTCTAAGAATTATTTGCCAATTAGACTACCAAAATAATTTCAAATGATATGTTTATAAAAATAATAACTGTCATGTTAACCAAATCTACGCAGATAATTAAGACATCGAAACTGTATTATATTTTTATGCAAGTTTTAGACTTCATAAATTTAAAAAATATTATTTTGTTTAAATAAAATAAGATATTACATTGCGTAAAATTTGCGAAGAATTAGTTAGACATCACATTTGGTTTTGTATAACTACGCGATTTTATAGGATTTACAAGAACTTTAAAGATTTAAAAAATTTCAAAAATTGAAATTAAGACATCGAAATTGTATTATATTTGTTTGTAAGTTTTAGACACCATAAATTACAAAAATATATTTTTGTTTATAGAACCCTGAATTGTTGAAATTTTTTTCTAAGCAAGCTAAAAGAAAAGGAGCAAGAGGAAATTTGATATTTACGACCGGGAAAAAGCCGGGAAATAACCGGGAATTTTGTGGGCGAAAATTAGTAGAACGAAGTTGCTTTTGTAAATAATTAACGAATTGGTAACTACTTACATTTTTTTCACTAACAGTAACTATAAAAATCGTTACTTTTTTAGTTACTTTTAAAGTGTAGTTCACAAGTCTTTTCTACGTCAATCAATAAATTTTATTGCTCTTGCAACTATTTTTTTATTTTCACTATTCAAATTGTGGCGGCAGATAGTCATAGAGACTTATAGCCCAATACAGAAAAATTGGAATTTTTCTCCCATCCTGGAATTCCAAATTTTTGAAAATCTAGATAAAAAATTTTAGAAAGAAAAAAAGTTAATTTCAGAGTTGAATATTCATTTTTTTGGTTAAAAATATTATTATTTGTTTGAAAATTTAATCACGTTGTTTAAAATTTAACAATTTTTTTAGAAAATTATTCTATTTGTTTGAAGATACAATTGTTTTGTTGAAAATTTGTCTTTTTGGGTTGAGCATTTAACTATTTTCGTAGAAAAATCAATTACTTGGTTGAAAATAAACTTTTTTGTTGAAAATTTATGTTTGCAGATTGAAAATTCAACTATTTTGTTAAACATTCAACTACGAGTATTTTAGTGAAAATTTCTCTCCTTATCTCTTCAGTTATCTTTTTTAGTTGAAAATTCATGTATGTTGTTTGAAATTCGTCTTGTTTTGGTTTAAAATTTGATTGAAAATTCTTTTTTTTTTTGGTTAAAAATTAATTTTTTTAACTGAGAATTTAACTATTCTGTTTTTGGTTGAGAAGTGATCCTTTTAAAATGAAAATTCTTATATTTCATTGAAAGTTCGTATTTTTTGGTAGATAATGAATCTTCTTGGTTGAAAATTCCTCTTTATAGGTAAAAAATTCAACAATTTTGTTAAAAAGTCATTCTTTTCCGTCGAAAATTCGTGTTTTTTTTTATTTGTCTTTTTGGTTTAAAAATTAATTTTTTTATTGAAAATTCAACTGTTTTGTAGAAAATTCGTCTTTTTGGCTTGAAAATGCAGCTGCTTGTTTAAAAATTAATCTGTTTTGGTTGAGGATTCAACAATTTTGTTGAAAATTCAACTACTTGATTGAACTACATTGTTGCAAATTCAACTTTTTATTTGTAGATTCATCCTTTTAGTTGAAAATTCATGTCTTTGATTGAAAATGCAACTATTTTGTTGAAAATTCGGTTTTTTAGGTTAAAAATTATTTTTTTTAACTGTATATTTAACTATTCTATTTTTGATTAAAAATACATGTATTTTGTTGAAAATTTGCCTTTTTGGGTTGAAAATTAATTTTTTTGTTAAAAATGCTACTGTTTGGTTGAAAATGAAGCAGTTTTAGTTGAGGATCTAACTATTTTGCTGAAAACTTAATTACTTGGTTGAAAGTTGAACTATTTCGTTAAAAATTCATTTTTTTGGTTGAAGATTTATTATTTTAGTTGAAAATTCATATCATTCGTTGAAAATTTAACTATTGTGTTTAAACTTTTTCTTTTTTTGGTTGAACATAACCTTTTTAACTGAATATTTAACTATTCTATTGTTGGTAATTCATACTTTGTAGTTAAAGATTCAACTATTTGGTTGAAAATTTTTCTTCTTTAGTTAAAAATTCATGTATTTTGTTGAAGATTCATCTTTTTGGTCAAAAATTTAACTACTTGGTTGAAAATTGACCTCTTCTGTTGAAAAATAATGTTTTTTGCTTAAAATTCATAATTTCAGTTGAAAATTTAACTATTTTGATGAAATTTCGTTTTCTTTTTTTGGTTGAACACTCATTCTTAACTGAAAATCTAATTATTCCATTTTTGGTGGAAAATTCAACTTTTTTGTTTGAAAATTTATCTTTTTTATTACGAATTCAACTATTTGCTTGAAAATTCATGTATTTTGTTAAGAACTCGTCGTTTTTGCTGGAAAATTAATCTTCTTGTTTAAAAATTCATCCTTTTTAGTTGAAAATATAACGACTTGGTTAAAAGTTGAACTCCTTTTTTAAAAATCATTGTCATTAGCTGATGATTCATCATTTTAGTTGAAAATTCATCTCTTTGGTTGAAAATTCGTTTCTTTTTTGTCGAAAATTAATTTTTTAAGTAAAAATTTAACCATTCCATTTTTGTTTGAAAGTTTATTTTGTAATGTTTTAAAAATATCATGCTGATCATGACTAACCTACGACTTTCAGTAAAAAGTAAACAGCTTGCACTCGACATATATGAATGAAGTTGTGTAAAAAACTAAATTTGGATATGTATTTATAAAATACACAAGTAACGATAGTTACTTTTTTTTGCAAAAGCAACTAAGAAAAGATTACATTTTGAATGGGCAACGATATCCTATCACTGCTAGGAAGAACCTAAAATCTGAATATGCAAATACTATTTTTCTTTCATAATATTTTTTTTTAGTTTTTGTTTTTCTCAGACGACATCAGAATGTAATTTTAAACTCACTCCTGAGAAGAAATTGTTTTTGAATCATGAGCCTTATGTCCTGTATTCTTGTTTTTTACGTAATGATGAACGTAGGTAGCAAAGTCAGTAAAACTCATTTTCTCATTACTGGAACCTGTCAACTGCCCAGCAAAGTCGTTGACATCATTAACTATCATAAAGTCACGTTCTTTTAATGCTATAGATGATAGTATTTTCATGAGGCTCTTCATTGAACTGGTTTGACGTCCCTAGATTATATGGGCACAATAAGTGCGATAACAAATTAGTGTTTTTATGATGACTCATGATCTGTATGCAAAATAAACTTGTATGCAGATGTAGGTTGATTCTATATGGGAGATTCAAGGCGATAATACAGAGACAATGAATCTTGTCTAGATAAGTTCTGGAATAAATAATCAATCTCAATATCATTGTCTAGATACACAGGGGCGACTCCTTTCATTTCTTTTACCAAATTAAAACAGTAAGGAATAAATTGGTCCAATTTAGAAAGAATTTAGATCATTTTCTCATTTACATGACAACATACATACAGTACATGTTGTCTTGTTCTTTTCAAGTTAAGTTTTATGATACAGATTTCAAATTAAGGTGGTCTAATTTTGTATTTTTTTCAATGGAGAAAAAAGGGTTTGGCACAGGTGATTTATTATGATTGACGTCGGAAACGTCTCAGTGCAATCGGAAATCGGTATTAATATTTAATATCATTTTACCGATGACGTTGATTTTTTTCCAATACAGAACTCCTAACCATTGCACATATTAAAATTCATATCGAATTACATAAGTCATTCGTGCTGAAGGCAATATCTCATTTATTTGCAGAAATCATTCGCTATGGGCTGTAAGAATAAATTTCTCGATACTCAATTGTCAACTGTTGACGTTTTGAAACTTTTTGAAAGAATAATTTAAATTTACAATTGATGTAAATTTTGAAAAGAATCCTTAGTTTTTCAAGATTTGCTTGGCTTCTTAAAATTCTTGACTACCCATGCCAAGTCAAGATCAATATCTTTTCTTGATAGGCGAGAGAAAATATCGATCTTGTTCTTTTTTTGTTGTCAACTCTCGCTCTACTGCATCACTAGGCTATGCAATTCATGTATTCAGATTGAATTTATGTTTTTTTATTAACAACATCATACTCGTACGAGACGTGTAACACGTGATGTATAACGCATGACTTTAAAAGCTGAAAAAATTTCACAAAACATTGTAAATAATAGTTTTCGCCGAATAGAGAATTTATAAACATTTTACCTCATTTTGATCTTATTTTTAATTCATTATTATGTGAATTGTTACTTTTAATGTAAACATTTGCTTTAGTGGCCTGGGATTTAAAAACAGACTGTAAATTTCTAGTCTGAATTGTGTAATTTTTACAAATTCGAAATAATTAGATGCTATGGAACCTTTGCGGAATTTTTAAGCTAATGAATAAAAAGAATATAAACATTGTAAAAGAAAAGGGTATGTTGTTGGTATATTACGATTCTGGGGAACAATATTCTCATACTGAGATAATTAGTGTAAAAAATTATCATATTAATAGTCAAGTAGTTTCTGCTTAATTAATTAAAAAGTACTCTTTAGTAATTTTATACACTTTTAACAAACAGATTATACAATATAGAATTTTTAGAACTGCTTTCATAGAAAATTTTGCACAATTGTCTGCATATTCTGTATAAATTTATTCGAAAGATAAACCTTAATATAATAGTTTCAAGAATTTAACAAACATAATTTAAGGATGTATTGAAAATTTCGCTACTTTTGTAATGTATTTCCTCGGACAATTATTGATGTAATGAATGTCATGAATGAATGTATGTCTATGAATGTAATGATTTACTTTTCATATGAATTTGATAACAATTTTCAAAAGTTTTTGTGTCAGTTCCAACTGCACACAATTTTTTTGTTCCAAAAATAACGAAAAATGTGCGCTCACCGTTATTTTTTCTGTTAAGTATAGAAGAAAGTGCTTTATTGGACTTATATGATCCATATACATAAGAATCGACAAGAGCGCGACAACCGACGAAAACATATGATTTCTTAAACCAAATTTTCGAAAGTTTGAAGCCATTAGTTGAATGTGAAAAAATTGTCTAATAGAATACAAAATATACAGAATCATAGGTATTATATGTTACGTGAGTTTTTCTATCATTTCGAACTTGGAATTAAAATAACTTCTACGCGCTATTAAAAGTGGATATAATAAAAAAACGTTTTTGCTCCACCCTCTTCTCTAATCTAAACCAGGAAAAATTTAACCTCCCCTTAAGAAATAAATCAGTTTTTTATTACTGGGCCCTATAACCCAAACTACTGAGCAGCCGAGGCTGAGACAGATCCCGATTTAAGTATTTCATTTACCTGAAACGAATGACCCTTTCTTTTTTATGAAATTAAGACCAGTTACAAAAATTGAAATTATGAAAACATGGTTCAACTAAATTTTAATTAGCTGAATCAATTTCCGTATACATATACGTAATTAGAAAAAAGTGAAAAAAAGATTGATGAAATTCGGTTAGTATTTAAAGCAATAAATACAAAAGTATAATAACTCTCAACAGGGATTGGAGATATTAACCGATCTTTTACTGTCTCTTTTTAATATTCTGATCATAGTCTAATAAAGCTAATGCAGCTTATTAAAATTCGATTTATTAATATTTTACCAAATTTTAATTTTCCTCAACTGGCTCTAATCCTCTAACAGAGGGAAGGTCGCGCTAAGCAAACTCGGTCAAGTGTTCCCCCTCGTGTCCCCTTTGGATTCTGGTATTGTGAAAAAACCTTAAGGTGGTGGCCCTGCCGCTCCTCAGAAAGTGCGAAAAAAGTTGGGGAAACGCTGCCCTGGAGAACCACCTTCTACAAAAAATACGTAAAAAATCAAAAGTTCAAAGCAACTGCGGCCACTTTATGAATACACTCTCTTTTTTTAAATGGTTCACACTGAAATGCATAACTGTAGAGTTACAGAAAGCGCATTATACATCTTCGGATTGTGAGGAACTTTAGTTTCGATTCTTTGGATTTTAGAAACCCTACTTGGCCTATTTGCTGCCTCTTATGCCTAATACAATAGCATTCTTCTTCTTTCGGCTTTCACTTTGTCCTCGACTTTGTCAAACGATCCTAAGGTAGTCAAAATATTTCCAACGGGACAGGAGTTCTGGCTCACTATTGGAAGATGTTCTTGGTTGCTACCAGTTTGGAATCTGTCTGACCAGCATCAGCGTGTTTACATGTTCAACCTAAAACCGCAGTCAAGCATCGGGCATCGAAAGATTTAGCGAAGCCCGGTAAGTAAAACGAGGCCCTTTCTTCCTGAGTCCATCAAGCGAATGGGAATGGGACCACCTGCTTAGTCTCGCTCAGGTAATATTACCTGACCGATCGTAGATCGGACCAGGGTTTAACGCGCTGAACAAAGGACTGGACCGCTGTAGCCCAGCTGGTGCACTTCTCGCATCTCCACCTCTCGAAATCAGAAATGCCATTCTACACCCCACTTTCAGAATGTCCCTTCACACCAGAAAATTTTTGCCTGAGGGCTCAGACTCTTAAGGGCGAAAGGAAACTTGAGACGTAACGAAGTTCTTTCCTTATACCAATACCTTATGCTTACGGCATATGTGTAGCCTTATATGCACAATAGCATTAGAGGCACATAGTATACTAGGAACTCAGAGTTATGGGGAAAATTGAATTTGGGGATGATGAATTAGAGTCCTGAAATTCCTTTCGACTCCTTAGAGAGTTTAGAGTTTAGGTCCCTTGATGTCAACTTGATGTTTGAATGGTGAAAAATTATCTGAATTAGGTGTGGGGTGTTATGTGATTCTTGTGATGAGATCATCTAAAAATAACATCTTGATCTTTTTTATGTGGATAAAACGTGGTGCTTGAGAATTGTAAAGCTTGGTAACTTTATGTTGTTTTTTTTTCGTGGATAGACTTTTCTAGAAGTTCAAACATAACGTTTGCTCTTTAGATTGTAGAATAAACTTATTGTGGAGAGGTTTCGTAGTAACATTGTGAACACTATCTCACGCAGAAAAAAATTATGCTAAACTTACAGGATTCTCATTTAAGGTAGGGAAAACATATCTTTTCTGTAAAGATTACCGAATTTTCTGCCGAGTTTACAGAATTTTTAGTAATCTTATCAATTTACGAATGTCTTCTGTAACATTTACTGAACCTTTTCTGTCAAAAAAGTCTGTGTTTATGGACTGGTTGGAATATTATGGGTCACAAGAAGAACAAAGTTTTGTTTAGGTTGCAAGTTTTTGAGAAAATTGGGGTTGAAACATCAATTTACTCAAATACCTGCCTTGATTGGCTCTTTCCGGTACCGGGGATTAGTTTCTAGCATCTCCAAATTACTATACGATGACTGACATTCTAGTAAAATATTAAATACCAAAATAAACGAGACTAAGAGATTCTCATTGATTGTGAGTATCGATTGATTGGATAACATAAATTTTTTTAAACACTAAGGAGACAAAATTATGAAATTTTCAAATATTCCACTCAGGATTTCTAAGGATTCACGGGGATTTCAAAAGATTTCAAGGAATATCAAAGTACCTTATGAGATTTCAAACACTTCAAGGAACTATAAAAGTATAAAATCCAATTCAAAACATTTCAAGGGATTTTGAAAGACTGCAAAGGATTTTAAGAAGAGTTCATCATCTTACGCGATTTTATGAATTTCTAGGGATTTTAAAGCATTTGGCGATGATTCAAATATTTCAAGATATTTGAAACGAATAAAAAAATAATTCAAAAGATTTCAAGTGATTTAATATGATTTTATAAGAAATCAAGAGATTACGAGTTTCAAATGTTTCAAAGGATTTCAAGGAATTTCAAAAGATTTCAGGGGATTTCCAAGGATTCTCGGAAATTGAAAAGATTCCACGGGTTGCAGGGGATTTTTTCATTAAATACTTCAATGGATTTCATGAATTTCAATAGATTTCAAGAAACTGCGTAAGGCTTTAAACGAATTCAAAGGATTATAAGGGATTTCATATAGGATTTTATGAAATATCAAAATATTTCACAGAATTTAAGGAATGCATGTACCCCAGATTTCAGTAGTGGTTTGACCCCTTTACTTGCCATAAAAATTTGATGGTTACTCCCATGGTAGTGAATACACGGGCAAAGATTGCGGAAGAAATTCTTTTTCGATTTACTTTTTCTTTTATCTCTTGATTCGTGATGTTTGCACGGATATTTTCTTTGACGCGGAAGGGTTCTGCGGCAAAAAAAAAAATATATTTTTTTAAAGCGATTGCTACATGTTCTTAGATTTTTAAACTTGAAGTATGCCCAGTATGACCAAGAAGGGTTAATACTGTTCATTGTTTAAGGCAATTTTGCAATTACCCAGTTCATAACGTTAAAGTTAAAAAATTTTAGCTTCTAATCAAACAATTATTTTATTTTAAACGCAAAATAGTTTAAATAATTTAGTTATTTGCGCTAACAATTAAGAATATTTTAATACTAAGTACTTAAATCAATGTTCCACGTTAAAAGCTCTCAAATGGTAATTTGAAGTTTGAAAGAATTTTTTTTGTGCTGACAATTCAGATTATTCAATTTCGCATACTTTTAATTTGAACACGTTTGCTTTTTAAGTCATCAAATTAAGTATTTTTTTATTTTATGCTCATAAATTTGTAAATGTTTCTGTTTGAATCCCTCTGCTGCTAATTTTGTTGACGTTTCAACTTTGTTAATAAAAAATTTATAATATTTTAATTGTGCATTTTAAACATTGTTCATTTTTGAACAACAAGCGCGGAATTTTAAAATGTTCAATTTGGAACACTTCCTATGAAGAAAAATTATTCTTTAAATCAAATAAATTTCTTTGGTTCAAAAAAGGGTTGTTTTGTACCAGTGAAAAGTTTTATTCAATTTAAAATGATTCTTTTTCACTTTGAAGTTATTTTTGGTTAATTGAAAAAAATTATGTTAAAGAAACGGTTTCTTTAATGCAAGGCAAATATTTTGCTGAGTGAAATTTCAAATTGACCAATTAGTGCTTAAATGTAAACAATTTAAGCAGTTTTTTATTGCTAACATTTTTAATTAGCGAACCATTTTTACTTTCATTCTTGGCTCAGAAAATATAAATAGGCGAACACTTCAATAAATTTAAAACCTGGAGCTTTAAAAATTCATAAGTCTGAATGGGTCTTTGAATGCAAGTTAAAAAGTTCATCAAAATTGGTCTCTTTGATTTCTAAGGTCCCCAAATTTCACTATATATATCAAATTTCAATTTAAAAATAATTTCTTCTTTGATATATCTTCTTCTTTGATCGATTCACAATTCTTTCATTATAATAAATTTCTTCTTGAATTGTTTCGTTCTGAAATTTGATTTTTAAAAAATCGATTATTTTTGTTTGTTTTTAAGGCAGTTTTATGTATTGGAAAACGAGTGTTAGAAAACGGCAGGTTGCCTTTTTCTGAAGGATATTTCTTCACTTTTCTTCCTTAGGTTGACGAAAGACAGGAGCTATTGAGGTAGCAAAAAAGGCACCCCCGCTGATTTCTAATACTTCTTTTTCAGTACAAAAAACTGTCTTAAAATATCGCGATTTTCTGGAAGAAAAAAAGCAATCGCATATTTTTTGAAAATTGTAAATAATTACAGAGCCTTTGCGCAACAGTTTGGAGTATGAATCGCTTCAGTATCCTAATTAGAACTGAAAATAGTATGCTTGTATACTTTTGTAATTTAAGCCAACAATTTTTAATATTTTTGAAATTTGACAACGGCGATTCGTTCATAAATATTTGAAAAACTTTCATAAATTGTTTCAAATTTTTACCATTGCCTCTTCTATGAAGATAGTAAACATGACTCTTGTTAAATGTGCCCAGAAATCCTTACTTTTTATGACTTTTTTCATTTTTATCGATTAAAAATCCCATTTTTCTCATAAGCAACGAAAAATGTGAATAGCAGTTCATAATTCAAAATTGTTTCCCTTTATGGAATCAATAAAATTATACTCTTAATAGATGTTTCTTCTCTGTATTGTAACGTATTTGTATAAACAAAAATAGAAAAAGTTAATAAAAGTCGACTAAAATAGCATTTAGCTTAACGGACTTCAACATATTATTTTCAAAAACGTTCGTTTTTAGTTCAGTTACAATGTGATGAACATGTTTCATGAGATTATTCAGGCTTCTAAGCTTCAGAGTAAAGAAAAATTGGGTTTCATCTCTAAAATTGAAAAAAAAACATCTTATTTAACAATTAATAATCTCATTTTTCTCAAGAACGGCGCAAAATATGAATAGCAATTCAAGCTTGAAAATTGTTCCACTTCCTGAAATCTATGAAATTATACCTTTAGCAGATGTTTATTTTGTGAATTTTAATCAATTTCTCAAAAAAAAAAAATAAAAGAAGTCGACAAAAATCGACTAAAATAGCATTTAGTTTAACGGACTTAACATTTTATTTTTAAAAACGTTCGTTTTTAGTTCAGTAACAATATGATGAACAAATTCATGAGATTATTAAGGCTCCTGAGCTTCTGAGTAAAGAAAAATTGGTGTTTATCTTTAAACTTGAAGAAACATCATTTTTAACGATTACAAATCTCATTTTTCTCAAAAAATGACGCAAAATATGAATAGCACTTCATAGATCAAGATTGTTCCACTTCCTTAAATTTATAAAACTATACCCTTATCAAATGTTTATTTTGTGTATTTTGAGACATTTTTCCAAAAATATATTTAAAAATCTACTAAAATAGCATTTAGTTTAACGAACTTCAACGTTTTATTTTAAAAACCTTAATTTCTAGATGAGGAACAATGATAAACTAAATGCATTTTTAATCAATTTTTATCGATTTTCTCTATTTTTGTGGAAAAATTTGTTAAGATACACAAGATAAACATCTAGTAAGGATATAATTTTATAGATTTCAGGAAGTAGAACAATTTTTAACTATGAACTACTGTTCATATCTTGCGAGGTTTTCGAGAAAAATGAGATTTTTAATCGTTAAAAATGATGTTTCTCCAATTTTCGAAATAAAAAATAGTATTTCTTAACATCCAAACTCAGGAACCTCAATAATCTTATGGAACATGTTCTTCACTTTGTTACTGAACTGAAAGCAAACAATTTAAAAAAATGAAATGTTGAAGTTCGTTAAACTACATGCTATTCAAGTCGATTTTATTGCTTTTAGAAGCCAACCATTCACTCCATACTCTTTCAGGACTTCCCAAAGTCTAGATCTATTCACTTTATCGAAAGCTTTTTCCAGATCAACAGGTGCACAGAAAACTCTTTTGTTTACTCTCAAACTTTTTTCTATGATCTGTCTGAACCTAAATATCTGATCCGCTCA
>JAUMHM010000005.1:17352182-17372558 GCA_032362435.1 Melikaiella ostensackeni | reverse complement strand
CTGTAATCTTGGATGTATACTATCAAAAACATTAAGTAGGGTATCCACATTTTGTGCATGTAAAGAAAGTACAGAATTATCAACATATCATGAAAGTCCAACTCAAAATTAATTTGATCAAAACTTCATTTTCCAAATCTTCCATGACAATTTCAGCAAGAATTGGGAACAAGACTGAGTCTATCGGAGTTCCTAATTTTTGTGTCCATGTATGTATTGAACATCCAGGATGCCATAACGCAGTCTTGCCTAACGCCCTGCTTAATACCAAACCAATCGCTCAGTTGTTCATTTACTTTTACACTCGCTTTACTACCATTATGTATTACTTTTATTGCTTTCAGAAGCTAACCACTCACTCCATACTCTTTCAGGACTTCCCAAAGTTTAGATCTGTTCACCTTATCGAAAGCTTTTTCCAGATCAACAAATGCGCAGAAAATTCTTTTAACTGAATTTAAAAATTCGAATATTTAAACATATCTTCGAAAATATTTTGGGTATAAATCAGATTCTTTTCCTCACAACTTTATCAAGGGGTCTACAAACCCCTCTTGACTTTTATTGTACCGTATATCATTAATTATCAATTCAACAAAACACAATAAGGAATCAATATACATTTCTGAATTGAAAGGCGAGAAATATTGTAACTGTGCACATCTGCTGTGCTTCGGGCGAGTTCGTTTTATCTGGCATCTGTATGTGTGTATTTCAATGAAAAGTGGGTGGCATAAGGAGGGTGTAGCTGTAAACATTGGTCGAAGCGTAGAATCCGGTATGTAACCCAGTCATATGAACGTATCGGTGGGTCGTGCAGATCGGAACTTCCGAAGCCTTTTGATTTCCGCGTTTGAACAAACCCTCAAAGTGGTATGAGTTTCCTGTTTTCGATTAACTTTCATATGTTGATTTCCGGTTCAAAGTACATAATTTAAACTGATTCAAACAAGTGAAAATGAAAGAATTGCTGCACTGTTAAAAATGTTTGGGATTTTACATACTTTCGCAATACGAGTGTGAGGCAAAATTATAATATCAGTATTGGAAGGTGAAGTTGCAATACACTTTAAGCCGTCTAGCGAATGAGTTAGGGTTCGATTCTCCGTGCCCTCGAATTTCGATTTCTTTTCAAAACTTTTTCCCGCAACATTACGTTACATGTATGGCAATATTACAATATAAGCATTTGAAAACTATAGTATCATGTATTGGAACATTACCTTACGTCTCGGAAATAAACTTCTAATACATTTCATGTAAAGTTCCAACAAAAATTTTTAACAGTGTTTTACTGTTCTCAGCAGAGAGTTTCATTGACCAGTTGTGAAAAATATATTTATTCGTTGCTGTGGAACTGATACAAAGAAGATATCGAGTGTAGGATTCGGCGAATCGATGATTGCAGTATCATGAGTTCAATAAAGTTTTCGTTTTTATAGTACAATATTAAAGTGACAATGTTTGACTTAATATTCGTGATTAATGGAGGATTAATTACTCGGCTTTTTGGTGTACACTAGATTGCAAGATTGCACGGGATTGCAAAATATTGCATGTATGTGACTGAAAAATACTGCATGAGATTGCAAAAGATTCCATATGGATTATAGGAAATTCATTAAAGAAAATCATTATACAGAAAAATATTATAGCATAATCAGTATTGGAATAAATAATACGAAAATATTGAAGGAATTGATGTAAAAATTTAAGAAACTACAAAGGAACGATTTATTTTACAATTAGACCACTCATAATCTCATACGAAAGTACTGTACACAAAAATAGCGATTCTGCTGCACAAATAAACTTTACACAGCAAAAAATCTGTGAATTCTCTTGATATCTTTAAAATTGCTTCAAATTTCATTGAAATCCATGAAAATCCTTTGGAATATCTTGAACTCTCTTAATAACTTCGGAAATACTTTTAAATCCATTAAAATCTTTGAAATCTGTTGAAATCCGTCGAAATCCTTTAATATCCTTTAATTCTTTTTTATTCCTTTGAAATCTTTGAAATCTTGGAAATAGTTAGAATTCGGCAGAAATCATTTAAAAGCCCTTGAAAATAAAGTAAAATAAATTTATTAAGTGAAATTCTCTCGAAATCCCTTGAAATTTGTAAAATCCCCTAAAATCTTTGAAATATTTGGTGGTCCTATAAATCCCCTTAAATCTTCTGAAATTATTTTAAATTCCTTGAAATCTTTGGAAATCCTACAAAAATTGTTGACATCCTTTGAAATTTTTGAAATCGCTTGAAATTCCTTGTAATTTTCTTAAATAACTTGAAATCTATAAAATCCTTTGAAACTTTTTATTTCTTTCATATCCCTTGAAATTTTTAAAATCTGTAAAAAATCTTTGAAATAAAATTTAATTTATTCCCTAAAGTTCTCTAAAAATCCGTCAAAATCCCTTAGATCTTTGAAAATCATAAAAAACCATTAAAATAAGTAGAAATCATTCGAAATCTCTTGAATATAAATTAAACTTATTCATTGCAATTATCTAAAAAAATTCAAATACCTAGGAATCTTTGAAATCCCTTGAAATCCTTGGAGATTCAATAAAATACTTTAAATCTCGTGAAATTCTTTGAAACACATTAAAATCCCTCAAAACGTTTGCTTCGGATTCCAGAAAAATCCCTTGAAATTTCACTCTCTAAAAATTAGTCTTGACATTTTTTGGAATCTTTTAAAATAACTTAAAATCTTAACATTCCTTTGAAATTTTTTTATATCTCTTAAAATTGTTGAAATCCCTTGAAATAAAATTTAATTTATTCCCTTAAGCTCTTTAAAAATTCGTTGAAATCCCTTAAATTCCCTTAAAATCTTTGAAATTGGTAAAAAACTATTAGAATAAGTAGAAATCAGTAGCAATATTTTGAAATCTCTTGAATATAAATTAAATTTATTCATTGAAGTGCTCTCAAAAAACCGTTCAAATTCTTAAAAATCTTTGAATTTTTTCTTGGGATCGCTAGGAATATCTTAAAATTTTATTCCTTAGAATTTAGTTCTCTAGAAATCCCTTGAAGTTTTCAAAATGTAATGATAAGTAGAAATTATTTTAAATCTTTTAACTATAAATTGAGTCAAACTTGTTCATTAAAGTTTTCAAAAAAAAAAAAAAAAACATTCAAATCTCTAGAAATCTTTTAAATCCTTTAAAATCTTTCAAATCTTTGGAGATTCAATAAAATCCATTAAATCTTGTGAAATTCCTTGAAATATCTTAAAATACCTCGAGATCTTTAGAATCGCTAAGAATTCCATGAAAATCAATTTGGTTTCATTTATTTTCCAAAGTTCTCTAAAAAAAATCTTTCAAATCTCTAGAAATCTTTTAAATCCTTTGAAATCTTTCAAAACGTTGGAGATTCAATAAAATCCATTAAATTTTGTGAAATTCCTTGAAATACCTTAAAATCTCTTGAGATCTTTAGAATCACTAAGAATTCCTTGAGCATCAATTTAGTTTAATTTATTTTCCAAAGTTCTCTAGAAATCCATTGAAATTTGTTTAATCTCTTGAAATCTACGGAATCCTGTTATAATCCTTGAAATAATTTAAAATCCTACGTTAAGTAAATAAATAAATCATTCATTTGTAGCTTCTCTATTTTTTCATCAATTCTTTCAACATTTTAACATTATTTATTTCTATTTCTTTTTTTTTATAAATTTTCTTTTCTTATAAATTTTCTTATAAAGAATTCCTATGATTTTTCCAGAATCGCGAAAAAATCATTAGAAATTCATTATAGGAAAATCTTTATAGACTTATGCTGAATTTCCTATACTATTTTTTCGTCAGGGGGGATTACAAGGGATTGTAAAAGATTGCATGGGATTACATATAGAGTGTACGCCAGATTGCAGGATTAATTAATCGCTCGGTAATTAAGCTTTGTTATAAAACTTCATGTTCACTACTTTTTCGTGGTCCTTAAAGTAAATTAGTTTTAAAAACTCATTTTTTTCAATAGATAGAAACGAAAAAAGGAAAATTATTAACTAAATAATTTTTCTGTTACAGATTAGTCAGGATGGAGCCAAAAGCAGCTCTTTTGCTGGCTTTATTATTGGTAACAGCAGTAGTTTCTACTGTACCGCCTGTTCCGCCTAATACTTCTACTGAAAAAGTAGATTTGCAAAAAACAACAGAAAAGGATGGAACGCTAGAACCATTTTCGAAAACGACTCCTGAAGAGGTCAAATTAACAACCGAAGAAACTACGACTAATAAATTGGTTTATGAGAAGCATATGAACCCCAAGGAAGCACTTCTTCAAGAAATTCGTTCCCTTGATGAAGAAGCCTCAACTGACAGGGTCAGTAAATATCTTCAGTTTTGATTACAAAAAAGAATTTTTCAAAGATCGAAATTAAATCTACTTTCTTATGTAAGTTTTTATGTGCTAAAATAGAACACGAAAAAATCCACAAATCAAAAATAGACTTCGAAACTGCAGAAAGTAGATTTCATTTCGATCTTGAAGCAATTTGAAAAGAGAGACATTAAGCAAAGATTTTTTCCAATTTGCAGGGTTGCCTATTAATACTATTAAGATTTCTTTTAATTGATGTATTGATGATTAACTCAGTGTACCAAAAAATATCTATTTTTATTTGAATATAGTGTACAAGTTTGAGGAAGCTAGCATTTTTTTAAAATGTTTCAATGTTTTCGATTATTACCTTTTCCTATTTCGATAAATGGAATAATCTGAATTGATTTGTTCTAAATCAACCTACAAAATTTGATCTTGGCACTATGATCAACTTCCTTCATTTATCATGTTCTGTTTACGTAAATCATGTGATAATTTTTTCTGGTTCCCTCAATGTTACAATTAATTAAAATGTTAACCTGGTACTTATTAAAGAATAAGGTTGCCGAAGGGTTTGACATACATTTAGTTAAAAGAAATGATACCCTCGTTACCTATAAAAAACGGTACTCAGGGGAATATGCCATACACAAAATATATGCATTCTTTTATTATGACCATTGAGTACTGCATTAATATTTAGACTAGGTTTTTGTTTTTAATTTTTGATATCCTTATGAATTTCATATTTGAGAAAATATTTGTAGAAAATTCGTCTTTTTGTCCTATAACTTCAGCAATTTGGTTGACATCGTTTTTCATCTATTTTGCTAAAAATTTATCTCTTCTGGTAGAAAATTAATCTTCTTGGTTAATTATTCATGATTTTGGTTGAAAGTCTTATTATTTTGTTGAAAGTTTTGCAATTTTGTTAATAAGTCATACTTTTTGGTTAAAAATCCAACTATTTTCGTAGAAGATTGAACTAATTGGTTGGAAATTTACTTCTTTGTTGAAATTCAACTATTTTGTAGAAAATTCGTCTTTTTGGCTTGAAAGTTTAACAATTTGATTGAAATTGTTTTTATTTCTCGACTGAAAAATCTTTCTTGGTTGAAAATTCAACTCTTTTGTTAAATTTCGTCTTTTTCGTTTTAAACTTTATGTCTTTTGATAGAAATCTCTTCTAATCATCTTTCTCGTTTTGGTTGAGGATTCAACTATTTTGTTGAAAATTCGTCTTTTTTGGTTGAGGGTTGGTTTTTTGATTGGTGGAGGCTACGCTTGGGATAATTTTTTCTTCAGAAAGATACTTTTTTGATACTTTTTTTAGTTCCATAGAGCACTTCGAAGTCTGTTCTGGACAACCCTGCAGATTGGAACAAATCTTTGCTTAATGTCTCTCTTTTTGTTATTTATTAAGTCAAGCATTGATGAATTTGCATTTCTACAATTTCATTAACATTTTTTTCTTCAGCTCCAAGAAGCACTTGCAAAAGCAATCAAAGCAGAGGCTCAGAAAATAAAACCTGTTCCTAAAGTGCCTTCCTTGCGAAAAAATACGACAGTCACTATCAAAACCATCAGCAACTCCACTGACCAAAATGATTTAAAAGATTTTCTAGAATCAGAGGACATGGTCTATAATGATGAATTAGATGATGAGGACGAGGAAGATGAAGACGAAGATGAGGACGAAGAATATGATGATGATGACGATGATGATGGCGATGGTCTCGATGAGGACGAAGTCAATACTCAGTGTCCTGATTCTTGCAAATGTGTTGGGCAATATGCAGCTGCCACGACTGCAAAGTAAGTAGTAGGACGGGGCGAAATTTTTTTTTTTTCAAATTCGGAGGGGGTCCAAAAGTTGTATTTTGGTACCTGAATATCCCACAAAAACTTATAGATAAAAAAAATATATGTCTTATGCTCGCGCATCCACGGTAAAGCTCAAAATAACGAATAATAGTGAATTTGTTGTTATTTTTGTACGAAATCATTTTTTTAATAGATGAAAAGGGTTCTAAAACTTAGTACTTAAACCTATAATTCTTATTCATCGTAAATTGCGTTAAATTTGAATACATTTTTTAAAATCATGACTATTTTAGTTGAGAAATAATTGATGAAGATTCAATTTTTCGGGTTTGAAAGTCAACTGCTTTTTAAAATACTCGACTTTTTAGCTTGAAAACTGAAGTCATTTGTCGAAAATTCGTCTTTTTGGCTTGAAAGTTCATCTTTTGTGGTAGAAAAATGATCTTTTTTGGTCAAAGATTCATCTTTCTTGGTTAAAAATATTTTTTCCCTTGCAAATTAAACTGTCCTCTAAAAAATGTATCTTCTTGTCTTGAAAATTCAACTATTTGGTTATAAATGCAACTTTTTTGGTTCATTTTTATTTATATGCAAATTCAACTATTTGGTTAAAAATGCAACTCTTTTTGGATGAAGTTTTATCTCTTGTTTGGAAATTCAACCATTTTATTGAAAATTCATCTCTTGCTTGAAATTTCAACTATTTGGTTGTAAATTGAACTGTTCGGTGGAAATTTTTTGCTGAAAATTCAAATTTTTTAGGTTGAAAATTCAACTATTTGGTTGTAAATGCAACTGTTTGATTCAAATTTTTTTCTGAAAAATCAACTATTTGGTTGAAAATTCATTTTTGTAGGTTGAAAACTCAACTATTTGGTTAAAAATTCATTTTTATGGTAAAAAAGTAATTTTTCTTGGTTGAGAATTCAACTTTTCAGCTTACGAATGCAATTGCCATGAAAAAGTTCGTCTACTTGGCTTAAAAATTCCACTATTTGATTGAAAATTATTTTCTGTGATGAAAATAACTTTCTTGTTTCAAATTAAAATTTTTAAGGTTTGATTGATTTTTTTTGCAATTCAACTATTTGGTTAAAAATTAATCTTTTATGGTAAAAATGTCATCTCTTAGTAAAATTGTCATCTTTTTCGGTTAAAAATTCATTCTTGGTTGGGGATTCAATTTCTCAGCTTGAAAATGCAATTGTCTTTTAAAAAATTCATTTTGTTTGTTTGAAAATTCGACTTTTTTGCTTGAAAGTTTTACTATTTGGTGGTAAATACAACTATTTTTGTTTGAAGTTTAATCTTTTTGCTTGAAAGTTCCACTGTTTGGTTTGTAAATTCAACTGTTTGATTGAAAATGATTTTTTTTGTAAACTGACCTATTAGATTGAAAATTCCCCTTTCTCGGTTGCAAATTCATCTTTCCGGGGTTGAAAGTCAACTGCCTTTTAAAAAAAAATCATCATTTTTCGTTAAAAAGTCCACTTTTTTGGTTTACAATGCAACATTTCAGACTAGAAATTCAACTTGAATTCAGCTTGAAAGTTCAACTATTTGGTTGCAAAAGAAATTCATTGATTGAAATTTTTTTTTGAAAATGCAACTATTTAGTTGAAAATTATTTTTTTGGTTGATAATTCATGTTTTATCGTTAGAAAGTAATCTTTTTTAGTTAAAAATTAGTCTTTCTTGATTGAGGATTCAATTTCTCAGCTCAAAAATGCAATTGTCTTCTAAAAAATTCGTTTTCTGGGTTTGAAAATTCAATGATTTGGTTGACAATATTTTTTTTTGTAAAAAATTCATCTTTCTCGGTCGAAAATAAGTTTCTTGTTGAAAATTCAAATTTTCAGGTTAAAAATTCGTCTTTTTTGCTTGAAAGTTCTACTATTTAGTGGTAAATACAACTATTTTTGTTTGAAATTTAATCTTTTTGCTTGAAAGTTCCACGATTTGGTTGTAAATTCAACTGTTTGGTTGAAAATGATTTTTTTTTGTAAACTGAACTATTAGGATGAAAATTCCCCTTTCTTGGTTGAAAATGTATCTTTTCGGGGCTAGAAGTCAACTGCCTTTTAAATAAAATTATCATTTTTCGTTGAGAAGCCAACTTCTTTGGTTGAGAATTCAACATTTCAGGCTGGAAATTCAGCTTGAATTCAGCTTGAAAGTTCAAATATTTGGTTGTAAAAGCAACTGTTTGGTTGAAAATTATTATTTTTTTTTAGGAAATGCAACTGTTTGCTTGAAATTGATCTTTTTTTGTTGAAAATTCATCTTTTATCGTAAGAAAGTGATCTTTTTTAGTTAAAAATTTATCTTTCTTGTTGAAAATAACTTTCTTGTTACAAATTAAAATTTTTAAGGATTGATTGAAATTTTTTTCATCTTTCTTGGTTGAGAATTCAATTTCTCAGCTTGAAAATGCAATTGTCTTCTAATAAATTCGTTTTCTTTGCTTGGAAATTCAATTCTTTTGTTGAAATTTTTTTTTGTGTGTAAAATTCATCTTTCTCGGTAAAAAATAGGTTTCTTGTTGAAAATTCAACTTTTCGGGTTAAAAATTCGTCTTTTTGCTTGAAAGTTCTACAATTTAGTGGTAAATACAACTGTTTTTGTTTGAAATTTAATCTTTTTGCTTGAAAGTTCCACTAATTGGTTGTCGATTCAACTGTTTGGTTCAAAATGATTTTTTTTGTAAATTCAACTATTATGTTGAAAATTCCCCGTTTTTGGTTGAAAATTCATCTTTTCGGGGTTAAAAGTCAACTGTATTCTAAAACATCATAACTTTTCGTTAAAAAGTAAACATTTTTGGTTGATAATTCAACATCTTAGGCTGGAAATTTGACTTGAATTTAGTTCGAAAGTTCAACTATTTGGTTGTAAAAGCAACTGTTTGGTTGAAATTTTTTTATTTGGAAATGCAACTGTTTAGTTGAAAACTATTTTTTTGTTGATAATTCATCTTTTATCGTAAGAAGGTAATGTTTTTTAGTTAAAAATTCATCTTTCTTGGTTCAAGACTCAATTTTTCAGCTTGAAAATGCAATTGTCTTCTAAAAAATTCGTTTTTTTTTGCTTGAAAAATCTATTATTTGGTTGAAATTTTTTTTTGTTGAATAATTCACCTTTCACAGTAGAAAATAAGTTTCTTTTTGAAAATTCAACTTTTCAACTTGAAAATTCGTCTTTTTTGTTTGAAAGTTCTACTATTTGCTTGTAAATACAACTGTTTTAGGTTGAAGTTTAATCTTTTTGCTTGAAAGTTCCACTATTTGGTTGTAAATACAACTGTTTGGTTCAAAATGATTTTTTTTGTAAATTCAACTATTAAGTTGAAAATTCCCTTTTCTTGGTTGAAAATTCATCTTTTCGGTGTTACAAGTCAACTGTCTTCTAAAAAAATCATAATTTTTCATTAAAGAGCAAACTTTTTTGGTTGAGAATTCAACATTTCAGGCTGGAAATTCAACTTGATTTCAGCTTGAAATTTCAACTATTTGGTTGTAAAACCAATTGTTTGGTTGAAAACTATTATTTTTTTTTGGAAATGCAACTGTTTGGTTGAAAATTATTTTTTTTTATGAAAATTCATTTTTCTTGGTTTAAAATTCAACTCTTTTCTAAAAAATTTGTCTTTGGGTTGCAAATTCATCTTTTATGGTAGGAAACTTATCTTCTTTAGTTGAAAATCGTCTTTCATGGTTAAAAATATGTATACATTTTTTTGAAAATTTAACTTTTTAGGTTGAAAATTCATCTTTTCAGGTTAAAAAGTCAACTATCTTATAAAATATAATTGATACATAAAAGTAACATCTACCAGTAAAAAAGCATGATTTTATATCATTCATTCAAATTTCATGGCAATTCACGATGTATAAAATACTGTTTATTGCTGTGTAGCTTTCGGAGGATAATTATAGGTGTAAGTTTAAACTTCTAGAACCTTTTTCATTAATTGAAAAATTTTTATCAATAAGAAAAATATTTAATCAAGTCAAAACGTTGATTTTTCTCCTTTTTCAACTTTAATAACAATGTATGATGTATCTGGATTTTTTTTATTGCTGCATAGTTTTCGGAGGATAATCATAGTTGTGAATACTAATTTTTCAAATCTTTTTCATTTATTAAACAATTGATTGCGTACCAAAACAAGATAAAATTGGCTAATATTCGTTATTTTGAGCTTTATCGTGGATGCGCGAACATTCAACGAGAGTAGTTTTATTTCGTTTTCAACTAATCCCACAATGTATGATCTGATCTAATTATATCTAATCTTGGAATATTAATTTCAGATGTACCAGACTGGACGAGAAACAATCTTTCGGTCCAGGAATTGCACATCTAAGAATCGAGAGCGCTGACCCAATTTATCTGGGACCTCTAGCTTTCCGAGCCAGAGGTCTTCAGCAATTGGAGTCTATAACTTTTGTAGACACCCCCATTTTGGAATTGGACAAAACAGCATTTGATGGAATTCCCTATCTATTCGCAATCAACTTCACCAGAAATGGTTTAGACGACATCCCAGTGGACATTTTCCAGAACAACAGCCAGTTGAGTCTTCTTACGATCTCTGGAAACCCTATGAAACACTCACAGATTGCCCTCAAGGCCAAGGCTAGGGAATACATTCTTGATGCTCCAAGTGTCACTGAACTGGACTTTTCTGACAACTCCATTCCCAGATTACCTCACACAGCCTTCAACAAGATGCCCAATCTTGTCTACATTAATCTGAAAAACAACAAGCTGAAGATTGTTGATAAGGCTCACTTCAGTTCTCTCGATTCTCTTGTGGAACTTGACCTTTCTAACAATGAGCTGCAGGAGATACCAGTTGATCTCTTCCAGGGAAAGGGAATTCAGACCTTAAGAGTTGCTGGTGAGAAAATTTGTTAGGATTTGAGAAATTTTCTCTTTTTTGAAAGATACATTATTAAAGGTTGATATAAATGAATTAAAGGATAGCTGAGATGTTTAATATGTGAATTAATAATTGCAGGAAACAACTTGACCTCCTTGAGTACTGTCATTGCTGAGAAATTGACAACTTTGGATGCTTCGAATAATAAAATCAAACTTATCCACAAAGATGATCTTATTGGACTTCCAGCTCTTGATCAGCTTACTATTAAGTCGAATGGACTCAAGAGGATCCATCAGCATTCTTTCAGTCAACACGATCAGCTGACTTATCTCGACGTCAGTGATAATAAACTTACGACCTGGAGTGAACATCATCTGAGGACCAATTCAAGGTTGCAGATTCTTTTGATGAATAATAATCCTGAGCTAGATTCACTTCCAGTGTTCAAGCCTACTAACCAGGAGTATGATACTTACAGGTGAGTTTTTTTATATGCTGCCTGTTGCTCTTTCAGTTGCGCTGTTTTACTTCTTCGTTTCTTATTTTATTTTAAATCATCTGATTCTCTATTTTCTTCTTCTTTATCATTTTCTTTATTACCTTCCTCCTCCTCCTTTTCTGCTTCTTATACATTGGCGTCTTTTACTTCTTTCTCATTTACATTTCTTCTTTCTATTCTAACTTTCATTCTTACTTTCCTCCATTCCTTCCTAATATTTTTCTATTTCCCTCCCTATATAGCGGTCTTTTTAATATCTTTCTCAAATTATTATTTATACTTATCCAGTCTTATTTTTCCTTCTGTTAATCATTCCAACTAATTTATCTCTTTAATTGGCCAGAAACTTTTCCTCCTTATTTGTTCAAAACATCGTATCCTGTTTCATACTTTTTTCCTTTTGTTAACTATTGCAAACAGTGACGTAACTACTGTTTCCTGTCGTCAAATAATTTTCCCCCTTTTTTCTCCCTATCCAAATTTTCCGCAATAACCTCTTCGTCTCTTTCTTTTTTCTTCCAAAGCTCTTCTGTTTTAGTTAATCATTTTAATCCTGAAATATTAATCTGCACTTCATCATTTTCTGAGCATCCTTTCTAATTTTGTGTCCCCTGTTCTTTATTCTATTTCTCGTTTTTATTCTTCTCTTCAATCTGCTTCCCTTTTTTTATCCCACCTCATCTAGTTAATTGTTCACTTTTCATTTAAATACTGTTTCTAGCTTTCCATCAATTTTTTCTCATGCTTCTCATTTTCGTGTCTTCTCTTTCGTGCCTTTCCTTGTCTATTACCTTTCGTCAACTTGATATTTCTATTCTTTTACTCTTATTTTATTTCTTCTTTTCTTGCTCATCTTTTACTCTCTTTCTCATCTTTTCCCTCTGTTTCTTCTTTTGTACTTTTCCGTCCTAGTTTTACTTTCTATTTATCATCCTTCTTACAAATTATTAATTTTTATCAAACTTTCCTTAACTTTCAGCTCTTTCATTTATACAAGAATTCTTTTAATTTCACTCCTACTTTCTTCTTTTCCAGTTTTCTCTTTCTGCCCGTCTTTCGTTGGTTCTTCTCCATCTTCATCTTATTCCAATTCTTCCTCCCTTTATTTGATTTCATTTATTCTTTTAGATCTTCTCTATATATTTTACTTTCTCTTCCTCGCACTACTTTATTTTTGAGAAAATCATTAATCCTTTAAAAATACATTTCTACCAACTCTCTTATCTTCGTTCTTTCTTCATCTTCTTGACACTCATCTTCTAATACTTCTTTTTTTACATATTTTTATTACACTTCTTTTTTACATGTTTTTCTCAAATTGTTTTTTTTCTGTAATCTTATTCTACTTCCTACCTGTTATTTTTATTTTTGACTAATATTTGAAGCTTATCCAATATGAAACTAATATGTTCTTTCAACTTTCTTGTCTTTGTGTGTTTGCTCCTTTCTTCCTTTTAGTTCCTTTAATTTTTCATTTTGTGCTTCTCTGAATGTTTCTGATCTTGCTGTATTGAAAAAATTACCTTTCTATTTTAAAAAAATATTTTTTTGCAACCTATTCTCATTTTGTGTTCATTTTCTTTTTTTCATTGTTCAATTCCAAGTCCTGAAAGTTCATGTTCTTAACTTCTTCCCATTTTTTTCGAATTCTTCGTTTCATATTGCGTCTCAATGAAATACACGTTAACAAATAATGTTTTTTTTTCACTTATATATCGCTTCGCATGCGCCAACTCATTTATTTTTATCTCCATCTTCAACTTTTCCCAATTCTTCCTCTCTTTATTTGCTTCCATTTATTCTTTTCGATCTTCTCTATATATCTTACTTTCTCTTCCTTATACTTCTTTATTCTTGTGAAAATCGCTAATCCTTTAAAAATACATTTCTAGCCACTCTCTTCTTTTCGTTCTTTCTTCATCTTCTGATACTTCTTTCTTTACTAATTTTTCTTCTCATTCTTTACATTCTTTCTTTCATTCAGTTTTCTTTTTTTTCTCCATCTTCATCTTTTTCGAATTCTTCCTTTCTTTATTTGCTTCCATTTATTCTTTCCGATCTTCTCTATATATTCCTTTTTCTCTTCTTCATGCTGATATATTTTTGTGAAAATCGTTAATCCTTTAAAGATACTGTATTTCTACCAACTCTCTTGTTTTTGTTTTTTCATTTTCTTGTCCCTTACCTTCTGATACTTCTTTCTCTACTTATTTTTATTATGCTTTATTCTTCAATTTCTTCCTCAAATTGTTCTTTCTGTATCTTATTCTACTTCCTACCTATTATTTTTATTTTCGACTAATATTTGAATCGTATCCAATATGAAAAGAATAAGTTCTTCCAACTCCTTTTTTCTCTTCTGCATTTGCTCATTCCTTCTTCTTAGTTCCTTTAATTTTTCATTTTAAACGTCCTTAAGTATGTTCTTTTCTGTTTCTGATTCTACTCTATTTAAAAAATATCCTTTCTATTTCTAAAAAATATTTTTTGGTACCCTATTCTCATTTTGTTTTCATTTTCTTTTTTCTTTTTTTGTTCAATTCCAAGTTCTGAAAGAAGTACACATTAACAATTTTTTTTTTTCAGTATATATCGCTTCGAATGCGCCAACTGCGGCCTGACCCAACTCTCCGAAGGAACTTTTGATTCAATGCCAGCCTTGACCAGTGTGAATCTTGCCAAGAATTATCTGACTGGACTTCCTAAGAATTTGTTCAAATCCCTCTCTTCTCTCATTGAACTCGACCTCTCTGACAACCGAATCAAGACCCTTGACAACAATATGTTCCACGGAGCCTCAACATTAACCAAACTCAATCTAGCTGGAAATCTTTTGGTCTCCCTTCAAGTTACTCCATTCCTTGCAACACCAAATCTCTCCAAACTTGATGTCAGCAGGTGTGCTCTTGAGAGAGTTTGGAGTGAAGCCAGATTACCACTCAAGAGTCTTCGGTGAGAGAAAGCTTTTACAATGATTTAAAATTGAAATATAATCCGCTATCAGAATAGAAGATTACTCTGTATATAGTACAATCATGATTCATAAATATCATTTCTTTTAGATTCCTCTCGGTTCGTGCAAACCGCCTTCAGCGAATCACAATGGAAGAACTGAGAGCAACTCCCAAAATGTCTGGCTTAGATATATCCCAAAATCCTTTGAATTGTGATCAGGATTTCAACGAAGCTATTCAGTGGTTGATTGAACATGGAGTTACTCCAATCGAAAGCCTGAAGTACATCAGCAACTACGCCATGGCTGAAGATTATTCTGAATCAGAAGGTGGCGCTCAGTGGACTGATTTGGCTAAGGTTGTTTGCGACAGCATGGACTTTGGACCACCACCAAGGCCAAAACCACACAAGCCTATTGTCTACGATGTCTTGAAGAATGATTTGTCAGATGACATGCCGGTATGTTCGCTTTTGTTAATTTCTACTTTATAAACCTTTAATTAGACTGGACACCCAAAACTCAGAGCAGATGTCGCCACTCTTTCTGGCGGCCGTAGGGCACACTCTTTCTACAATTTTCTATTATTCATGGTGACCAGCTATTCGCTGAAATTTGGGGCATGCGCAGTCGAGGTTATTTTTCCATACATGCGCCAAGTTTAGCCAATAGCTGATCATCCTGACTGCCATGAACAATACAGAATTGTAGAAAACGTGCGCCCTACGGAACCAAAAGGAGTGGCGACATCTTATCTGAGTTTTGGGTGTCCAGTCTAATAAACCTTCACCAAGAGAAGTACCTAATACTGTATTGACCAATTTTTTCCAGTTCGACCATGGACAAAATCATGTAAATGAATTCGAGGATGCTTGGTCCACCGAAGAACAGGAAGAATACGAAGACTATGCACCAGAGGCAACTGTGACTTATCATCCCTTCTACAGAAAAGCTCTTTGGCCAGTTGTGACCGTGATCGTCGGCACTATCACACTTCTGCTATCAGTAGTTCATTTCACTATCTGTTTAGCAAAGCGCAGAGGTCGTGGCCCTGTAATCAGGCCTCCAATGATGCTTCGTCAAGGTCTTGTGGACAACAAAAATTGTGGTCTGGTCTACAAACCTCTACAAGAAGAAATAGCCACGCCCCACATGCCCAAAAGGGGAGCATTTTACTCAAGCAGTACCTTCCACTACGATAAAATCGTACCCGAAAGCGTCTAATTTTTCAATTTTCTTCCCAAAAGCATTTCTGTGAAGTGCATATTAAGGAAGCAATTTGTGAGTAGATGCGAAATCACGTAGACTCGTGAGACTGAGAATACAAACTAGAATTTTTCGCACTGTGTTGAGAGGGTGGCTTTATGGATTCAAAATTTTATTCTATCTTTGACGATTTAGACAATTATTTTATTTCCTATGGATAAAATAATCAATTAGTGTGTCCCTGATAAAGACAATTTTTTTATTGTCTCCACAAATCATTCTCTCAATATGGCAGACGATCCTTATCTTGTAAAGAGTTTCGATATACAACCTACGAACAAATGATACTTAATATTGCGAAATAACATTTCCGGATGATAAAACTGTGTAATTTTATTTTTCGGCCTTTTATACAATCATTCTTAAAATCAAATTTTACTGAGGGAAGCCTCATTAGTCTGAGGACTTGTAATACATCTCGTATTCGAATCCTTGGTGAGAAGAATTTAATCGGCTTCGATGATTCGGTTTTGCATCGAGAAATCGTGGCATAAAATACTTACAGTAACTTATATCGCTCTACATTTTCTACAAGTTAATAGCGAGTAACTTTTAATTCTTCCAATGATTTAGGATTGAAGACTTATAAAATTACAGTCCTGGGTCGATTCAGAGTTTCCATCAACTCTCAAAGGAATTCTCTGTACAACAGAAAGTTTTAAAAAATGGGATGTTCTGTACTGTTTACATAGGAATGACCAGTCATAGTAATATATGTAAACTATTTTTAAGTATACACTTTCTTATCCCAGATTGGATACCCTTTGGATACTTTTTAAAGGATGTCAAATTTTCATTTAAATTTCAAAAGGCGTCTAATATAATTATTGATCAGGATTTTTAAATGATACGGATATACAAAATGAGGAAAGCTCGAACTTAAATAAATGATAAATGGATTGAATAATGTATTAATTACTATTTTCTTAATTTATTTGGGAAACATCCAAAGGATATATATTTTCATCAGGGAAGAAAGAATGCATAAATTTAAAGGAATAATTTTTAGAAATGATGTACAAGTCGATCGAAAACAATTGTATTACTAAGTGCCTATTAATGATAAAAGTATTGTTAACTAACGTAGCTTAGGGCGCTGAAATATATTGTAAACGTCTATGCCACGCTACAAGCTGTAAATAATATTTTAATAAAGTCTTATATTAATAATAAAAAAGGCCATTATAATAAAAATCTTTTTTCGGTATAATAGAAAAATAGAACCGAAATAAACGAGAGCCCTTATCGGGAACCTCTTGTGTTTGTCAATAACCAAAATTCATAAAATTGTGTAAACAGGTAGTTAGTTGCAGGAACTATAGTAAAATCAAATATTAAGTACTTTTAAACAAACAATTTTAAAAGTGTTGAAAGAAGTTTATTTTATGAAAAAGGATCGTTACATTTTTTTTTTCGTTTTTTTATTACTGAAACTCTAAAAATTGAAAATCTTTTTCCTTTTCGTTTTAAACATTTCCATCTCTTTGTTGATAATGAAGTTTCTAAAAAATTCTTTCAATTAATTTAACTTTAATTGACTAAATTTTGAATTGTTTGAAACAGTTATGATAGTTTGAGTTTGAAATTGTCCATTAATTTTTATTTACAATTGGAAAACCTAATTTTTTATGTTGAAAATTTTTTTAGAAACTATAGTGATATTTTCTCTGAAAATGAAAGTAGCGGCCATTTCTCACATTTTTTTCATTAAAGTTTTATTATCAGCTAAAAAATATTTGTCCTCATTATTATAATTTCAAAATGAAATAAATTTCTTTATGGATTATAGACAATTCTCAATTTTAATTTTATATTAGCTGTGAAAAAAAACGTTTTCAATGAAAAATTAATTAAAAAATGTTTATTTTAAATAATTTTCGATAATATTTTTTGAGAAAATTTGATATTCCCTCACAAAGAAGTGTTATAGAAAAATCATTATAGACCTATAATGAATTTCCTATAATATTTTCGCGATTGCAGGAATAATTATGGCAATAATTTTAGGAAAAATGATAGAAATAATTATTGGAAAAATTATAGGAAAATAATGATCGAAATCAGGGCATAAAATCTTTCAAATTTCGTGCTGCACACCATTTGCATGTCGACACCCTCCCCCACCCCCACTTACCCGAAGAAGCCAAATAGTTGAATTTTCTAGAAAAAGATGAAATTTTTATCAAAAGAGATGAAGTTTCAGAACAAATGTAAATATTCAATGAAACAGTTGAATCTTCAACTAAATGGTTCAATTTCTGACCAAATAGTTTTATTTTATGCCAAAACTGTTGAATTTTCAACAATAGTTTCTAACAAAATTTTTGAATTTTCAACAAAATAATTAAATTTTTAACCAAATAATCAAATTTTCAATAAAAAAAGATGAATTCTCAACGAAAAATGTGATAGTTAATATTTCAGCGAAAAATTTTTTAATTTTAAATGAAAAATGGATAAATTCTAACAAAAGAACGAATTTTAAACAGAAGAGTTGAATTTCCAAGCAAGAAAGATTTTTCTGTCAAGAAGAGAAAAAATTTCAACCAAATTTTTTTATTTTCAAGTCAAAATGACGAATTTTCTTTAAAACAGTCGAATCATTAAGCCAAAAATATGAATTTTCAAGAAAAAAGTTGATTTTCAACCAGAGTTGAATTTTCTACCAGAATAATTGAATTTTAAACCCAAAAAGATGATTTTTCAACAAAATATTTGAATTCTCAATTAAAAAGGATAACTTAAAAAAAAAATCGTTGAATTCTCAAACCAAAAAGACGAATTTTTAACCAAAAAAAAATTTCAGTCATCTATGAATTTTCAACTAAAAAAAAATCAATTTTCAACCAAAAATGGAATTGTTAAATTTTCAGTTAGAAAAAATGATCTTCAACCAACAGAAAAACGAATTCGCAACAAAGTAGTTAAATTTTCAACAAAAGAGATGAATTTTCAACTAAAATGATGATTCTTTAACACACAAAAAAATGAATTTTTAACTAAGTAGTTCAACTTTCAACCAAGTGGTTTAATTTTTAATCAAAAAAAAAAATTCAATTTCTATCAAAAGAGATGAATTCTTCAAAAAAGACGATTTTTCAACGAAACAGTTAAATTCTCAACTAAAACAGATTAATTTTCAACCAAACAGTTGCATTTTCAAAAAAATAGGAAATTTCTACCATAAAAGATGAATTTTTAAATCCAAAACATGAATTTTCAACATAATAGATGAATTTTCACCCAAGAAAGATTTTTTAGTCAAGAAAGGAAAAAAATGTTTACCAGACTATTGAATTTCCAAGCCAAAAGCGAATTTTCTACAAGGCAAATGAATTTTCAACCAAACAGTTGCACTTTTAACCAAAATGTTAAAATTTCTACCAAAAGAGATGAATTCTCAAACCAAAAAGACGAATTTTCAACCAAAAAAAATTTCAGTCATTAATGAATTTTCAACTAAAAAAATATCATTTTTCAACCAAAAATGGAATTGTTAAATTTTCAGTTAGAAAAGTGATCTTCAACCAACAGAAAAACCAATTCGAATTTTCAACCAAAAGGAATTAACTTGCAGCCAAAAATATTTAGATTTTATTATTGGGTTCTATCAATAAATCTTTATTGTAAAATATTTTTAATGTTATATTTTAAAATTGTCCAATTTACAGTTAAAGATTTAAAAAAATTAATAATTTAAAATTGAAAAATATTTTATTGGAAGATTTCAGGAATGAATAATAATTCTAAATGAAGTGTTAAAAATTAAACGATTTAAATTTAAAAAGTAAAAAATTGTGTTGTTAAATCAAAATAGGTTAAAATGCAACTATCTGAAATTGATACATCAGTAATTGAATAATTTCTTTAATTCTGATTGGTTACAATATTTCAGAGTTCTGAATTTTCTTGCTGAACGCTGACGTTTCAATTTTTCCCTTTCATAAGTTTTAATTTTGCAATGGTTGAATTGTGAAAAGTATAATTAATAATTTAAAAATGTTTTTTTTTTAAACGATTTAAATTCACTCAAAATAATAAACATTTTACAGGGTGTGAGTATGAAATAGTTATCACAGTTATTGATAATTAACAATTTTTGCAGTTTATGAATGAAGTTGGGATTCGTTTAATTGTTAACGTTCCGTATTAATTTTTTTTTAAATTTAAAATTTAAAATAATTTAAATGAATTTAAAATTTAAAATTACTTCAGTTTGAAGATTTTTAGAATAATTCAGTTTTAAAAGTTTATAAGTGAAAATTTTTGCATTTTGAATGGTTGATATTTTGCGTCACATATATATCAGGATTTTCCAATTACAAGAATTTTTTCATGGGTTGATTTAGAACCAATCTATTTAGATTATTACATTTTTCAAAAAGAAAAAGGTAATAATTCAAACTAATAACACATTTGTAAAAAATTGCTAACTCCATCAAATTTGTAAACTATATTTAGGTGAAATAGATATCTTTTGGGAAACTGTGTTATCCATTAACGCCTCAATTAAAAGAAATCTTAAGTATTCATAGGCAACCCTGCAGATTGGAACAAATCTTTGCTTAATGTCTTTCTTTTAAAATTTCTTAAAGATC
>JAUMHM010000005.1:17280897-17292239 GCA_032362435.1 Melikaiella ostensackeni | reverse complement strand
GCATCCTCTACATTATTATTTTTCAATTCAGTCTTCCAGTCTTCTTCATGATATTCTAAGTATTTATTCAGCTTTTCGCGATATGCCAATTGTACTTCTGGTTTCTGCATTCTTGAAAATCTGTCTAAACCCTTGTGTATCTCTTGAAATCCTTCAAAATCCTTTGATATTCAGTGATTTCTTTTGAAATATTTCGAAATCTCTTAAAATCCCGTGAAAGCCCTTAAAATCCTTTATGATCCGCGGACATCGTTCTTGAAAGCTTCAAAATCCTATAAGTCCCTCAGAATCCTTCGGTATCTCTTGAAATCTTTTAAAATCCTTTATAATCCTTTAAAATCTGATGAAACTCCTTGAATTCCCTTCAAATCTTCAAAATCCCTCTAAAAAATTTGAATTTTCTCTGAAATTATACTAGGTAATTTCTTCAATTTCTTGAAATCCTTTGAAATTACTTAAAATCTGTGAAGCCTCACGAAATCCTTTGGAATTTTTGAAATATCCTGAAACTTTTGTAACGCCTTAAAATCTTTTAAAATCCTTTCAAAATACTGGAAATCTTTCAAATTTTTTGAAATTCCTTGAAATATTTTTAAATCTCTTTCACAGTGAAAATAATTGATATATTGTTGATATATTGAGTTTAATTATAAAATCTCACGTAAGAAGGGGTGGGGGACCATAAAAATATTACGAATCCTCACAATAGGGGGAAGGAGTTCTAAGATTTGAAAAAATAATGAAATGTTCAAAAATCTCTTTGTAAGACGTTCAAACAGAAAAAATTTTCATTAAAATTGATGGTTTCCCGATCATGTGATTTACAAAAAAATCACTGATAAGCAAATAATTATTTCCTGTCCAACGTTAAACGAGTACCGAAGAGAGAATAATGCGGGATATTCTGTCAGTAATATCCTTTAAAACGAAAATTACCATTCATAAAAATTTTCACAATTGTGAATACTTTGTCACCTCTGTCCAAACTCATAATCATACCTATAGCTTGAACTTGTAAGATTCCTACTTTGCTCAACTTTTCCTAGTCTCACCAACTTCCTGATCCGATTCAGATGTTTTAAAAAAATTGTAATCCGTCCAAAGTTCAGAATTTCTGACCTAACTTTTAAAAATTATAACTTTGAAACTAGTCTAATTTTTTTCATTTTTAAAAGTACATATTAACCGTAAAAGATCTAGTTTACGGATGCGAAGGTGCAAAATTGAACTTAATAATAACATAAGCGAATTTAAAGTGTTTTGTATTACATAAAAAGATATAACAAGATATAACAGCTAAGGATGGAAACATACATTTTCAGTTATCAATTCCCAATTTTCAATTAAGATTGAAGAAAAAATTTTATTGAATAACATGTAAGCGTTAGCAAAAAAAGTGCGTGTGTGAATAATAATAGTTTAACATTAAAATGTGCTAATTAAAAAATAACCACAGTTTTGGTGAAAGTTCTCCACCTGTCAAAAGAACCTTTTTCTTGTAAGGAATATTTCTTATCTCTCATGACAAAATTATTCGGAATTTTCCTGTTTGTGAAATAAAATAAATTTTTTTCCTCTTTTTTGCCTGCTTTTCTGGACTGATAAAATCGTTTTTCATAAAATATATCGGAAGTTTTAATTTGACATATTTGATAAATTAAAGATATTTTTTAATTTATTGTAAGCGTGTAACCATTTTGAAGCAGAATTGAATTTAAGTTAAAAAAATTTGCATGAAAATAATAATTTTACCTTATTATAATAATTATTATTCTAGGATTATTATGATGGTTATTATTATTTTATGATTTTTGTCAATTTGATAAAAATATTAATAATAATGTTTAAGCTTATACATTATTTATTTTCGAATTGAAAATATTTCAAATCACAGGATGTGTTTAATCAAAGATAGTCGAGTAATAATTATATCGACTTGTTATTTTTAGCTGAATAAAATGTCAAATGAATTGCAAACGGCGTACTTTAACGGATTAGATTGATCTTTCTGCATACGAGCGAACGTATAATTATTGTATAATTATTACAAAAGAGTAATTTACTTTTATAGCTTCATTATGTAAGAGGAACTCATGTGAAATCGGATAACAAAGCAAATAATAATAGACTTATTAGAATAGATTCAAACTTATTTTTTTGAATAAATTTTTTATGTTCAACTCTGAGCATTTTTTTACATATAAATACATAATAATAGGGATGTATCTGCATGTAAAAAATTTGCCTTGAAATGTTGAACAGACTTTGAACATTTTTAGAAAATTTGTTGAAATTTTATAGAATTTTGTCTCATTTTATTGCCAAAATATTATTTTCTTAAGTTTATTACATTGATGACAGAATAACTGAAAGATTAATTGTTAAAAATGTTTAAAAAGACTGTAAATGAAGAAAGTTAATTGAGAAGTCAGAAAAAAGTCCACCACAGAGTGTAGAAGAAATGAAACTATATTATAATTCCGTAGTATTAAAATTGTAACAATTGAAATGAAAAATTTTCAAAAAATCTTTAAAAACATAATCTCTTACAAAGTCATCTTATGTTTTTAAAGATTAAAAAAAAGTACTCAACAGAGACATTATGCCATAGACTTTCATTCCGTCCTTTAAAGTTCGGTTCTTGGTTAACTCTACAAAATAAAATATTTTTTGATTTAAAAAAGTTTGTTTATTTAAAGGACAACTGCATATAAGAATGAACCAAGATTCACAATGTGGACTTTGTGGTTTTTTCCCCAAATGGCTGCAGACTCGAGCAACAGCAAAAGTCTTTATTTTAGTCTATGGTCTTCTGGGAACCATTCAAAGCATGGCTCACGTTTATATTAATATTACTTTAACCACCATTGAAAAAAGGTTCAAAATTCCAAGTCGAACGACAGGTAATTTTTCTAATTTGAATTAAAATATGAACATGGTACATGAAATACTAGAAGCCAAATTATTACACTGGTTTGATATTAAAATTTTTCGAAAACTTCAAAATTAGACAATGAAAATATCTAAAACATTTAAAATTGAATAAATATGAAATATTATTAAGTGTATAGGTACAACTTTAAACTTTCGATATGAAGTGTTCAAAATTGACACATTTGACTTATCTTTTTTTCAGGAATAATCCTTTCAGGAAATGATATAGCACACATTTTATCAATAATTTTAACATATTATGGAGGATCTGGTAATCGGCCAAGATGGATTGCAATAGGAGTTGGACTGAGTGCAGCATCTTGCATAGTTCTGACTCTTCCACATATTTTTTATGGTTCTGGAAAGGATGCTTTGGCCTTAACACAAGAATACCTTGATCAAAATTTGCTCAATTCAACTGTGGAAGAGTATCTCCCAACTTGTTCTTCAAGCCAATACAATTCTAGTTGTGATGATGAATCTTTACAGGATATGAGTATCCTCCCAAGTTTTCTCGTTTTTTTATCTCAAGTCATTTTAGGATTTGGTACAACTCTTTATTTTGGACTAGGACAAGCATATATGGATGACAACACCAAGAAGAAAAACACCCCCATGTTACTGGGCATGTTTCTAATTATTTTGTAAAAGTAAAACAATGATCATTGCTATATCCAAAATAACTTTTTTTTCAGGACTTTTATTTGCTCTTAGGACATCGGGAACAGTCGGAGGATTTATTTTAGGATTTGGTTGCCTAAGTTTGTACATAGATCCAACTTTACATCCTGTTATTAGTAAAGATGATCCACGGTGGTTGGGAGCTTGGTGGCTTGGTTGGATTATTCTTGGCACAACAATGGGAGTTTTTGCATTTTTCATTGCCATGTTCCCACGTAATTTGCCGAAACCAATCAAACCTGTTCAGAAGGTAATGCAAAATTATTCTCCCATTATCAGAATTAAAAAATAATAATACGCAATTTTGTTACTTTTTTAGTTGACAGCCAGGCGGGGGGCCCTGATAAGAGCCCCCCTGGAGCTCAGGCTATAAAGCCCATTGTGCCACGCCCATAACAGTTGGCTTCTGGAGGTCGGTTACAGGCCTCTTGATAAAGCCTAAGATGTACAGGTAGACCACTGTTTGTGTTGCAATTTCCTTGGGTTCCATGAAATGAGCCCCAAAAGTTTGTTGCCTGAGCCTGGTTAGTGCCAGCACTGGCATAGGACATGCAGGGATGCCTCATCATCCCTGCCGCATTTCCTGCACTCTGTCATGGGATTTAGTCCTATTTTATCTTGTGATAGTTTAAGTGGTTGCGCCCTGTGACCATCTGAACCAATAACCTTAGATCTTTCTTGGTTACACTCAGGATTTCCCTGGCTCTGTCCATTTGGAACGTATAACCCATGATGGCTTTCGCCTGTCAGAAATCTTAGGTTTGTTACTAGTACTCTTAAGGCTTCGTCCGGATCCAGTATTTGATGGCCATCCCGATGCAGCAAGACGCTAGTCCCAATACCGGCTCCGGGCCTATGTATTCACTTCTTGCACCACTCTTCGTCAGCTGGTTCACTTTTTCGTTGTCCCTGGTCCCTATGTGACTAGGAATCCATATAAGGGTCACGTTATTCTTTCCTTCTAGTGATTTTTTTCCTAGATTCCTTCCTAGATGCCTTTTTGCATTCCCAAACCAGTTTTTATGTTATGTCCGGTTTTCCAACTGTAGTTAATGTCGCTTGGCTGTCTGAGAAGATTGTAATCTGCCTGCCAGCCACGTCTTCCTCTCTGAGTGTTTCAGCACAGCAGAGGAAAGCCAGGACCTCCATATGAAAGACGATGGCGTGTCGTCCAAGTGGAATCCCCATCCCCTTTCTTCCTGCTCTGTCGTAAATTTCTGTTCCTGATCCCCTTTCTCATTTGGAGTCATCTGTATACCAGATTTTCCCTTGGAGGAGTGGCTTACCATTTGCTTTCTTCACATCCCTGTTTGGGATGACGATGCGGAAAGCTCTGTTGAAGCTGAAGCGTTTTGTTATTTTGTCTTACCCCATTTATAGAACTGGCAGTGTATTAATATCACTTGGGAGACTAGTGTGTTTAGTCCCCCAAGTCCATCTCTCCACACTTGCCAGGCAGCCCATTGCACAAGCGGCCCCGTCGTTCATCGCAACGTGCAGGGGCTCTTCGCAAAACATGCAGCCTATCGTCGCCTTGGGCGTATTCCTCATTGCTCCCATCACCCCCCTAGATGCTGGCGTTTGTAATCGTTGCAGTCTATTCTGCATCGTTTTGAGTTTCATACATGGCTTCCAGACCACGATCGCGTATAAGAACCTTGTCTGAGGGCAGCAGAGTAGAACCAGGCGACGATTTTAAGCCCTAGAATATGTCAGACCAAAAGCTCTTCTGCACATCCAAAGTGCCATGACGAACCTTCTGCATTGCGTTTCCAGATTCTTCGCCCAATTTGGTTTATTATTCAGGATCACTTTAAGATATTTAATCGACTCCGAAATCATCGACCTCTTACCAGGGAATGCAGGCGCGTCCAGATTCACCGAGAGCCCCGAGCTGTCGTACCAGAGATCCATGATGCACAGCGCTGACCTTATTAAACCCATCGACGTTTCCAGATGAGCCCCCCTGGTTAAAATTACAAAATCATCTGCGTATCCCTGGGTATGATATCCCTGCTAATTTAGCCTTTGAAGGAAGCCGTCGACTACAATGCACCACACAAGGGGTGACAGAAAATCCCTCTTTGAGCATTCCCGTGACCCCTCTGCAATATTTCCATGCCGATGGCGCGTATTTAAGAGCGATACTCGCCCTAAACAGTTTTTCTAATCTTCTAAGTAGGCCTTCACCCACCTGGTTTCGAAACGCCTCCGGCGCAGCATACTTCCTATTCAGCTCACTAGGACGCCTGGCACGCTGCACCTTGAAGCCTCTCGGCAGATGACTTTTGGAGGGGTACTGCCAAAGGCACCTTCTATATCCAAGAAGGTGCCCACAGTGTAGCCCCCTGTTCACGCTGCTGCTCCAGTTTTGTTACAATAGCATAAAGCGCAGCTTCTATAGAGCAGCCTGCCTGAAAGCTGTGCTACACTCTGTGCATCGGAGACGCTAACAGCATCTCGTCCTTGATATATCTCTCGACCAGCTTCCCTAACATCTTCAAAACCAAGGACGTAAAACTGATCAGCCTGAAATCTGTAGCAGCAATGCAGCCCTTCTTCCCAAGTTTGGGAATGAAGACCCCTCTGCCATCTTTCCATGCCATCCGCCCCTGGTGATTTAACGGTTCAGAAGGACCCGGTAGCCCATTTCACCTTCTTGATATTGACGATCCTAGCGGCGAAATGCCAGTCGGCCTTCTCTCTCTCCCCTGGCCCCAGCATTCCTCCTCCCGACCAGTTTGGGTTCGCTGAAAACCTGAGAAGTGGACTTCCATCAGGTGGTTCAGGCTTTCTTCTTCATCTTCGGCAAACTCGTCATCATCGAGCCTCCGGATCTTTTGCCAGGATCTGATGGAGCTTTTTTGTATCCGGAGTGCCTTTATCTTTCTTGCAGAAGCCCCTCCACTCTTTCTGTCTGTAAGTTCTCATGTTTTTCTTGTATTCATTCTGAGCCATCTTGTAGTCCAGTCTGAAAACAGTTTGGTTTTGTTTGCCTTATTGTACGAAATGAGACTATAGTCTTCTTTCGGAGACTCTTTAGGTGGGACCTCCATTATTCTGCCTCTATCCTAGGTTTGAAAGTAACTGTAGGGCAATTTTTCTCATATGTTGTAATCCGAGTCCTCCGCAGAAACTCAGCAGCGTGCTTTAACTCATCTATGGCACCGTAGTTCGTGGGGAATTCCACGAGCCTTCCCTTAAATTCCTCCTTAGATGATTCCCAAAGTGTATTCATGGGATTTCTTATCTTCGAAATCACCGGTTTTCCTAAGACTAACTAGAACAAGTTATATTGGTGGTCAGAAAAAGACGGAGATTCTCCAGCCCATTATCTTTCTCCTCAGTTTTTCCAAGCCTAGTCAGGTCGAGAACCTCACTCCTGTTTCTGTGCTGAAATGAGGAAGTATTAGTTCAATTTAGGCTGTCCAGCTCAGTACCAGCTAAGTATTTAAGTAAATCTCTTCCTTTATCGTTGATGCTTGTGCCCTCCCACCAACAGCAAGGTCTCGTGATCCCCAGGGAGAGTATTCTCTACACAGTAGCAACATTTATGTATTAATTTTAATTTTTAGGGAAGCAAGGAGACATTGGAATATGAATTATCTCAACAAAAAGCTGAGAATAACAGTGAGGAATGCGCAAACACAAAAGAAATGGTCAAAGAAATTGAATACAAATCCACTATAAAAGATTTTATGATAACTATGAAACGTCTGACGATGAATCCAATTTTGGCTTATAATAATTTGAGTTCTATTTTTTTTATTCTTGGTGCTTCAGGTCATTTCACGTTTATGTCCAAGTACGTTGAAGTGGTGTTTGGTATATCAGCAGCAGATAACTCTATGGTTTCAGGTACGTCCATAGATTACAAAATTATCCTACAATTATACTAAATCAAATTCAAGAATTAAACTTATCTTGCTCTAATCAATTCTGTCATAATCTGTTCTACACCTGGTAGTTTTTTAACGGTAGATTTTGAAACATACTAGAGCATTTTGGTCACTATGGTACGACTACTAATTATAATATTTGTATAGGGCCTATCAGTATAATTGGTATGATAATAGGCTTCTTAGTATCCGGAGCAGTAATTACGAAATTTAAACCTGGTGCAAGCATGATTCTTTTTTGGAATATTTTTATTGGCGTTCTTAAAGTTCTTGGTGATGTGGCATTTATATTTTTGGGCTGTGATGGTACACAAATTCAAGGGATTGATTATAATTCGATGAAGTAAGTTGAATAGATCTGCAATTATGTAAATCTAATTTTCAAAAACACCTGCTTTTGTTACTATTCTTATGCTATTTTCTGTCCTAAAATCTCTTATCAGTCATTTCAGCTCAGTTCATTAAAATGCTAAACATTCAACATCAACAAGTCTATCCTTCTGCAGGGTATAGAATCGTTACAAAATTAATAAAATACCAAAACCTCTAAGTTTAAAATAAATTTTCAGAGTAAATCTGCTCTTCCCTTGCAATGCAGATTGTGACTGTCAAGGTGTTAAATATTTTCCAGTTTGTCACGAACCAACAATGACAACATTTTTTTCTGCTTGTCATGCTGGATGTAACACAGTTCTTCCAAATGGGAGATTTGGCAACTGCAGCTGCATCGCTAGTCAAATTTATATGGGAAATTCCTCCTACGAATCAGGAGTCAGTATTTCTCCATCAATTGATGAGGAATTTTACCCCACGACAAATATAATTGATGAAGTCAAGACAGGGGCGTGCAGGATTGATTGTAAAGTACCCTATCTGACATTGACAATCATCATGTGCCTGACGAGGCTGTTTGCATGTTCTGGAAGAATTGGAAATATTTTAGTTAATTATAGATGTGTGGAAGACAGAGATAAGGCATTAGCTCAGGGTATAACTATGATGGTGATATCGATTTTTGCATTCATCCCAGGTCCCATTATCTATGGGGTATTGATAGACTCCACTTGTCTTGTGTGGGATGATGCTTGTGGTACCAGAGGGAATTGTTGGGTTCATGAGCCAGAAATGTTTCGGAACTACCTTAACATTACAGCAATTTGTGAGTTTAACTAAATCTTAATTGATGTGTAGATATTAACTGAACATCCCAAAACTTTTTACAACAGTGAAGTAATTCGTATTTATTGCTTCAGAAAATTTGTTTCTCTTTTACACAATTGTTTGTCTCTAACAACTTCTGCTAGAAAATACATTACCTTTTCGCAATATTAAAACTACTAACTTTTTAATAGTGTACTAATTTTTCATTTAATACATTTTCTACATTATTCCAGGTTTTGCGATACTGGGAGTCGTGTTTGATATCGCAATGTGGCACGTAGGTAAAAATGTGGAACTTTATGGAGAAGAGGAAAAAGACATGCGTCAGGATTTTGTGAATTCTTTATCGTTAGAACAATCTGAAAAATCGGAAATCGAAAGAAATTAAAATATCACAGAAAAAAATACTGATGGTAAACAATAATACATGTAAAGAGTGTAACAGTGGTTGACAGACATAACGAACAGTTAAAATCAAAATGAATGTTTTAAACCATAGTCAACATTTTTTAATTCGGCACCATAATGTCTATTATAATCTTTTTCACTTGTAATCAGTAATATTTCACTGAAAATTAGTAAACATTTTTCAATGAATTGACAGCAGTGACCCTCTTCTGGCTATTTATTTAACCAGTGAAATCTCCTGATTAAATCACTTTAAGAAAGAGAGAGAGAGAAAGAAAGAGAGAGAGAGTTCATAACATATATTTTAAAATAGGTTTAAGCAGTAGATAAGGAGTAGTAGATTCATAAAAATGTTTGTATGTTTGTCGACACAATACGTGGTGGGACTGCGTCGAAAACAACATAAAATATACTCATGTTCGATATCATGGGGTCTTGCAGAATAACTATGATTGTTTTATGTTTCTTTAATTAATTATTTTCTACAACATTAAATTCGAAAATTTACACTGTCATTATAATTCAAATTTTGAGACCATCCACGACCTTAAGTTATAGAAAAATTAGTGTTCCTTCTGTCTACATTGTACCAATCACCTTATTATACCTTATACCACAGTATTTTGAAACTATTAATTCAAAATATATGCTTAAATGGTGATAATATTATTCAAGTTTATTAAAAATATTTCTATTCTAATAAAGTAATTTGTATTTTGCCAAAGAATTGGCTAAGAAAACCTCGTGATTGGAGTATTTAATATTAATTTCTCGACTTACTGCAACTTCTGCAACTTCTGCAATGAAGATAGCGATAATTGCTAGACTCATTTTAATCGATTACTGACTACCTCTTTTACTATGGTCATGGCTTATTGTATATAGTAGGATAACCCAAAAAAACAGAATATCTTCTTTTTCGGTGGTCTCACCCCCTATTTTCATTCATTTGCTGTGAAATAATTGTGCAATTTTTGATAAATTGAAAAAAGTTTAACCCGTGATCCAAAGTCTTTTAACGCTAGAAAGTGTTTATTATTTTTGTTGATGTAAAAATGACAAACGACTTACGTAAAATCAATAAGTATGACAGTAAAATGATGATAGGCATCACTTAAAATAACCTTGCCTAATTTTATTCAGCTTAAGGGTAGTTTTCTATCACTGGCACCAATGCTAACTTTTAGATGGTCATTTTGCCAAATAATTCGTAGATTTTACTGCTCATCTTTTAATGTGAAATAATCGAAAAAATATATATATATATAATTATATATCTATATATAAATATGCATTCGAATTAGGGCTCTTTTAGTGTTAATTTGATGGAAAATATTGTCTAAAAACAAAACAATAAATTTATTATGCGTATATTCATTTTTGCGGAAAAAAATGTTAGTAGTACTTGAATTGAGCGCAATATATAATTAAATAAAATAAATTTCTAAATTACGCTCATTAGGCAGCATATGTATGCTGATTTGAAATAGCGGTATACTTATCGCTAATTCATAAGGAGACATTCCAACTTCTTCCTCGGGAATTGGGTCCAGGATTTTTGTATGTGTCGCCCTTAGCATAAAATTAATTTTGGCCCAGTACTAAAGCGCAAAAAAATTGATTAAAAAAAAATTGTCTGTTTCCTTTCAACTCTATGTGCATGCTGACAAGAGATTATTAATTGTTACATCAGTTTTTGTATTTCTTTTCAATTTAAAAGAGTTTAAAAGAGTGTTTTTAAAAGAGTAGTTTTTAAAAGTTTTTAAAAGAGTAAAAATTTATATTATTGATAACAAATTTTTTTTTTGAGAATAAAGATTCACGCGCGTGTCCCTGTGTGCGCGTCTGTCTTTGGACTTTGCTTAGTGAAGGTCTAATTTCGAATAATTTCAAAATCCTGTAAAATCTTTTGAAATCTTGCAAATCTGTCGTATACTAAAAATTTAAGTAATCATATTTCATTGAACTTTATTGTAGTAAAATTACAATGTGATTTAATCACATTACTTTTTAATTTATTTCGATTAAGATATGGATTTTATTTTTTTACTGTTCATCATGGAAGAATTTCAACTAGAAATTGCGAGGCTCATTGTTTAAACGATAAACATTAATTTTCATGATTGATAAGAATATTTTCACATGTATGTCGATTGCACAATACGTGCGGTGGGAATGTGTTGAAACCAACTGATGATAAAAAAGACTTATGTTCGCTATCACTGGGTGTTACAAAATGAATATGATTGCCGCAAGTTT
>JAUMHM010000005.1:17260814-17272293 GCA_032362435.1 Melikaiella ostensackeni | reverse complement strand
GAAAAATCGCGATTTTCCCTATACTTTCAATGACGTTTTGTCCGTGGTAGCGGCCATACTTGCTTCGGCACACTAGCCGTCGTTCCCGCGGAGGAATTTTCTTTCATCAATACTCCTTCACCGTTTTGCCTAGTTAATATAATTCAAAAATTTTTATGTATTCTATCATAAATTGGAACGTACTTCCTTCCACCACGATGGCCGTTCGAAATTTGTTGGATCTTTGTAAAATGTTTCCTCCAAATGTTTGTACACCTGAAAAAATGTATATTACATACAGGTAATTTTTCGAGTCGCACATTACAAATTAATAATAATTTATCAACAAAGAAAGGCACTTTTCGTAAATAATTTTTTTAAATATTACTAAAATAGGTATAAAGTTTACCTTGCCATCAGACATTCCAAGAGGGGAATTAACAACAATATCTGGAGGGGCGACAACATCAATCAAAGCGACTGCTTCATTTACTAGATCCTTGCTAATCGAAATTATACCATGTCGGATAAAAAACTCAAGTTTTGAGTTTTTAGATGCATATCCACCAGCATAAAAATCAACCAGTCTTTTTTCAAGGGACCAAGCAGCAAATAATGCACACAATTTTGTTAAAACTTGACGTTCTGAGTCTTCAAAGACTCGATCTTGAATCCGAGTTATAAAAGTTTGAACCACCGCGTGCTGTAAAATTTATAATTTCTTTATTAGAAGAAAAAAATCAGTACGAAAAGAAGTGGGCATGCGCCCTCGAAGAAGGGTTTCGTAGGATAGGTCAGGGATCAAAGGTCAAAGGTCGAGGGGCACATGTAAGGGTCATGGGTAAAGTTCAAAGGTTTATGCCAAATGCTAGAAGTGAAAGGTGAGGGTCAGAGGTCAAAAGTAAGGTGTCACAGATCAGAAGTCAAAGGTTAACTTAATTTAAATTAAATTAAAATTAATTCTAATACTTTATGTATTATTTTCAATTCATACTAAAAATTAATTTTATAGAGAAGTTTCTTTTACCTCTGCGTAAACTAAGGACAGTGTTCGAGCATAGTATGTTTGAGAGTTATTTTTCACTACGAAAGAACTGTTTCCTTTCTTCTTTAGATCATGAACTTTGTCATAAGTTTTTTTCAGATAGTAACAAGTCAGCCACTTGAACATCTGAAGAAGATCTGCAATTTTAAATGTATTTGAATGCTGATTAAACATTAAAAGTTTAAGTATAATTTTATCTAAATTTTTTCTTTGATTGTGATTTAAAAAATTAGGTTTTGATACGTATCTAATTACTTTTAAGATTGAGAGTCTCGTCGACTGTAGGACAATCAAACTTCCAAGAGAGAATATGTTCTGCTTCATTTATGAAATTTGCAGTTCCAAAGGGAGACGCAACTTTTTTTCCGTTCAAAAAATTAGCCCAATTTTTTAGAAGCCAATTGCTTGTTTGCTGGATCAAAACTGTATTTTCTCCTTCGTAAGTGCAACCGGCGTCATTTTCTGCTCTCAATTCTCCTAATCGTGATGCTGAAATAGTTCAGAAACTGCTGAAGAAACTTTATTACTTTTTTGGTATTTAAAACTGGAAATTTACTTGTAGGAAAATGCAGACGCTTTCAAAATTTGTCAAAAAAATCGAAATATTTCAAAAATATTTCCAGGTCATAAATCAGGAGTCGTTGGTGAACTGACAGAGTTCAGGGATCATTTGTTTAGGGTTAGGAGTTAGAGGAGAGAGGTCGAAGGTTAAAAGTGAAAAGTTATATTTCAAATGGCAAAGATCAGGGTTCAAAGGTTGAAGATTAGAAGTTATATGTCAAAGCTCACTCTCTCTTTCTCTCTCATTTTTTCTTCTTGTTCAAGTTCAGTTTTGCAATTTTATAGATTCATCAACCATGAGGGATATGGCCAAAAAGTTAAATTAGAAAGGAGAGAAGGAAAGTGGAGGTGGAAATAATAGAGAGAGAAGTGTGGACAGAGGAAGCAAAGAAAAAATATGTAAAAAAGAATGAAAAACTCACATTCGAGAAAGTAGACTTTAATGAGGTTTGGGATGAACTGAAAGGAAAAGTGAAGGAAGCGAGGAGAATGAATGCGATAAAGGTTAGGACGGGAATGGATAAAAACTAGACAAAAATTTGGTGAGATGGTGAGTGCAAGAAAAATGAAAAGGAAGTAAGAAAAGCATATAAAGACTGGAAGAAAAAAAGGATAGGTTGAAATATGTGAGGATTAGGAAAGAATATAGGGAATCTTGCAAGGGAAAAGAAGAAAAGAAACAAAAAAGTAGAAGAGGAAATTAATAGTATTAAAACAGAGGAGGAAGCGTGAAAATTCATCAATAAAATGAGAAAGAAAAAAGAAAGCATAAAAGACAAGATTAAAGTGGGAATGGAGGGAATATTTCAAAGAAATGTTCCAAGGGTCAAATGAAAGGAAAACAAAAGATTGGCAGAGGGGGATGAGGAGGAGATAGAGCTGGAGCACGAGGTGATAGAAGCACAAATCAAAAAATTAAAGAAAGGGAAAGCGACAGGAAGCGATGGGCTGTAAAATGAAGCGTGGAGTTATAGTAGCGGGGAAGACAAAGAAATTAAGAGAGATTGTCAAAAAAGTTTTGAAAGGAGGAGGATTTCCCGAAGTGTGGAAAGAGGACTTGATAACATCGATATAAAAAAGAGAGAAAGAGGGAAAGTAGAAAATTACAGGGCGATAACACTTTTGAATACGACTCATAAAGTGTATGCAATGGTATTAACGGAAAGACTAAAGAAGAAGGTAAAAGGTAAGGAGATATTACCAGTAAGCCAAGCGGAATTCTGGGAAGGTAGAAGCACTGTAGACAATATATACCTTCTTCAACATGTAAGGCAGAAGAAACTGAAGCAAGGGAGGGAGAGGTATTGAGAAATATGACGAAGAGATTTGAGAAGTACCTGAAAGAAAAGAAACTGGTATTGAATGTGGGAAAGTCCAAAATAATGGTCTTTAGCAAAAGGGGTAGAAGGGAAAATTTTAAGGAATAGGTGTGGAGAGGGGTAAAGGTTGAAGAAGTGAAGTAATTTTGTATATTTAGGATTTTTGTTCAAAAGGAATGGAAACACTAGAGAACATGTGAAGGAAAGAGTAAAAAGAGCTGGGGTGGTAATGCGAAAGGTATGGGGTTTCGGAGAGAAATTATTCGAAGATGATTTCAAAAGGAGAATGAGAATGTATGAAGTCTTAGTGGTAAGTGTAATGATGTATGTAGTAGAAGTATGGGACTGGAAAGGAAATGAAGAGATAGAAAGAGTGCAATTTGTTAATTACATTAATGTGTATCACTGGCATATTAGGAATTCCTCGACGTGCCTGCTAAAGTTTGAGTTACTAAAATCTCGTCATTCCTAGGATCGTATACATATATATAGTGCCCTAAATATATTTTAGAATTTATAAATATCAAAAAATTATTCATTACTTTCATGTAATGGCGACTCAAATTTTATTTTCAAATTTACAGATAAATATAAGCTAAGCACATATAACCCAAAAGTAAATTTCAATATGGAAAGTGAAATAAATAAGAGAGGACCCGAGGCACAGTGGGATAAATATGGAATTTACTGTTCAAAAATCTCTACAGCCTTCAATTTTTATCTGGTTTGGAAATTTAAAAAAAGAATTCAAGCGAACTAAATTCACAAAAAATTTATCAAAGCATATATTTGAATTTCTTATTGTTAATACTTTTTCAACGTTAAGTTAACAAAAAACTGTGTTCTTGAGGAAAACATTTTTTTCTTCGTACCAGGGACTTGCCTATAATTAATATCGGCTTAAATCAATACAGGGGCACTTTGAGAATATAAATAATTGATGAAATGATCAACTTTTTTGTTATGAACAATTTAAGTTAACAAATATTCAAACTGGGTGATTGACGGTAGGCATTTTTTTATCTGAAAGTACGATAAATTGGTAGAAGTATATCAGAAATGTTCTGAAATTAATTAAAAGTTAATAATTATTATTGTTACAAACAGTTTTTGATAAAATGACAATGTCCATATTTTATAACCAATATATCTGTACTACTTAGCTCATTTGATTTATAATGTCTTTATTATTATGTCTGTTTCTTAAAATTTACCAATAAAAACAATGACTTTTGTTATAAACAAATTTGATAAATAATAACTAAAAATTCGTTTATTTTCATAGAAAGAAATGGTTTTTTCTGACTATATAGTTTACTGTATATCACGGAAGGTTCCTGATTAATTTATCATCACAAAGTAACAATGTCAATTGTTATAAACAAATTTTTTTCTTTGCAGCTTAAAAATTTTTTAATTTCGCAAGAGAGTTATTTCTTCACACATTACAATTGGCGTGTGTTTTTTTCTTTGTTGATAAATACTGGAATAAAAGAATTTCATTTGTTTATAACAATAGCGATTGTTTTTTTGAGATCTCCAGTTATAATCGGGCACCTTCTACGTAAAAGTGCCGGATATCGGTTTTCATTCATTTCATTTGTTTATGACAATTGAGACTGTTATTTTGTGATAATAAAATAGTCTTTTATTTTATTTTATTTCATTTTTATAATTTCATTTTTATTTTATTTTTTGAACTTTTTCGATGAAAATTCATATATTCGGGTAAAAAATACAACTGCTTCGTAAAAAATTCGTCTGTTTGACTTGAAACTTCAACAATTTTGTTGAAATTGTTTTTCTTCCTTGACTGAAAAATCTTTTTTGATTGAAAGTTGAAATCTTTTGAAATTTCGTCTTTCTGTATTGAAACTTCACCTCTTCTGGCAGAAATTTCTTCTAATGAACTTTTTTGGTTAAGAGTTCGACTGTTTACTTGAAAATTAATCTGTTTTGGTTGAGGATTTAATTATTTTGTTGAAAATTCGTCTTTTTTGGTTGAATTCAACTATTTTTTATTTAAAATTAAAATCTTTGCTGTTGAAAAATTCAACTACTTGAACGAAAGTTAAACTACTTTATTGAAAATTCATCGCTTTGGTTTAAAATGTACGTTTTTTAGTTGAAAATTGAACTATTTGGTTACAAGTTCAGGTATTTTTTGAAGATTCATCTTTCCTAGTAGAAAATTAATCTTCTTGGTAAAAAATTCATCTTTTTCGTTGAAAATTCAACTACTTGATTGAAATTTGAACTTCTTTATCAAAATTTCATCTTCTGGCTGAGAATGTATCTATTTTACTTAAAAATTCAACTATTCGGTTAAAAATTCAATCATTTCGTCTTTTGAGTTTGAAAATTCATCTCTTTTGGTGGAAAATTAAACTATTTGGCTGAAAATGAACTTTTATGTTGAAAATTCATATTTTCGGGTTGAAAATTTAACTGCTTTGTAGAAAATTCGTCTTTTTGGCTTGAAAATTCATCTCTTTTAATAGAAATTTCTTCTAGTTATCTTTTTTGGTTAAAAATTCAACTGCTTAGTTGAAAATTATTCTGCTTTGGTTGAGGATTCTACTATTTTGTTGAAAATTTGTCTTTTTTGTTTGAATTCAATTATTTTTCATTTAAAATAAAAATTCAACTACTTGGTTGATAGTTGATCTACTTCGTTAAGAACTCATTTTCTTGGTTGAAAATTTATCTTTTCTAGTTGAAAATTGAATTGTTTGGTCGCAAATTTATGTATTTTGTTGAAAATTCGTCTTGTCTGGTACAAAACTAATCTCCTAGGTTAAAAATTTAACTACTTGGTTGAAAGTTGAACTCCTTTGTTGATATTTCATTTCAAATACCCTACTTTTTTATTTTCAAAATTAGTTTTCGACTAATCGAAAGAGGCTACTTTTTAAATACTTTCTTTTATTCTTGAGGATACTTTTTTCTCTAAAAAAATACTTTTTTGATACTTCTTTTAGTTCCATAGAGCACTTTGAAGTCTGAAATTGGTTTACAAGGTTCTTGAATAGAAATGGATGGTCAAGGGATTTAGTCAGAAGAGCACACGAAAGGGGTATAAAGGTGAAGCAGGAGCTGATAGAAAGAGACGGAGAAGTTTTGAAGCAATGCATAGAAAGTAAAATAACGGAGGCGAGATATAATGAGAAATCTAAATGGGTAAGGGTAGAAGGAGGAGCAAAACATTTGGAGAAAAGGGGGAAAAGAGAATTGCAAATATTAATTGCATGTGTGGGATGTGGAAATACAGGAGAATGGAATAAGTACTAGGATAAGGGGGAAGAAAGAAGGGCATGCTGCGTATAGCATGTTATGAGCGGGGCAGAGCAACATTAACGCATTGGCTAAATGACTGTGAAAAAATACAAAAAGGAAGCACGAGTTTGGAAAAAATCCTGCAAGAAAAAGGAAAGGTAGAGGTGGCGGATGGGCTGAGGAAACTGGGAAGGAAGAAGGAGAGGAGATGGGAGAAAGGCGGAAGGATAAGTAGACCTGGTAGGAATGGACATTAAGAAAAATGTAAAATTGATCATTATTGTAAAGAAAAGATATTTGAACAAAAGACAAAAATGGAGAAATCAAAAAAGAAGTAAAGCGAGCAATGATCACGAGGCACGGCATGAACATGATAATAGGAATGCGAAGCGTAGGGCGAAGCATTGAGTTGAGGCGTTGGTAGAAAGCGTTATGATAATGCGTAAAGTCGTGAAGTTGAGAAGGCGATTAGTTGAGGCATTAAATTAAGGAAAGTGATATATGAGAGTCAGACGAGGTAACGAGTACAGGCGAGAAGCACATGTAAAAAAGGAAAATACCAAAGGCATTTTGTAGGTTCTATTGGCCAAAAATAAACATCTAACAACATATATAATGAATAATGATTTATCAACCTTTTAGATAACCGTGACCTCCACAGGCTTCCCTACAATCTTGAATAGCATCTCTTGCAGTCCAGGAAGAAAGAGGTTTTGCGGCTGAAGCTAATGCATGTAATTCCATTCCTTCAGTAATAAGGGTTTCTAAATCTTTGGATTTTTTATTAGAGACTTCGGTTGTTTCGAAAAGGTTGTTACTAAATATAGTCCAGGCATACAAGGCTGCTATATAAGGAAACAATCTCCCTTGCTATAAGAATTTTTCATTAATATTTTTTCAGTTCAGATTCGCCAATATTTAAATTTATTTCCGAAAAACTGTCGATGAATCCAATGGAGGTTAAAGACTCAAACTGTCTTTAATAAATCCCTTATATTTTTTATTATTAAAAGAATATTTTTTTCACCTGGACTTGATATTCTATAACTGGCCATTCTTCATCTTCGGAAGGTCCAAATTGTCTTCTGCATGCACAGTATCTTACCGCAATTGTTAAAGCGAGTCTTAAGTACATTGTACTATTATATATCACTCCAATTCGTGTAGATGATAAAGGACTTAAAGACGCACCTGAGGAATGTTAATAAATATAATTAAGATATTAAATATTTTGAATATCAATTGAATTGGTCAACATCAAATTGTAGAATTAGAATTACCAAAACGTTGGCTTGGATTTGAAATCATAGTGATGTATTCTCCCTCCTTTGTTACGTCCGCTACTTTATTTAGTAGATTTTCCCGCGAAAGAGAATAATTTTTAAATATTATGAAACCATTATCCATTCCATTAAGGCCAATTTTTTCGCCCATATCTCCAATAGTTGTGCCTGGTAGTGGTAAAAATGTTTCTGGATCTCGGATGGGAACAATGAATGGATGAAGACCATGATTCACATTATCTGGCGTAATTAATTGTGCATAAAGAAGAGCATGAGTTGCAGTCTTTCCTAAAAAATGTAATAACTTCTTGAGAAAGTAGAAAAGTACAATATTGATTAATTAATTATCTACAGAATGCTAATTGATAAAATAATATTTTTTTGCAACCTACCTAAAAGGCCAGACCAACATTTGGCAGCTTCGAAATTCGGGGTGTGTAAAATGAAACTTTCTGTTTGAGGATTATAGGTCGCTGTAGTCTGAAAACCTTTCAAATTTGTCCCATGAGCTATTTCGGTTAGAGACAAGCATCCTATGAACTAGAAAAAAATTAATTCAATTTTTATTTTGAAAAATAACTTTAACCATGAAATTTGGTCAAATAAATAAATAATAGATTTTTAATGAAGTACTTTCAAAATGAACTCACTCTGCCATCGACGAATTTTTTTGCTAATTCTTTATGACGTTCTGTGCCTAAATCCAAAATTCCTTTTGGAACAATATTTCTACTGAGACCTTTTACTAATGACAAAGAACCATCGTAAAGACTGATCAAAGAAGCCCATTGACTGGATTTTCCTTCCTAATAATACACTTGTTTTGAAATGTTTTGAACTATATTTAAAATTTTAATGTAGTAACAAAAATATTAAATATTATGTATTTAAAAATCAAGTCTTACGGTGATTTTTGAATAAACTTTTACTTGACGATAACATCTTCTGCGAATTTCGTCTAGAGTTAAAGTTTTTTTTGGATGTTCAAATTCTGGATTTTCTTCAAGAAATTTCCATAACACTTCCTGTAGGTTCAATTAGATAATCATTAATTTAATTTGGGGGAAAAATTGTGTTCAAGAAAATATTTTAAGTTTGTAATTATTGGAAATTTTACTTGTGACCGCACGAACTCTTCGCCCTCTAAATGCACTTTGAATGATTTCCAATTGAAACTTGCTCTTTTTCTGTAAAGATCCAGTGGTCCCTTTGGCAAATCTCGTATGGATTCCATTTTTTATGATGTGCTAGGCTAAAAATGATTTCTTACAATAACAAATAATAACCTGGAATAAAGTATTCTCACTTTTTTTCTAAATTGTTCTTAATTTTGATTCTTAAACTGCATTCTTAATTTTCATGATAATTAAGATGTTTTAGTTAAATTTTAATAACTCAGTATTTTTTCAAAGTATAAATTTTTTGTTCCTGATAATTAATTCAATTAAATGTAATTTTTCTTTACAAAAAAAAGTCTGAAAAATTAATAAAAGAGCACAGTCCTTCAAATTTAGACAATCTTCCATTTCTGAAGAAAGATATTACATCTTTTTTCATGATTCAAAAATAGATTGAAATTGTCTTTTATCACTCATCACTTATCATTCTCATCACTTGTCTTATCTTATCACTGGATTTAAAAAAAACATTTGCAGTGCACATCATTTCAACTAACCTTATAAATGCGTCCAAGAATAGTTTACTTTTCTGGTGAAATTTTTGCACAACTTGTAATTGATTATAGATTAATTAAAAAATTTCGAATCCACATAATATCAATGCAACTATTCAAAGGCTTGTTATGAAGTTTCAAAGTCCAGTGGTTACTCGTCTAAATCGAAGATCAAACAAGAAATGTGACTGCTCACTGGAGTTCAGATAAGTCAGTGAGTGTAATGGAAATGAAACGGGGTAAAAAGAGGGGGTACTGCTACATTGATAAGTAAATTATCATTTTTACATTCTCATCATAATAAGAAGGTATCAGTTTTGTGTGAAAATCGACTTTCGCAAATTTCATGAAATTTCCATGATTCCAGACCCCCTGAAACCAAAAAAATAGGTTTTAAGATGGTGTCTGTCTGTCGTCGTTGTCGTTATCGTCGTCTGAATACTGGATCACTTTTGAAAGATTGATTGGAATGGATTGCGCTTTGGCACATGTTTTTAGAGACCAAAAAGAAAGTTCGAGTTTTTGACGAACGGTTCTGGTTTTAACCACCGAAAAAAATACTAAAAAATCAAAAATTTCTATCTTGCGGTCAAAATATGCAATATACGAAAAAAATGATTTGAAATTATCCACAAAGAAAAGATATACAAATATGCAATTGAACATTTTTGATAGAACGCGTAATTTTGGTTTGATTTGTGAAAAATAATATGAAAAAAAAAATTAAATTTTTGGAAAAACGACACTGTAGTGGTGGCTTGCCACCCGTTGTAGATCCTCCCCAGGCAGTACTAATTTTATTTGAATAATGAAACAGCGATATTTCTATGCCCAACACGAACTCAAAAATCAGATAAATATAGAATGAGCCTGAGAAGAATTGTGGTATGCTGAATGAGTGTGAATAGAGACAAATTTAATTTTTCCTAATCGTTTTTTTGGAGGCTTACTGTGAATAGGAAACTGACGTCCTGCCTTGATTTAGAGGGACCTGAAATTTCAGATTTTATAATTTGAACTACCAACGGACGACTGAACCACTGAACTAACACCATACACTCTTTCACACGCATTCAACTCTGGAAATCCCCGCTGGAGGGTCAAGCTGACCATGTGTTGCTGCCACCACTCGATCTATATTTATTTCACGTGGGTCGATCCTGGAAACACACGGCGGCTCGAAATTAAGTCCACGCCATCCAGGATTAATTTTGGTGGGCGCCGAGTTACACTAGACTCGGTGCCTCTCATAACATTGAGCACAGCCATCTTGCCAGAATGTTCGAGCCGGCGCCCCAACTACCAGAGAGAGGCTGGGTGCACTCTTACCGATCACAGGGCCAGACGTGGAACTTAGGAGGGCAGTATCTCCTTACAGGATTTGACACGTGAATTGGTGAACGTGAGGGAAGCACGTAGACGAAGGGATCCTTCAGTTCGGTGTTGGCCATCGACTCGACAGTGCTCTCAGGAATATTTTGCCGTCCCGTCCTTTGATTTTCTGGACGAGTCCACTTTTCCGCCAAGTTGGCGTCTGGGAAGGTTTGAGAGCTTCGGGTCCAGCAAGTTCAGGTAGGCATCAGCGGACGAGCTTTCTCCTCCGAATCTTTTTATCGTTGAAGTTAATATGAAATCGTTTATTTCGAGTTTGGTTTTGTTAAAGTGTTCTTGAGTATGATTTTGATAATTAGTGATCAGAATTGTAAATTTTACACGTGTCTCAGGCCTTCCGCCATACTGGGAAGAAGTCTTTTTGTAAAACTACGAAATACAAAAGTTTAAATATCATGTTCTGTTTCTTTAGATTAAATTTGAGATTTAATTTAAGATTTAATTCATTTATGGATTATTGCCTCAATTTACTCAGCATTTTTTTGGATAATTATGTGTTCGAAGATCGTAGCATGATTAAATAAGTCACGCCCTTGAGGCAAAACACAAATTGTTTTCACACAAACATGCCACGTTTCATTAACCATCACCTGTCAATATTCTCACTCCATATCTATTATTCTCAATTTCAATAAATCACTTTTATATTTTATATTTAACTTTGGGTTTGTAACGTTCTTTTTGCCCTCACGAAATGTTCCCTCTTTCCTGAGCTAGAGCGGAAATTTCGAATTTCATTTAGAGATGCGATTTTTCAGATATTACACTGAAAGTCCCTGATAAGTCAGTCTGCAATATGTCATTCCGACAATTTCGTTCGAGGATCAGGGGAATAAGGGGTATAGGGAGCGGCACTCTAGAGCCATTACCGTACTAACAAAGCGGGCAGCTCGAACACTCGCGTGCATATTTCGCATTTATTTTTAAATACACGCGGAAAATTCTCTTTTCA
>JAUMHM010000005.1:17183065-17226391 GCA_032362435.1 Melikaiella ostensackeni | reverse complement strand
TCTTGAGAAAATCAGGCAAATGCTGTATCTCAGAAACCACTACAGGTAATGAGATTTGAAGACGTTATTCTGTTAAGTATGTCTTCAACATAAAGATCCGATTCTAAAATAATTTTTATGATGCTTCGTTTCAGGGTAATTAATAAATTAAGTATGGACTTATGACGTTTTGATAAATTATGGTGGATTTATCATCTTTTGACAAAATTTTAATAGTGACAATTTATATACGATATTGAAATATTTATTAAATGCAAAGAAAATGTTTTTGCATGAAAATAAACAAAAGTTTAGAACAGTTAGTGTTGTTACAATTTATTCTTATATTAAACTGCTGTCTTTAAATATGAATTGCACATTCCTCATCTAAACAATCACAAATCTCATCAATTTTATTGCCATTCTCGGCAGTAAAAGCTGAGGTCGTACTATTAGGGATATTCAAAAGAGACGCATACCATGCCATTTCTGGCAGTTGATTCCACTGGCTTCCAAATTGCTTCACGAGCAAATTTTTTCACATCTTTGAGCTTCTCACCAGAAACTTCATGCTATTAACTCAATCCTTCTAATTCAACATTAGGATCAGACTTTCCGCGCCTGAGTAACATTTTTGGTACTTCATGATTGCGATTATGCTTGTAATTTTAAGAGCACGTTACTTTGCATCAAATTTTATTACCTTTCGTTGTGTCCTTGTTGATCAGAACTGTTTCAAAGCCCGATATACCATCAACTTTTTTGTAGATTTGTGCCAACGATTTGATATCGTACACTTCCCACACCTCATCCCCTAAATGGTTTATAGTGCCAAACTTGGAATATATATTTTTATAATCATCTGGCTGCGTTAGGGTGTTATGTTTTCGTAATTCCTGTTCAACTCGTCAAATCGCTCGATCAGTAGGTAAAAAACTATGACCTCTAACAGGAAATGTTAAAAGAATGTCTTGAACACATTCTGGTGAGCGATTCTGAAGCCAGGAGAGTAATACATGGACAGTGTGTAAGTTTTTATTTTGGCCTTTACAACCATCACAAAATAAACGGAGACGCTCGATCAATTCTAAATCAAGTGAGTCTAAGTAATCTTACAGCGCAAATCCTACTTCCACGGAACATCGACCTGTCTTGTCTTCAGCCCACATATAAAATGTTGGACTTTTAAAATCCATTTGAACGCAACAAGAACTATAAAAACTAATTTTTCGCGAGTAAAATGTTTCCTTAATAGGTGTATTTGGCTGAGGTTGAACTTGCTGTAGATCAAAACAAAACGAGTATGAATTTAAAGGTTTTTCCTGTAATGATTCATAAAAAGCTTTTGCTCTTTTTTGTGGATTCTCAAATTTGTCATCAAATCACTTCTTTTAAAGTGGTTTTTTTTTGCGACAATCAAAACATTTTATAATAGAGTGCAAGTAGTGCAACTGTCACTTGCAGGCGACAAAAGCCCGATTTTGAAATCTGTGTTAAAAGTTCTTCTGAATACAAGGTATGATACTTTGAATTTGAAAAAATAATTATAAAAAAAACGTGAACTCTAACAAAATCAACTTGTATAAACACAGAATTGCACAAGAAGTCTTTAAACCAAGTACGTTTTCAAAAATTAGTGTAAATGGCTCATTAGTGACAAAAATTTAACAAAAGAAAAAAGAGGGAAGAAAGAAAACAGAGCTTTGCCTTATTCTTTCTCCGTCTTTTTTATACTACTAGCGACCAAAATGATTCAAGGTTATTCGGACCTCCTCATCCGGGAAATTTTATAGGAAAATATGGTAATATATTTCAAATTTATCTTGTTTTTTGTCATTTTATCCAACTGTACCCGGAAAATTTTTCTTTTTTTCTTTCTATATATATTTTTTCCTTTTTTCCACGTTTCGTCCTAGGCTGACTCACTGGACTCTTCATTAAGGCAATGTGAATCAGCCCTGCCCTAGACATGTTTATAATTTAATTGGCCTCCAATCACTTATTCCTATAGTATTTTAAGAACGAACCGTTCGATTTGAAATCGCGGAGAGAGCCGGCGAGGCTTTCGGAGCTCCAAGGGTTCAAACTTTTTTAGTAATGCAAAATTTCAAATTTTTCAGGGAGTACAGGCCAAACCATTAAAGTCAAACGAAGCATCTGTAAAAGTACCGCTTTTTCCTTGTTCCTAACTTCATGTGTTTACAAAATTTCTCTCGATTGTCTCCCGTCATCCATGTTCGAAAACCGGTTGACAGATTCTTGAAATTCGAAATCCTGAATTTAAGAGGAAATTATGATAATTATTGTTAAATGTTACTTCTATATTGAAATTGAAGCTTTTGAATGTGGAACCTTCCTTTTGGTAGGTATCAGGATGTCATTATATCACTTTTATGATACATTAAACTTCTTGTAAAAATGTCATTTCATTCTTCAAATCCTCTACATGTACAATCTTTTGATACTAAAATTGAAGCTTTTAAGCACTTTCAATCTAGGAATGTCTCAGTTTAGAAATGTCACTTCACACTTAAGATTCTTTAAATGCACAAAATTGCACAGAAGAAGTCAATTGTGAGTAATACCATCCCTATCAACAAAAATTTATTTTTAATATTCGAAGATGCGTGTTGTAACTTTTCCTGGTATATTGAAAACTTTTCCATTGCAAATCAGTCAAAAAAAGTAAATTTGCTATATCACTTTTATGGTATATTAAACACCTTTTTATTGTAGAAATGTCATTTCACACTTCAAATTGTTTAAATGCACAAAATTGCACTGAAGAAGTCAGTTATGATTAATACCATCCCTATCAACAAAAATTTATTTTTAATATTCAAAGATAAGTTTTGTAACTTTTCCTGGTATATTAAAAACTTTTTCATTGCAAAATCGTCATTTTACTCTTTAAATTCTTTAAATGCACAACTTTTCTATACTAAAATTGAAGCTGTTAAGCACATCACTGAATCAGTTATCCTTTCAGCAAGATCAATTGAAAACAGTGCTGCCTTTCTAAAATTAATCGAAAATGTCAAAATACCTACAAATCACATTTTTTTCTCCTTTGATGTAATTGCCATGTTTCCTAACATTCTATATAAAAGAGTTAAACTTGCTATTTAAAATAGATGGGACACGATCAAACTTCACACTAAGATTGCGAAAAACAATTTTTTGATGCTATTTAATATTTTTTCATTCCGTTTATTTTAAATTCAATGGTACATTCTATAAACAAAAATTTGAAACTCCGATAGGCTCAGTCTTGTCTCCAATTATTGCCGAAATTGTGATAGAAGATTTGGAAAATGAAGTTTTTAACACAATTAATTATGAATTTGACTTTGATGCAAGATATGTGGATGATTTTGTATCATCTTCACATGCAAAAAATGTAGATACCTTACTTAATGTATTTAATAGTATATATCCAAGATTACAGTTTACTGTTATAATTGAAACAGAATTATTATGAATAAACAGAAATAAACAGAATTAATTATGCAAACAGATTCTTTTTCTCAACCATTATCCTATTACTTTTATTGACAAGCATATGCATAACAGAATTGTTCAAATGAAGAGTAAAGGTAATAATCAGAACAGAAACAGTATATATTTTGAAAGAATCTCAAATATCTTGAAATCAATGTTAGGAAAATTGGGGTTACATACGAAGTATAGAGTTCTATTTAAAAGCAACTTGATTGTTACATTGGGTAAAGACAAATATGAGAAACTAGAAAAACAATGTGTAATTTACAAATTTAAATGTAGACAATGTGATGCTATTTACATAAGGCAAACAAGGAGATCACTTAGAAAACGAAAAGATGAACAAAAAAATAATTTTCATAGAAGTGCAAGATATTACTCGGTCCTTACAAAACATAGACTTACACACGGGCATGACTTTAATTGGGATGATGTTGAAATTTTGTATCATGAACAGAATCATCAACATATCTTGCATAAAAGTCTAACTCAAAATTAATTTTATCAAAAACTTCATTTTCCAAATCTTCCATCACAATCTCAGCAACAATTGGGGACAAGACTGAGCCTATCGGAGTTCCAAACTTCTGTTTATAAAAAGTGCCATTGAATTTAAAATAAACAGAATTGAAAACATATTCATAAGCATAAAAAATTGCTTTTTCGCAATCTTAGTATGAAGTTTGATCATCTTCCATTTACTTTCAATGGCAAGTTTAACTCTTTCACATGGAATGTTAGGAAAGATGGTCATTACGTCAAAGAAGACAAAAATGTCATTTCTTGGTATTTTAACATTCTCAATTATTTTAGAAAAGCAGCACTGTTTTCAATTGATCTTACCAAAAGGGTAACTGATTCTTTGATAATTTTGCTAAAAATTTCTTCTAATTTTCTCGTGGGTGAACCTATTGTCGAAATAACTGGTCGTAAAGGAAAATATGCTTTATGAGCATTAACCAGGCCATAGGCCAAAGATAGATTCGTATGAATTGTGTCAATATCACACCTTTTAATATTGTTTCCCAAACATCAATCATTCTTGTAGGATCATTTGGAATACTTGCAAAACTATCTTTATCATTCAAACTATGCATCACTTTTTGATTATAAACATTTTTTAATATCGCAACCGTGATACTCCCTTTGTCAGCGTTAGTATTCAATAATTCAGGATGACGTTTTGAAAAAAGTTTTGTTTCAAACAATCCTTTGCTTAATTCTTTCTCTAATAAGGTTTGTGGAGCACCATTATTTAAAAATTCAGTCGATGAATCCATAAATCGTGCTCTGAATCCTTGTACTTTGTTTTCTGTTACTTCTGAAATATTAGCTTCAATGTCTTTAATGATTTCAAGAAATCAAAAATACTTTTTTCACTATATTTGTTACTAAAGCCTTCACCCAATCTTAAAATTTTGATTACCTTTTTTGGAATCTCTACGTTGGAAATATTTAAAAACCATGGGTCAGATTCGTCTTGAAAAAGAGTCAAGTGAATATTCAGAGTTAATTTTTGTATATCATCTTGGAAGTTGAGAATGTTTCCAAATTTTCTCATTAAAATTGTGTATTTGTGCATGGCAATCTTTTACAACCAAAGTCAAGATAAATTTTCTAAATTTATTAGTGGTCTCATTAAAAGTTTCTTTGTTTCTTTTGTTATAAAAATCAAAGCACTTTATCAAGAACTCTGCCTGTAATGCTCTGTCTGTAATTTCTGGATGTATATTACAACCAGAGACGGTGGAGTAAGTATGCAGTGTATGGAGTACTCCATGCACTGAAATGAGGAAGATTTTTTTCTATTTACAGGCATCAGCGGTTCAGCAGTTCAATTGTAGGGAAAATAGAGGAATTTTTCTTTGAAAAAGGGGATTTTTTTTTTTCATTTTTCTAGTTTTTGATTGGAAGAATGAATGTTTCTCTCGATTCTTTATATCAAATATTCGTCAAAAATTTTAAACATATTGAAGAAATGTTTAAAATATAAATAAAAACATGCACAGCACAACGCCGAGATATTAAATTTCTGAATACGGGTAAACAAAGTTTGACGTAAAAAAGTTAGTCAATTCCGAGAAAATCAACCGAGAATTTTGAAATTAAAATTTCATGGCTTTTCAACATTGGCTTTGGATAGCGATTAAAAAAAGAATTTTTAATTATTTGCAAAAACAGAAACTTGCTTCCGATATATAGGGATGCTGAATTAAGATTTCAACTAGAATTTTATTAAAATTTTTCTTTAATTATTGTATAAAAAATGATATTCCGAACAAATCCTTTTACCACAATGTGTATTTCATTTTTTGAGAATTTTTTATGGAATAAATCCATTTTATATCAAAATGTTGGTTATCTAGTTCTGTACTGCCACCCTCCATTTGTAATTTGGTGCTTAAAATTTTTCTATTAAAAATCATGCATGCTCATTGCGGATCCTTTGAAATTTAAAATTTAAAAGTTTCCACATTTTTTATTTATTGAAGAGCTTTAAATTTGTAAGTTTTTTTTAAACTGAAGCTTTTGGAATCTGAAAGCTTTTAAGTCAAAGGTTTATTCAAAGGTTTTCAATTTTCATAATTTTTCAGCCTTTTGATCCTCGAGAAACTCACCTTCAAAAAAAAGAACATATTATGTGGATATGGTAAATTTATATTTATTGCTAAAGTCGAATTTAAAGTTTCGAAATTGAAATATTTAAGGCTAACTTAGGCAAAGAAATATTATTCAAGGTATTCTTATATACTATTAAAATTCATTCAAATTCAAAAGTTTTTTAATTTTAAGGCCTCTAAATTTAGAAGGTTTTAAATCTTTCTCAAATGGTGAGTTGAGAGAATTATTTGGGAAAGGTCTTTAAATGTGAATAGTTTCAAACTGAATTTCCTCTAAATTTAAAATTATCTACATTTTTTATAAGTTAAATTTGTGAGTTTTTTTCACAAGAGTTGGGTTCTAAATTTTGTTTTTCAATTTTTAATCTTCTTAGCTAGAAGTCTTTCAAATTTTAATGTAGATAGTTGAATCGCAAAGACTTTGAAATTTCGTAGATTTCCAATTGGCAAATTTTTTGATTGATTAAATTTCATCCAAATTTAGAAGATTTAATAAATAATCTTTTCCAAATTGCGAGTTTAATGAATTATTTGGAAATCAATATTTTTCAAGAAGAATTCAAATGTAAAATCATAAAGTTTCGGAAAGGCTTACAATTTTTAAAATTTTTGGATTGTGTTAGTTTTTTTTCGCTGTAAATTAGCATTTTTAAATAAAAATGATGAGATACAAATCATTAACAAGATGACCCATTTTCAACAATTTTAGGTTATGTTATTCAGCGTTTTACGCCAGAAATTAGTTTTTTCAAACATAAATCATAAGATTTCACATAAAATGTACAATTTTAAACAATTTTATGTTATGTCTTTTCCACCGGAAATTGGTATTTTTAAGCAAAAAATCATTATAGTTCGAACAATATTCACAATTTTGAAATAGTTTTATGTTATACTGACTTTTTTTACACAAAATCGGTTACCTTAAACGTTGATAACATTAGATTTTAAAGAAGATTTACAATTCTTAACAATTTACTGTCGTCTTAAATTAGAAATACCAATTTCTAACTTACTTCTTACTTACATCTAACTACTCTACAATGTACAAATACCAAAATTAGAAATAACAAGCTAAAAACACTAATTTTGTCGAAAATTTGCATTTTTAATAAAAAATTATTAGACGTCAAAGAATATTTACAATTTTTCAATAAATTTAGGTTATGTTGGTGTGTTTCACCTGAAATTAGTATTTTTAATGAAAAATCATTAGATTCAAATTCAACGATTTTTGTTTAAAATAATAGAATTTACAATCTGGAACAATTTCGAACTGTGATAATGATTTCGTCATAAATTCAAACTCTCATTCAAAAATCATTATTTTTCAAAGAAGATTTATAATTTTTGAAAAATTTTTGGTTACATTTTCATTTTACATCGAAAATTGGTATTTGTAAACAAAAATCATTATAATTTGAACAATATTTACAATTTTGAAACCATTTTGGATTATATAAGTATTTTTGTTTTGGAAATTGTTTTTTTTTTTTTGATAAAAAAATATAACTTTCAAAGAATATTTACAATTTAACAATTTTAGGTTATGTTACCGTTTTACACCGAAACTGGTATTATCGTTTAATACAATAAAATTTACAATCTTAAAAAATTTCGAATTGTGTTAGTGTTTTCTTTAGAAATTCAATTTTGTGTTCAAAAATAATTTGATTTCGAAGAAGATTCACAATTTTTGAACACTTTCAGGTTACATTCTCGTTTTACATTGAAAATTGGTATGTTTAATCGAAAATAATTATAATTTGAACAAGGTTTACAATTTTATATTATATTGATGTTTCCCGTCGAAAAATCTTTTTTTTAAATAAAAAATTATATTTTGAAGAAGATTCACAATTTTTTAACAATTTTAGGTTATGTTACCGTTTTACATCGGAAATCGGTATTTTCAGTAAGAAATAATTATATTGCAAAGAAGATTTTAAATTTTGGTACAATTGTAGATGTATTTATTGAATGTATTATTATATTTATTTAGTAGATGTATTTATTTATTATTCATTTATTAATGACTGATGTATTTAGAAGCTCTCTAGGACCAAATGAAATTATGATATGTACCTACAGATTTGTAAATTTTTCTAACGTTTGTAAGAGAAAAACTTTCTTAATTTTGGGAATATACCAATTACTGTATTACTAAATTGATTCGTTATGGTGCAAAAAATCGGTTGGTGTATTTAATAGGCCTGTATGAAAAAACAAAATTATGATATATTTATACAGTTTTGTCAATTTGCTTAACGTTTGAAGGATAAAAAATTCTCAATTTTTGAAATACACCAATATTTTGAGTATAAAATTCATTCATGTTGATGAAATGAATCTATTGAACTATATAAAAATCTTCTACAACCTATAAAGGATAAACATAAAAAATAAATATTGATAAGCAATAAAAAATAAATAAGAAACAATAAATAATGAAAAACGCAGGCGAAATCGCCTTTTCCATCCCCTCGGGCTCCTTTTACAATCCCAAATATTCTTGTCATAGCAGTCTTTTATCACGATCATAGAAAATATATCAGCCCGATCCTTGTGAAAGAATCATTTCTTTGCAACAAAACAATCCTCTATGAGGACGCACAGTGTTCATGAAATAATCACAATTAAAGATACACTATATGATAAGCGCGCCCACCAAACTACTTTGCAGCGTTTTTTTTTTTAATTTGAAGTTAAGATATAAATTTTCATCAATTATAAAAAACTTTGTCCTTACTTTTCTTTTCTATTATTTTAGATAATAGATACTATAAAACACAAGAAGTTTGTATTTCTATCAATTTTATATTTCAATTTAAAAATTGAGTGAGGCAACAAAAAATAATCGCGCGCGTGTTTGTTTTTTATTTCTTTAAAATTGAAAGACAAGCCTAACGGCTATTTCCCCTTAAACTTTGAATATGATTTTCCCAAGATTTTGTACTGTTAACATGGAATGGAATGCACTTTATTTTGATCGCCTGAACAGATTTGGAATGGAAAAGAGCTCACGCACCAATGAACTTTGCAAATATTCAAACTGGATGGTAGAACAGAAAAGAGTTCTCTAGAGAATTTGATTTTATTCATTCTGAAAGGTTTTTGATGACAGAAAATTGCATATTGTGTTGTTTAAATTTATTAGCAGGTAATATTATATAAAAATATAATATTAAACAATACGAAAGTAAAATCTATTTATATAGATGAAACGTTTTGCTGATGAGGGAAATACTCGTTTAAGAAAGCACTTCCTATTTCCCGATTTCTTTTCAATAAACTTATTTACCGAGCATGATACCGAGCATGATACCGAGCATGATGATAAATTAACATTTTTGTTTTTCATAATTGTCCTAAAGTATAATTTTGAAAATATAGACTGATATCTTTTAGTTTAAAACAAAATCTGATCTAAATATTTCGTCTCTAGAAAACAATTGCATTTTGTGAAATATGAAAGAACCTTATTATCAAATATATATTATATGCATTTCTGCGTTTTTTGGCCTTAGGCATACGAAGTCTCTAATTTTTAAATTCATACAGAGGAAATCTGATCAACAGATATTTGTTGTATCGACACTCATGATAAAGAAAACTTTTCAAAACAATATTTATGCGAAACGAAACAATTTTTCGTTTCACATGAAGGTCTGTTGATCAGGTCTCCTCTGTATGAAGTTAAAAAATTAGAGTCATCGTATGCCTGAGGCCAAAAACCGCAGAAATGCATTTAATGAATATCATGGCGTAAAATAGAACAATTATTTAAATAAATTGACCAAAAAAACCTTCAGAAAAATCGAAGATAGGTTAACATTCCATCCGGTTGACCAAATGCAGGTTCCAAAATTTTCAGTAGCGTGCTGCGATAGCTGAATTAGTTAAAGTACCTTTCGTGAATAGAAGAGATGTCGGTTCAAATCTGACTCACAGTGAAATTTTTGGAACTTATTTTTCGTTTCACATCAAAATTGTTTTGTCACATTTTCTTTATCATGAGTGTCGATACAAGAGATATCTGTTGATCAGATCTCCTCTGTATGAAGTTAAAAAATTAGTCATCGTATGCCTGAAGCCAAAAACCGCAGAAATGCATGTAATAAATATCATGGCATAAAATTTAACAAATATTTGAAATCCTACAAAAAACATTAGATTAGTTTTGATTGCCCTACTAAAAAATAAGTCAAAAAAAGTGCCAAATCGTCAGAAATTCTGATGATTTCTCAATATTCTGACGATTCCTGACGAGTCTGACTATTGCTGACTATATATTTAAATTCACTTCATGCTCAGGTATCTCACTTAGAGCTACATTCGAGCGAGACGATACGAGAATCAGTCGAGAATTTACTTAATCTCGGTTTGCCATACAATACTCTAATATCGTCTCGTCTCATTCATTCGAGATTCTTAACTAACGACCGATCGTAACGAGATTCGAAAAATCTCGTTATCGTAATCGTTCTTTATACCTGATATTTTTTCACTAAAAACTGTAATTTTCAAATTAAACACAAAAATATGAGTTTTAGTGTATTTAATATATTTTATAACAAATTTTTGACTATTATAAGAATGTTAGAAATACGAATGCTATTTAAATTTATTTTTCTATATAAAACTGTGCATATCTGTATATTTATAATTTATATTTTTGAAATAGAAACTGAAATATTATAACTGTACACGGTGAGCCTCAACCAGCTTTAACCGAAAAGTTCTTGAAAATAAATATTATTGATTGGGTATTGCTTTTTGATGCCATAGAAGTATTTTTATATGGAAAAATCCCAGTACTAAAAATTTTTTCAATATTTAAAGAATGATCATTAGATTCAAATCCAACGATTTTTGATCAAAATAATAAAATTATAATCTTGAACAATTTCGAATTGTGATAGTGCTTTTTGTAGGAAATTCAAACTCTTATTCAAAAATCATTATATTACAAAGAAGATTCACAGTTTTTGAACAATTTTAGGTTACATTGTCGTTTTACATCGAAAATTGGTATTTTTAAACGAAAATCATTCTAGTTTGAACAAGATTTACAATTTTTAAACAAGTTTGGATTATATTAGTGTTTTTCGTAGGAAATTTGTTTTTTTTTTAAATAAAAAAATTATATTTTTGAGAATACTCACAATTTAACAATTTTAGGTTATGTTACGTTTTTACACCGAAATTGGTATTATTGTTCAAATTATGCGAGCATTGTTTAATTACAACCTATGAATAACTGGTGAGTAAAATAATGTTTGAACAACTATTTCTGATGAAAGGGATTTTTCAAGTATACAAAAACCACTGTAGATTATACAGCTCTCATTGTGGAACATAATTATTTAATAATAATGTTTAATAATATTTAATAATTTTTTACTAGGGTTTTAAACAAAATGAAGCCTATCATATTTGAAAACCAAAAATCGAAAATAGAAAAAGAAAAATTGATTTTGAAAAAAGAAGCTGCCACGATTTTTTAAACTTGATGTCAAAAATATCCGAACATCATCCGAGGAAAAAATTCTGCATCAAAAATTTCAGTAATGTTATTCTTTAATAACCTTTTGCACTGAAGGAATATAGAAACCTTCTTAGATTCGTTAGTTATAATTCTACAAAATTTGTTGTAAGACATTTTTTGCTCTATTTTTCATGCCTAATAACCCCTGCGTGATTAAAATTTCTTATTACAAGTTTTTTTATAATTAAAATTTCAAATTTTGGAAAAGCACTTACACCTACAGCTTACACTATTTGAGCGATTGGTACCAAAATTTCAGAACAACTCTGTTGGATGAAATTCTCGAAACATTTTTCAGGAAATTTTGATTCATATATTATTCTTTACTATTTTGTACATTTTATTCAAAAAAATTGATTTTTTATTCATTAGCCGCCGCAACCGCTTACACTTTTGGGCCGATTGTTACCCAATTATATGCATTATATTGGGTTTAGCATAAAATATTTTCATTAATTTGAAAATAGTATTTTATTTAATAACAATTTTTATTTAAAAAGAAGTGAAATCTCATCGAAAAAATCTACGATGTAAAAACTTTCGCCGAGCAAAAAGTTATCAGTTGAATCAACATAGAAGTTGATTGAAATTGAAATAACTGAAATCGAAATTTGCCAAGTAATTCTAAAAAAATATCTGAATTTTAAATTTTATTGAATAGTATGAATTATAGAAACTTTGAGAGAGTATAGAAAGGGAAAAGCTTAAAACTTGGCGAGATTTTCTCTTTTTTTTTTTTTTAAATAATAATTATTTCGCAAAGTTTTAAGCTTTTTCCCCTTCAATGCACTCTCAAAGTTTCTGTAATTTTTTTCAGTTCAATAAATTTTAATATTAAGATATCATTTAGAATTACTTGGCAAACTTTGATTTCCATAATTTCAATTTCAATCAATTTCTATGTTGATTCAACGGATAACATTTTACTTGACGGAATTTTTTGCATCGCAGATGTTTTTGGTGAGATTATAATTACTTCATTAAAATCTTTTTCAGTTCGCACTCGAATTCAATTAGAAAATGAAGAAAGTTTGCTTTATCATAATTTTGAATGTTTCCACATTAATTAATTTTTACAAAACTCTACAAAGTCACTTTTATTATGACAGTTCCGATATTATCTTTCGAAATTGATCAGAAGATTTACATGAGACGATATGGTTGGGAACAAATGAATGCACGAGATGTTATCTGTAGAATATATTTCAACAATTTCGGATATCTAAAATTTTTCTTAAAATGTTTAAAATTAGGATAAATACAATGTATCTCGTAAACAGAATAAGATACGTCAAAACGGACATCATTTTCAGATCCACCTCCCGAATCATATAGTATATGAATATTAATTGTGAAATTTAAGTGAAAAGTGAATTTATAAATGAATATGAATGAATGATGTAAATAATTTGAGAAATACAAAATGGGATTCTGTTTTGTGTCACTCTACTCTTGGTACAATAGGGCCATAAGTAAAGGGATTATCCTTTGTACCCATGTTTTGACAATTTCTGAATATTTTCTTATATGTCCTGATTGATCCTGCCGTTTTCCGCCGAGAAACGTAATAATTTTCGCCAGAAGTCGTCAAAAATCCTAATTTATGAATAAATAACTGGCATTAATCTTGAATATCCTCTTATAACGTTTCGTAAAATTTCAAGAACCTGCGATGATTTGTTTTATTTTCGGTAAATATTTGTATTCTGCTTCAAGTTTCTTGTAGTTTTAGATTATTTTTGAAATAAAGTGTCCAAATATCAGGATTTTCTTGGCAGCCGGGGCTACCCTGCACTTTTTTCGAATAACCTTTTTTGGTCCTCACGTAAATCGCTTCTTTCCCCTCTAACGTGATTATTCTTTAAACATCTGCTTTGTTGTCACTAAAAGCACTAATATTATAACTGACATGACTCACCCTGATCGGTTGCCTTATGCGAGAAGCACTACAATTGCACTTTTTTAATTTCCAAACAAAATAGAAACAGTTTCACTAAAAAATATCTTCGAGGGAAAAAAAAGAATAATATTTAGAATTGCGGATTTATACATGCTATGCGACACTATCGGCCCCTAAGCGAACTAACCAATATGGCCGTGGATGACATATTAAATACGCGTAAAACATCACGAAAACCAGCAAAAACATAGCGTATAACTGCAATGATCGTCCAACTGAATGAATAAGTTCTGTAATAAGTAGCTATGATGAGCAACATACTTCCGGGCTGATAATTATTTGCTCCAGTAATGGAATTTGCACGTCAGTATCGAAGATCAGCAAGTTTCGGAGGTTGTTGCGTCAGTGGTTGTGACTCCAAAGAGAATAAAAACTTCAATTTGAGTTTTCATAGAATGCCAAAGCATGGAAGTCTTAAAATAGAAAGGCGAAACTTATTTGGAAAAATTGAAGTTGTAGATGAACACAGTGAGTGGTTAAGAAATTTAAACGTGATAGATTATAACGTCAAGAATTTACTTGTCTGCTCCTTGCATTTTAACGAAAATGATTACTGGTTTCCGGATTGGTATACTAAATATTAATTGAATGAATAATATTTAATATTATGTAACTAAAATGTAAACGTTATGATCTCATGTTTTTGCTGTTTCACAGAGCTAGACGCAAAAAACGTACAATTCATATATTCTACACACACAGTTTTATTACAGTTCTCATCGTCACAAGAAATATATTTCAACTTTTTCGTGAAATTTTATGGTAGTTGCGCACATTACAATCATACCAAAATTAAGAATATGTTTTTTTCCGATTCACCTTAAAGACTTTTAAATTTAGCTTGAATTCTTAGAAATTTTATAGGATTCTTACTCCCTGATTCAATTCACTCCCATTTATCTCAATTCAATTGACTTTTTTTTTATTCTAAAAATTTTGTTCTATTTACTTGAATTTTTCAAATTCATCTTGAATTCGTATGAATTTCATAAAATTTTCTTGAATTCCCTTGAATTCTTCTAAATTCACTCCAATGTTACTAAAATCAATGAAATATTTTGGATTTTTTAAATTTGTTCCCATTCATTTGGAATTCACCCTGAATTCTTATTAATTTATCCTGAATTTTTTGGAATTACGTTAAACTTTTTGATTCTCCCTGAATTCTTTTGAATTACTTGAATACTTTCAAATTTACTTAATTCTACTGAATTCAATAGATTTTTCTAGTTTTTTTGTTAAATTAACCCTGAAGTTTTTCAAACACGCCTTGAATTTTTAGGCATTTCATCAAATTCTTTGGAATTTCGTTGAAATCTTCTAATTTCACTCCAAATTTAATGAATTCAGTGAATTTTTTGAATAGTTTTGAATTGTTTTCAGTTCATATTAATTTTTTTTTAATGCACCTTCAATTTTTCTGAATTTTATCGAATTCTTTTCATTTCCCTTAAGTTCCCTTCAATTAACTAATTGTATTCACTTCCATTTATCTGAATTCAATGCTTTTTTTAATTTAAAAAAATTTATTCCATTCACTTGAATTATTTTAAATTCGCCCTAAAATCTTTTTAATTAATCTTGAATTCTTATCACTTCCATAGAATTTTTGGAATTTTCTCGAATTCTTTTAAGTTAACTCTAATTTTACATAAATCAGTGGAATATTTTGGATTTTTTTTTCAATTCATTTGGAATTCAGCTAGAACTCTTAATTATTTATCCTGATTTCTTTTGAAATTCTTTTGAAATCCCTTAAATTTGTGCAAATTAACTCCAAATTTAATGAGGTTAATGAATTTTGTAAATATTTTAAAATTTTTTTCAATTCACTTGAATTCTTTTACAAATTCTCTTTGAATGTTGATCAATTTCATTGAAGTCTTCGTATTTCCCCTAAATTTCTCAATATTCACTCGAATTTTATTTCATTCATTAGTTTTTCATTTTATATTTTGAATTTTTTCTCAATCCACTTGAATTCTGTTGAATTCGCCCTGAATTCTGTCGACTCTTATTTTATCCAATTCGATGGAAATTTTTTGATTAAATTTTTTTTTTCAATTCACTGAAATTCTTATCAATTTCGACAAAGTCTCTTAAATTCTTCTGAATCCACTCCAATTTTACTGAAATCAATGGAATTTTTTTTTTTTTTCAATTGATTTGAATCATTTTAAGTTCACCTGAATTTTTATGAATTTCATTGAATTCTTTTCGTTTTTCTTAAATACTCGTACCTTTACATTCACTAATTCTATTCACTCCCGTTGATCTACTTACAGAATTTAATGGAATTTTTTTAATTCTAAAAAATTTGTTCTAATCACTTATATTATTCTAAATTTATCCTGAATTCTTTGTAATTAATCTTGAATCCGGATGGATTTCATCTAACTCTCTGGAATTTCCTTGAATTCTTCTAAATTCGCTCTAATTTTACTGAAATGAATGGAATATCATGAATTTTTCAAAATTAATTTGGAATTCTGCCAGAATTCTTATTGATTTATTCTGAATTCTTTTAAATTCTTTTGAATTCCCTTGAATTTTTGCAAATTCACGCCAAATTTGATGAACTCATTACATTTTTAATTATTTTTGAATTGTTTTAAGTTCACTGGAATTTTTTAACAATTCACCTTGAATTTCCATCAATTTTATCGAATACTTTTCATTTCCCTCAAACGCCTCTTAATTCACTCGAATCTTATTTAGAGGGTTGCTAAAGGTCAGGAGTCACTAAAAGTGTTCTTGGTAAATTCAGAAAGAAATATTTTTTGGCATTAACATTATTAATTTTCTTGTTATACGGTAGCTCTTTTATGTCAAAGAAAAATTTATAACGGGCATAGAAAATGAAAAATAAATCAGGGAAAAGTCAGGGGATTTCGAAATCGGGATTTTATAGCAACCCCGATGTAATTCATTGTTTTTTTATTGAAAATTTTCTTTCACTTTACTTGAATTTTTTTGAACTTGCTCCGAATTCTGTTCACTTCCACTTTTTCAATTCGATGGAAATTTTTTTAATTTTTGAAACTTTGTTCAATTCACTCAAGTAGTCTTATAAATTTCGACAGTCTCTTAAATTTTTCTAAATTTACTCCAATTTTACTGAAAACAATGGTAGTTTTTGGATGTTTGCAATTCATTTGAATCCTTTTAAATTCAACTTGAATTATTTTGAATTAATTTTGAATTCTTATGAATTTATCCTGAATTCATTAAAATTCACCTGGAACTCTTATAAATTTCCTCGCATTCTTTTGAGTTCGAAAGAACATTAAGTCGCATTATTAATGCACTTTTAGTGAACTTTCAAACGTTTTTAGTGAATTTTAGTCACTTTTTAGGTAAAAAATTATTCAGTCATTAGGATATTGTCTGCTGAATTCATCACAGTTTAAAAATATTTGATCCAATACTATGAGAATATTAAGTAACAGTGCTCGGATGGATATGAGTAATGGAAACTTCACCCTATATAGAGCCTTTTTTTCATCAGCCTAATATTGATATTTCAAACCTTTTAACACTTCTGTAAAATTGATTCTGTGATATTGAAAGAGGGATTTATGTAGATTAATCAGTTATAAATGATGAACATGCAAGTTGAAATTAAAAATTCTGTAATAAATTCTACTCCTTTACATTTCATTAAAATGATAAAAAAATAGAGCAGAGAACAGAGCCTTGTCTGATTTTTTGCTCAATTATAATATAAAAAAGGCTTCTAATTAAAGATGATAAATGAAGGGTAGCAAGTGTAAATAATACGCAGACAGGAAGTAACGAAACGGTGAGGACAGATGAGGATAAAAAGAGGGGAGAAAACGTAACAAGGAAGGAAAAATATAAAAAAGAAGTTGAGAAAGAATGAAGCAAAATCAATAAGAGAATTAAACCACTTTCAATCTGTATTCCAATGCATAATACAGACTTCAAACTACTCTACTTTTTCTGAATTTTGCCATTTTTTTGGTATGAGGATGCTTTTAGTAAAAGGAGGGGGTGGCAGAACTCCCACTTATCCTTATTAATAGTTTTATTAGTTAATAGTAATTTTATTACATATTTTAAACCGTTATGAATGTTCATACGGCGTATTGTTCATAAGGGGTCCTTCCACGAACTTTTTAATAATACAAGGAGTCTACTCTCCTGGAAAACCTGGAAAACATGGAACTGTCATGGAATTTCCACATACCTGGAAAAACCTGAAAATGTAAGGGAATTTTTTCGAGAGTGCTAAATTTAAAAAATGTGATATAAAATTAGATAACATTGATTTTTTATTGGTTAAAGTGATTTGTATAGTACTGCCGTGTCGAGGAAAAACTTACGTGAGTAGCTTTGTGATTAGGTTAGTTTCCTCATGTCTGGCAATGGTAAAGTCGGCCTAAACGACAATTTCACGTAAGTTTTTCCTTAACACGGCAGAGTATTTGATTTATATTGATTCAAAACAAACTTCTTTTCATCATTTTCACTATTCTCAGAAAAATATCTTTTATTCCAAGTATTAATATGTTAAATATGCACTGGATTTTAAGTATAAAGATAATATAAAATTTTGCTCGAATTACTGTTCAAATTCATGTACTTTAGGAACAAATCTAGGAAATCAGTAATTATGTTTTTAGTATTATGAATTTATTTAATCATTCGAATTTGATAATTAATATATTTGTGAATATCCTATAATCATTTGTCTAAAGTTCCTTAATCTGACACATAAATTAATTAAATTAAACAAAAGATTAATTTTCTATCGAAAAAGTCGAATTTTCAGACAATAATTAAATTTTCAATCAAGGAAATGAATGTCCAACTAAGATGTTGAATCTTCAACAAAAAAAAACGTATTTTTAACAAACTAGTGTAACTTTTAACCAAACAGTTGCATTTTTAATCAAAAAAGATGAAATTTTTACTAAAGGAAATAAATTTTCAAATCAAAAAGACAAATTTTCAACAAAGTATTTCCACCTTCAACCAAGTTGTTGAATTTCTAACTAAGAAAGATTAATTCTCATCGAAAAATTTAATATTTGTTATTTCAACCAAAAGAGACTCAAATTTCAAATAAAAACCAGTTCATTTGAACCAAAAAGACGAATTTTCCACAATATAGTTAATTGTAAGCCAAACAGTTGAATTTTCTACCAAGCTGTTGAATTTTGCACCCGGAAATATAAATTTTCAACAAAAACGTTAATTTGCCATCAAATAGTGTAATTTCCAATAAAATTTGTATACTTAACCAAAACAAATTAATTTTTAACCAAACATTTGCATCTTTAACCAAAAAAGATTAAACTTCTACCAGAACAGATAAATTTTCAAACCAAAAAGACGAATCTTTAACAAAAGAGTTGAATTTTCAGCCTGAAAATATGAATTTTCAACCAAAAATTATTGTTCAGACAAACACAAACTTTCAACCAAATAGTTGAATTTTCTACCACCCTATTAAAGTTTGAAGCCAAAAAGACGAATATTCTACAAAAGAGTTGAATTTTGAACCCGAAAATATGAATTTTCAACAATAACGTTAATTTTCAACCAAATAGTTGAATCTTCTACCAAAACAGAATCATTTTCAACCAAAGTTGCATTTTTAGACAGAAAAGATGAAATTTCTACCAAAAAAGATAAATTTCCAAAGAAAAAAAAAGAACTTTCAACAAAAGTTCTGAATTTTAAACAAAAAGCTCATTTTTAAACAAACATTTTCTACAAAAATTTGAATTCTTAAGTAGGTATAATTAAATTTCTACCAAAAGATATGAATTTTTAGACCGAAAAGTCGAATTTTCAGCAAAAGAGTTCAATTTTCGACCCGAAAGTCTAAATTTCTAACAGAAAAGTTAATTTTTAACCAAATAGCCGAATTTGTAACTAAATAGTTGCATTTTCTACAAAGAAGTGGAATTTTTTACCCAAAAATATGAATTTTCAACAAAAGAGTTAATTTTCAACCAAATAGTTGAATCCTCTACCAAAACAGAATTATTTTCTACCATGCAGTTGCATTTTTAACAAAAAAAGATTAAAATACTACCAAAAGACATAAATTTAAAAAAAATAAAAAAAATAACCAAGAAGACGAATCTTTGACCAATGTGGTTCCAAAAAAAGTTAATTTTCAAATAAGCACTTAAATTTTCAACTATATAGATTAATTTTCAAGAAAATAGTTGAATTCTCAACCAAAACAGATTAATTTTCTACCAAACATTTGCATTTTAACCAAAAAAGATGAATTTTCAAACAAAAAATTCGAATTTTCAACAAAAGAGTTCAATATCCAACCCAAAAGTATAAATTTACCACAAAAAATGAATTTTCAACCAAATAATTGAATTTTCAACCAAATAGTTGCCTTTTCAACCAAATAGTTGAATTTTCAACCAAATAGTTCAATTTTCAACTAAATAGTTGCATTTTCTACAAAACAGTGGAATTTTGAACCCGAAAATATGAATTTTCAACAAAAAAGTTGATTCTTAGCCAAATAGTTGAATCCTCTACAAAACAGTTCATTCTCAACCAAACACTTAAATTTTCAACCATATAGATGAATTTTCAACAAGATAGCTAAATCCTCAACCAAAACAGACCAATTTTCTATGAAACATTTGCATTTTTAACAAAAAAAGATCAAATTTCTACCAAAGAGATGAATTTTCAAATCAGAAAGACGAATTCTCAACAAAAAAGTTTATTTTTCAATTCGAAAGTGTGAATTTACAACAACAAAGTTAATTTTCAACCAAATAGTTCAATTTTCTAATAAATAGTTGCATTTCCTTCAAAACAGTGGAATTTTCAACAAAAAAGTTAGTTTTCAACCAAATAGTTGAATTCTTTACCAAAAAAAAATTATTTTCAGCCATACAGTTGCATTTTTAACCAAAAAATATTAAATTTCTACCAAAAGGGATAATTTTTCAAACCAGAAAGACGAATTTTCAACAAAAGAGTTTAATTTTCAACCCGAAAATATAAATTTACAACGAAAAAGTTAATTTTCAACCAAATAGTTCAATTTTCAACTAAATAGTTGCATTTTCTACAAAGAAGTGGAATTTTTAACCCGAAAATATGAATTTTCAACAAAAAAGTTAATTTTCAACCAAATAGTTGAATTCTCTACCAAAACAGAATTATTTTCAACCATACAGTTTCATTTTTAACCAATAAAGATTAAATTTCGACCAAAGCGATACATTTCTAAACCAAAAGGACGAATTTTCAACATATGTGTTTTCAACAAAAATTTGAATTTTCAACCAAACACTTGAACTTTGAACCATATAGATGAATTTTTAACAAAATAGTTAAATCCTCAACCAAAACAGATTGAGTTTCTACCAAACATTTGAATTTTTAATCAAAAAAGATTAAATTTCTACCAAAAGAGATAAATTTTTAAACCAAAACGACGAATTTTCAACAAAAGAGTTCAATTTTCAATCCGAAAATATAAATTTACAACGAAAAAGTTAGTTTTTAACCAAATAGTTCAATTTTCAACTAAATAGTTGCATTTTCTACAAAACAGTGGAATTTTGAACTCGAAAATATGAATTTTCAACCAAAATATTAGTTCTTAACCAAATAGTTAAAATCTCTACCAAAACAAAATTATTTCCAACCATACAGTTGCATTTTTACCCAAAAAAGATTAAATTTCTACCGAAAGGGATAAATTTTCAGACCAAAAAGACAAATTTTCAACAAAATAGTTAAATCCTCAACCAAAACAATTTAATTTTCTACCAAACATTTGCATTTTTATCAAAAAAGATTGAATTTTTACCAAAAGAGATGAATTTTTAGCCAGGATTTGAGTAGACGACCTGTAATAGATAGTATACTAAAAATAATGGTACGATTCTTTGCCGGCAAGGAAAGCTCGATGACGGCAGAATTTGCAGAAAGTTACAAATAAATTTTGCATAACAAATGATGCTATAAAAAGTTGAAATTTATATTAAAATGGTTTAAGTCTAATAAACAATTGGAGTAAAAGGACAAAGCACAATAGTTTCGGAACAATGCATTTAAGGTATTTTTAGCCGAGGAACTAAATGAGCAAAAGCTTTCACTTACAGTTTTATAGAGTCGTATATTATTTTATATCCTCGTAAAGAAATTTGAGCACCAGTCTAGTTTTCTCTAATGCATTAATCCAGGATATCATTTTTACTGTTTCATAAAATTCAGTTGTTATTTTTCACAGACGTATTTATCACAAGCAGTTTATAGGCTAGAGCGGGTCCAAAAAAGTAAAAATGTTTAGATCGAAATTAAACCACATACGTAAGAATCACTGCTTTTTTTTTGGTTTCTTTTGGTCAACATCATAGCCATGCACAACGGTCATAAGGGTAAAAGAAATAGGTTTTTCTCATTTTCCATTTGAGTTTCCAACGATATTGAAGAAAGTGCTATACAAAACTTGTAGTTCTCGAAAAATTAGACTTTTACTGTCCTGTGTTTTTTTGTATAACCAACATTCTTGGTGAATAATAAAGAAATAAAAAAATAGATCGAAATTCGAAATCCACTTGTCTCTTTGATAATATTTATGTAAAAAGTACTTTATAAAATATAGCAGCCATTTATAATTCTTCATTTTGAAGCAAAATACCTGTATTAATTCAGTGTGTCTAGCGACCCGAGAAATCCGGGAATTTGTCGTAAATTTTGTGCACCTTGAAAAATACGGGAAAGTGCCGGAAATTATAAAAAGATCTCGGAAATCTGTGATTGTAAATTTAAATTAGAAATTTGTATTCTTTGTGTAAAACTATTATTTTTCTTATTATTAAATTATACGATTAAATTATACGATTCAATAGTAAAAGCGTGTAACGAGTTTAACGCCTTCGATTTATTATCATCCAATCAGAACGTGGGAAATCTTTGAAATTTACGAACCAAAACATGGCGCAGGCAATAAATTCGTCTACTAATGCTAGCAGAAAAGTCAAACTCAGATAATTTTGTTTGTGCTGTTTTTTTCTGCCTTCTAACTTATTTTTTTGCCGATAAGTTTGTTATTTATAAACAAGGAATTTGATCAAAGAATTTTCATTTTTTTTTTTTTAGTAAATTTTCGATTGTATTCTGGAGCTGAGTTTTATAGGGTTGGCGCTACAGTGAAAGAAAAAAATGCCCGGTCTTTTCAATTTTAAACTTTTAAAATTAAAGCTTAAAAATTTTTCAATTTGACCGCTCAATAATTTTCACGTATAAAGTGGAAGTTCTCAACTATTTAATTGCAGAATTTTAAATTAAAATCAATTTTAAATTTCAGACTTTTATGAATTGAACAGTTGAAAGGTTTCTGATTAAAAAATATAAGTCCACGCTATCATTTTCAATGCTCTACATTGTAGAATGAATCAATAAATTTCTAAATATTGAAAATTCTATCACTTTGCAGCAATTTTGAGTTAGAAACAATAAAAATTGAACGATTTTTAATTTTGTTTACAACTGAACACTTTTCAAATAAGTCGTTTGAAATGAATATTGTTTCAACTGTTATTTATTCATAAAAATTGAACAATTTCACTTACAAATTATTAATTTAAAAAAATGAAACAATAAAAATTCTAGCGTTCACAGTTTAAATTTAGCACTATGAAAATTTAACGATTCAAGGCTTTATATTTGAAACAATTCAAATTTAAATCGTTTTATTTTTAAATAGTTAAGTCATAATTGCTTATCTTAAATAAACAATCAAGTATTGCTATATAGTGAAGAAATGTCCATTTATAATTAACAAATTTCAAATCGAATGGGTTAAAAATCGAATATTTTAGACTTACACAATATTTGAGCAGATTTGAAATTGAATAAAAGCGTTTAATTATGAATCTAATCATTTGAAAATACATGTTCGAAAACTGGGAATATTTTATATAGTTTCAGTCGGTCGTTTACATTTTTTTACCTATACTAAGGCTTCTGAATTAAAACGGTTTCATTTCAACAGATTCAGAATCGTCCTGCAAAATGAATTATTGCTCAATTTTTAATACTCGAACTATACTTCAGTTTTAAAAATCACAAATCAATTTACATATATTTACAGTTTCTCATCTTAATACGTTTTTATCAATTTTTGTTATTTCAAACGCTTTTAATTGTTTTTTGATTGTTTTTTAATTGTTTTATGTCTACAAAACTATACATTAAAAATCTTCACATTGAAAATTTACGTTTAAAAATGAAGACGTAAAATGGTAAATTTTTGAACCAAAAAATTTCAGAATTACGCGTTGTAAACTGAATTATTTCACACTTGAAGAAGTTATCAATTGAACTCAATATTAAAAAAAAATTGAAATCGAACTTATTTATAATTGCATTTATACCATGTGATATGAAATTTATATTTTTAAGTCATTGAACAGATTCTTCTTCTAAAGATTGCTAAAATTCCTGTTCAAAAAATAAATTCACTGTTATTTCCCGGCTTTTCCCGGTCTCGAAAAATTCCGCTCGTTTCCCGGTTTTCCTGATTTCCCGGTTTAGCGGCCGCCCTGTTACAAAATTATTAGTTTTAGGGTAAATAATTCAAAATTCAGAAGGGTCGAAGAAATGCATTTTTCCAGTAAATTTTTTGCATGTTTCTGTCAACATCAAAGTATTTATTTGTGCTAAAAAAGTTTTATTTATGGAAGTTTTTTTCCAGTCTTACTTTTTCATGTTAGTATTTATTTTAGTAATCTTTATACTATTTTTAATCAACGCTTGTAATGTAAAAGTTTTTTTAATACATTTTTAATAATTTGGTTATACTTTCTGTATGTTTTGTTTTGAGTGATTATCAATTTGAAAAGCGAATATTTCATGTATAATATTTTTTCACAAGTTCAAGAACAAAAAAAAAATTCTGCGTCCAATATAATACCAGGTTGAAGTATTTTTGAGCAATCTTTCAGAAATATTGCAGAAAAAGTCTAAATAACATAATTTTCTTGGGCTTATTTTAAAGGTGAATTTCCAGAGAATATCATTAACGTTTTATCAAAAATGTGCTAATTTTTCCTTATATTCTGCCAAGCTTTAAACTTAGAACAAATAAGTCATAATAATTTTAAATTGTGAAATTTTTTATAAATCTATTAATTTTGATATCTTACATGCCGTCAAAATTTCGTTTTGCCTTGTTTGAAATTTTAGTTTGGAAGTAATAAATGTCTCGTTCTTCTGATACACATGATGTTTTAACTTTTTATTTTAAGTTACTTTCTTTAAAACTTCAAATTATTTTCTTCAAAACTTCAAATTATTTTGTAATTGTTTAAGTCTTCAAAACTGCATTTTGAAATTCTTTATATTGAAAATTTACGCTTAAAAATAAAGATCTAAAATGGAAAATTTTTAAACTGAAATATTTTAGAATTATGCATTGTAACCTTAATGATTTCATAATTGAAAAAGTTAACAATTGAACTTAACATTAAAAAAAATGTTGAAGTCGAACTTATTTATAATTTCATTTCTCCAATGCGATATGAAAGTTATATTTAAAGTTATTGAGCAAACTTTTCTTCTAAAAATTTGTCAAAATTCTTGGTTAAAAATAAATTCACTGTCATCTCCCTTTTATTCCCGGTCTCAAAAAATTCCTGGTCATTTCTCGGTTTCCCGCCTTCCTGGTTTAGCGGCCATTTTGTTTTAAAATTATTAGTTTTAGGGTAAAAAATTCAAAATTCAAAAAGGTCGAAGAAAATCATTTTCTCCAATAAATTGGTTTCATGTTGCTGTGAACATCAATGTAAACATTTGTGCTGACAAATTTTTATATATAGAAGTTTATTTTTCAAATTTTTATTTTTATTCATGTTAGTATTTATTTAAATAATTTTTATATTATTTTAAATTAACGCATGTAAGGTGGAAGTTTTTCCAATAAAATTTTTAAAATTTCGTTATATTTCTGTATGTTTTGTTTTGAGTGATCATCAATTTGAAGAGCGAATATTTCATGTATAATTTTATCACAGGTGCAAGAATAATAACAAAATGAAAAAAATATTAGATAAAATAAGTGAAATAACAATAACAATTTAACAGTACAATTAACTTTTTGCATACAATTTTTCCGATATATACTCGTACTTACGGCAAGAAGTATGGGACTACCTGGTTTTTATTAGTTGTACAAAATTATCTTATTTTGATAATAAAACAAATTACTTTCTTTGCTCGAAGTACGATGGAAGATATCTAATTTCTTCGTTCAATGATACTAGTTTGAAGTATTTTTGACCAATCTTTCAGAAATATTGCGAAAAAAGTCTAAATAAAACAATTTTTCTGACCTTATCTTAAAGGTCAATTTCTGTAGAATATAATCAACGTTTTGACAAAACTGTGCTGATTTTTCCTTAGATTCTGCCACGATCTGGTCTTAGAACAAATAAGTCGTAATAATTTTAAACTGCAAAATCGTTCATAAAAACATTGATTTTGATACCTTATATGCCTTCACAGATTCGTTTTGTTGAAATTTTAGTTTGGAAGTTATAAATGTCTTATTCTTCTGATACACAGTCATGATGTTTTAACTTTTCATTTCAAGTTATTTTCTTCAAAACTTATCCTTAACGGGTCCTCTTGGCAAAATAATAACACTTCTTATAAAAGAATATCAGTTTTTTAAACTTTCCTAATATCTTTCATTAATTTTTTTTTACTAATAATAAGATGCTAAATTGGAACACATATGTCACAAGAGAAGACCGGGGAAAAGCTAATTACGATCCGAGAAGTCCAGAAATTTGGAAACGAAATTTCGCTATTAATCTATTTATATTTTCACGCGTAAAGTAGGTAAATTTCAAAAATAGGAAAAAATATTTTTTTTCATCCATTTTTTCAGATTTCCTTCGAAGTCAATTTTTGTATATGGTGTGATTTATATCTAAAAAAAATTGCTATTTTCGACCTTTCCTATTATAGAACAGCCTTTATCTAACTCAGCAGTTTCAGTGAAATGACATGTTAGCTTTTACATTTCTTTCGAGCCAAAATTCCCGACTCTTTATGTATGAAACATTTTCCTGGTGAAACATCTCGTGGTAATTTGGCAGCGATCAGATCGTAACTCGCTGATGTGATAGTTCCGTTCCCTATTGACCTTTGTATTCATCTGACAAAGCGGACAGTTGAATCTGAAAAACGTCCAACTTAAAGGGCGATCAATAGTTGCAAACATCCTTTATGTGAATTTTGCCAGAATGAGTTCGCTGAACCATTTATTTAGCGTGAACAGAGAAAATAGTTTGGAAAGAATTTTAAATTTAATAATATACTTAGGTCGCAGGGCAGATAAAAGTTATGGACTTTTCTCGGTCAGAAAGAATTCAGAAATTGTTCACGTAACATAAATGATCTATCATTAAACCCTTATTTTAACAAAATTATTAAATTATAGATTAACTTATTAGGATCCACGTCTGGACGATTAGAGATATAGATTGATTAAGTCAGTGACCTGAGCATTAATTTTTGACATGCAGAGCTACACCACCTTTAAGGTCCTTTATCAGAATTTTCATGTAGAGAGCTATTTTTAGTGGAACTGTTCCTATTTTCAGGGGTCACAGTCAGTCATCTATTCCCCTTTTTTCCTATTTTCCCCCTATTTTTCTTAAACTCCCCTATAATCCGTATCCGGATCGAGGGAGATGCAAAAACCAAAAAGCATATGAACAAATTTATAAAAATAGAACCAGGTCAAATGTTGATGGCGGCAACACCGAAAACAACGGATAATCCTTCAGGATCATCCACATCTAAGCAGGATCAGACTGGTAACAATAAGATAGTAACGATCTTTAATCCTCGAGAAGCTGCTGCAAAAGCAGAATTATTGTGGACTATCGAAGTCATTCATTCAAATAATTCAATAAATTCATGCTCTTATAAAAAAAGAACTTTTCCGAACTACGTTCCCAGCTGGATTTCCTGAAGGCTTTTCGTTTTCTGCTAGCAAAGCGCAATATTAAGTTACGGAAACATTAGGGCCATATTTTAAAGACTCTTTGCTCTTAGAACTAAAAAGTAATAACGTGCTCTTTGCTTTGCTTTTCGATGAAATGGTTAATGCTAAAAGTAAAAGAGAACTGCAAATCCGAGTTAGATTTTGGTGAACGGAAGAGAATCGTGTTGTAAGTCGACATCTGGAAACTTTTTTTATTGAAAAAAGTGACGGTGAAACTTTATTCTACTATTTGAAGAAAGCGATGTTGTGATGGACCTAACGTGAATGAAAAGGTGTGGCTACTTTTTCAAGACTATTTAAAAGAACATCATTTCAAGCGCTTGATTGAAATTGGCACCTGCAATATTCACATCGCACATGAAGGGTTTGTAAAAGGATTAGATTGTTTGAGCGTTAATGTTTCTGACTTCATAATCAAAGTTCACTATTATTTTCACAAAAAAGACTTGCGATGTGAAGAATTCAGTAAAATTCAAAAAGAGTTAAAATTACCGGAACACGTGTTCATAATACATAGCGATACAAGGTGGCTCACGTTAGGTCCATCATCCGACAGAATGTCAGAACAGTTGCCTGCTTTAGAAGAATATTTTCTGCAGCACATTCCCAAAAAAGAGTCCTTGACTATGGTGAAGCAAAACTACTTAGACACAGTAGCTTACTTAAATAACCCTTTCTTGAAAAGTACCTTGCAATTCGTGGCTTCCTCGGCAAAAGTATTCACGACTGAATTCACTTTACTGTTCCAAGGAGAAGAACCTCTCATTCATACGTTGTACTCGCAAATTAGAAAGCTTATTATGTTACTATTGTCAAAGTCGTTAACCCCGAACTACTCAATAAGATCCGTTTTGATGATTTGAAATCCTTTCTAAAGAATTTTTCTGATTTTGTGAAGATCAATGATGTTAAATGCGGAGTAGGTGCTCAAGATTTAATCCAGAAACTTCCCGAAATGGATCAGTTGATTCTAAAGTTACAATTTAAAAAGTTTTATATTGCGTCTCTAATGCATATACATATAAAAATCAAGGACTTCACAAAGTTGAAGTATTTTCAGTGCCTTATCCCAGAAAACATTAAATAAGTCGAAAGCATTAGTTTTGCAGCGAAAATAGCAGTCATTGCCGCTTAAGAAACCAGAGATAGACGTTGATCAACTATCCAATGAGTGAAAAATATTTCAGCTTGATGAAGAGGTTAGGTTTTTCTTGTCGAAAGAAAGAAAATAAATGATTATTGGGCTCAAATTTTTAAACTGAAAACTAGTTCTGATTTTAGGTATCCCATTATAATGCATTCAGTCAAAACCCACTAGGCAAAAAGACATCATAATGCTGAGGACGTCGTATAGACATCCCTGAGATGTCCATGTCAGTCCAATTGGTGTCCTAAAGACGTCTCAAGTCTTAAAAACGTCTTTTGGACATGAGACATAGTAATGTCAAATTTTGAACCAGAGGAACACGAGTATGATTGAAAGAACATTGAATGCTAAATTAGCAACTCTGGGTGGTTTAAAGAAATACGGTTCTCAAATTTATGAGGTTCCATTAACCAAAGACCTTTTAACTCGTGCACGTTATGCTCATCAGTTATATTTATCATATTCAAAAGAAAACAATCGAATTGCTTTAGAAGAGCAAGCTAATCAGGTTAAACAAGCGGAACGTAGGGCTAAAGAAGCAGCAATTTTAGAAGACATTGCAAAGAAAGAAAAGATGTTGAAAAGTTAAAAACTGATTCAGAATCTGCTGTAAAAGTATATCAGGAAGCTAGAAAGAATGCTGAATCTATTCAACACACATCGAAAAATACGCTGAACACAAATGTGACACTCGCGGCCATTAAAGAATTTATGAGTAGCTTAGAGAAACAAACTTTTTTTTATTACGCTGGTATTTTTGAAAAAAAATTCCCTTTTTTTTTAAAAATTCCCCTTTTTTCGACGAAAAAATCCCCTATTTTCCCTATAATTGAAATGCTGAACCACCGTGACCACTGAAATCAGAAGTATTCTGATTTACAATCTTGCAAATTTTGATATTTTTAATTCCTAATGCTTATTCCAAATTTTATATTTTCTATTACAAAATTAAAAACGTCAAACATTTCAAATTTCAATTCAATTATTAATTTCGAATGCTTTCAAATTTCAAAACTTCTGAATTTGGACAAGTGTAGATTCAGTTGCAGTACAATTCTAGTTTTTTGTACATTTGGAGTCTTTTAAATTTGCAAATGATAATGTTCAACATTTTCAAATTTGAACTTTTCCAAATCTTTAGACTTGAAACCAGATGTTTAATCAGAACCAGGGCTTTAACCAGGACTTTAATCAGAACCTTACGAATTGGACGATTTTTATTTTAAATGCTTTAAAATCTCAGTTCTTCCAAGTTTGGAGGTTCCAAATTTTAAGTGTTTTAAAATTTGTACATCTTTCATATCTAGTGCTTTCAAAATTAAATTCTTTAAAGCATAAATAACTAAAAATTGAGTTTCTATTTACAAGAAAATTTAAGTGCTTTAAATTTTAATACTTCACATTTGCGAATCTATCAAACTTCTCCATTTTCATTTTCAAATCCTCTCAAATTCAAATTTTTTCATATTTGAACTCTTTAAATTTTAAGAATTGAAAAATTTCGATAAGTGTAATTTCGATTGTAGTACATTTCTAGTTTTTGTATATTTAGAGTCTTTAAAATTTAAAAAAATAATGCCCAACATTTTCAAATTTGAATGTTTTCAAATTTTTAAACTTTAAACTACAGAATCTTACAAATTGGAGATTTTTTTTAAAGCTTTCAAATTTCAATTCTTCGAATTTTGAACGCTCTGAATTTTAAGAGTTTTAGAAGTCGTACATTTTTAATTTTCATTGCTTTCAACATTGAATTCTTTGAGAAGTAAATGATTAAAAATTGGGCTTTTAATTTCAAGAAAATTCGGATGCTTTAAATTTTAATACTTTACACAATGTTGAGTAATAAAAAATCCATTTTTTCAATATTTCAAGTATATAAAATCTATATCTGAATTTGTATACTTCTTTAAACTTAAAATTGTTCCTGAAAAGGTAAAAATCCATTTTGAAAAAATATTTCAATTATATAAAATCCATATCTGAATTTTTATAATTCTTTGAAAAAGCTGTTCCTAAAAAGGCCTGCTGAGTCATGTAACGATTCTTATTTAATTTTTTCCAGGGACATAGAATTTTATAATAAAAATTTTTCATAAGAATTTCAATTTAATTATTCTAAATATTTAATTAATTAAAATTATAATACCTTTTAAGTAACCATGACCACCACAAGCTTCTCGACAATCTTGAATTGCATCTCGAGCAGTCCAGGCACAAAGAGGTTTTGTTGCTGATGATAAGGCATGAATTTCCATTCCTTTTGCACTAACCAATTCTTTATCATCTGAAGTGAGCATGTCAATTTGAAATTCTCGAGATTTCACCACAAAATAATGAGAAAATATATTTATTGCATACATCGATGCTAAATGAGGAAACAATCTTCCTTGCTGAAAAATTTTTATCATTTGGAAATTTGTATTTATTTTGAACATTTTATTTGATTTGAATGATTATACTATCTCATATTAATAAATCAAATTTACCTGAACTTGATATTCAATAACAGGATATTCTTCTTTTGGAGAAGGTCCAAATTGTTTTCTAACAGCAACATATCGAATTGCAATAACGGTAGCAAGAGTGAGATACATTGAACAAATCATTGTAATTGTAACTCTTCCAGTCGAAAGGGCACCCAAAGACGCACCTGCATAATAAGAATTCATGAAAATTATATTAAAAAATAATAAATGATATAAAGAAAATTTTGATCATTTTTTTAAATTCAATCCTGACCCGTGTGGAAAAATGGAGTGGGATATCCTCATGGAATATCCGTAAGCCATGAGGGGCCCATGAGGCCAATTGAGGCGTGACCTCTCGTGGAAAAGACATGGTAATCCATAAGGATCGACCAAAGGTTTCCCTCATGATTGTCCTCGCGGGCCTCTCGCAGTTACCCGAAAGGTAAATTTTAATTTTTAAAAATACCTTTAATAATTGTTCCCTCATCATTTTTAAGCATATTTTAATAATTAAATATATATCATTGATTTGTATGAAAAATTTGAAAATAAAGATAGAAATAGAAATTATTAGCGCCTCGACCGGAACTTGAACTCATGACCAGCATCTTATCAGACTTACATTTTTCCTTCTGATAAACTTACCACATTGTTTATAATTTTTTTTCAGACAGACAGTCCGTACGCGCATCTAAATTTGTAAGAATTATCTTTATTTGCAATTAATACACATTTAAATAAGATATTATTACTATTTGACACAAAAGACAATTTATTACACAAAAAATCTTCTGATTCTTATCAATTGAGGAATGAGGACAACAAGCAGGGCCACCTGCGGCGATCCTTGTGGAAAATGTAAGGTTTTCAAATTCAACTTTCAAAAAAATATCATGCAATTTTTAACAAAAATGCAGTTTTTGTGAGCTTCAACTAATCAAACATCAAAATTTGTAGTCTCAAAAAAAAATATTAACCCTTTGGACTTGAAAATTTTAACCGATCGATCGTGAGGACAAACGAGCAGGGCACCCTGTGGGGGCCCTCGTGGGTTTTTCCATATGGGTTGCCACATGGGCACCTGGCGGAGGCCAACATTCCAAAGAGGGCTAAGCGGGGATTTTTCCACACAGGCCATCAGAGATTTGTAATTTTACCAAAAAGTTTGCTCTGGTCCTTAATTCGAGCAACGTATTTTCCTTCCTTTGTGACATCAGCATTTTTATTCAAAAGATTAATGCGAGGGACGGAATAATGATTAAACATTAAAAATCCATTATCTACTCCATTCAAAGCTACTTTTTCTCCCATGTCACCAACAGTAATTCCTGGCATTGGTAAAAATGTTTCTGGGTCTCGAATTTGAACGACAAAAGGATGCAACCCATGATTTTCATTATCTGGAGTAATTAACTGAGCGAAGACGATTGCATGTGTCGCAGATTTTCCTGTAAATATTCAAAATTGTTATTTAAATTTAAGAAAAAATCCTGTTCAGTATTATAAATCAATGTCAATTCATTTCGAGTCAATATCTAATTTCTGCAAGAAAAGTTTTTGTTTAGAAAGTCTATTTCGCAGCTTCTTTAAATAATATTCAATAAATTCGAGAGTGAATTAAAAAATACAAAATGTTTATGAACAAAATATTTTTTATTTGTTTCTTACCTAGCGCTCCAGCCCAGCATTTTGCAGATTCGAAATTCGGAGAATGAAAAATAAAACTTTCAGTTCGGGAATCATATTTTGCAGTTGTCAGCACTCCTCTTACATTGGTTCCATGAGCAATTTCGGTCAAAGCAAAGCAAGCTGTATACTGAAAAACAATATTTTTTTTAAAAAAGTCGTTAGGATTTTTTTTTGCTTATACTTACTTTACCCTCTTGTATTTTTTCAAAAATTTCTCCATGACGATCTGAACCTAGAGTCAATATTACTGAAGGCACCATTCCTTGAGTTATTCCTGTTACTACAGGCAATGAGGCATCGTAGAAAAATAGATAATTGAACCAACCAGGACTATCAATTGGCTAAAAAAAACAATAATTACTATATTTTATATTAGAAAACGTTCACTAATTACGTAAAGATGATTTTTGAAATCATAGATACCCTCCTCCCCTATTGTAAGGATTCGTAAGATTTTTGTGACCTCCCCCTCCACCTCTTATTGCGTAAGATTTTATATTTTTACCCAATATATCAACAATATCTCAATCATTTTTACCATAAACGTGATTTCTAGGGATTTTAAGGTATTTCAAAGGACTACAAAGTATTTTAAAGAATTACAAACTTTTTAAGGAATTTAATAAGATTTCAAAAGATGTTTAGGGACTTCATGAGATTTCGAGGGATTTCAAAAGATTTAGGGTATTTAAAACGATTCCAATGGATTACAAGAGGTTTTACAGATTTTAAGTTATTCTAAAAGATTCCAAGAATATAAAGAAATTACCTAGTATAATTTCAGACAGAAACTCGATTTTACAAGATTTCAAGGGACTTCAAGGATTTTAATCAGAACTCAAGAGATTTTAAGGGATTCCAAGAGACAGAGAAGGATTTCGACGGATTTTTAGGGATTTTGAGGGATTTACGGGAACTAAGAACGATTTCCGCGAATTACAAAGTATTTTAAGGGATTTCAAGGTACTTTAAGAGACTTTAAAATATTTTAAAAGAAGTCATGGCATCTCAAAGGATTTCAAAGTATTTCAAGAGATACCGAAGAATTTTCACGAATTTTGAAGGATATCAGGGGATTTTAATTGAATTTGAAGGATTTCATAAGATTTCAAAAGATTTCACGGGATTCTGAAGGATGTTAATGTATTTCAACAGATTTTAGGAGATGTAAAGCAGTTTCGATGATTTCACGTGGTTTCAAAGAATTTTAAGAGATTTCAAAGATTTCAAAGTATAACCACGGATTTTAGAAGACTTCGTGATATTTCAAAAGATTTAACGAAATTTTAAAGGATTTCCGAATTTATAAAGGAGTTTAAGGGAAATCGGGAAATTTAATGGCTTTTAAGAGGTTTTGATGCATTTTAAAATTTTCTAGGGATTTCACGGAATTAAGAACGATTCCCGCGGATTAAAAAGGATTTTGACGAATTTCAAAAGAATTGAAGAGATTTCGAAATATTTCAAAAGAAGTTACGAGATTTCAAAGGATATCAAGAGATACCGAAGTATTTTCACAAATTTTAAGCGATGTCAGAAGATTTTAATTGGATTTCGAAGATTTAAAGGGATTTCAAGGAATTTCATAAGATTTCAAAGGATTTGCAATGATTTCAAAGGATTTCAAGAAATTTTAACGGATTTTAGGAGATTTGAAGGGGTTTCGAGGATTTCACGGGATCTTAAATGATTTTAAGAGATTTCAAAAAATTCCAAAGCATATGCACGGATTTTAGAGGATTTCAAACAATTTAACGGAATTTTAAAGGATTGCCGAATATTTTATACGATTTCAAGAGATCTCGAGGAAATTCAATGGTTTTTAAATTTTTTTAGGGATTTTAAAATGTTTTTAGGGATTTCAAGGAATTAAAAATTATTTCAGCGGATGACAAAGGATTTTTGAGGATGTCAGGGGATTCTCATTGGATTTAATAAATTTGAAGGAATTTCATAAGATTTTCAAAGATTTCGCGGGGATTCAAAAGATTTGCAAAGATTTTAAAGGATTTTAAATTATTTGAAAAGGTTTAAAGTTGTGTCGAAGATTTTGGATTTCAAAGTATTTTCAGAGATTTGAAAACATTCTAAAGTATTTCCGGGAAATTTAGATGATTTCGTAAGATTTCAAAGGATTTAATGGAATTTGATAGGATTTTCGAATATTACAGAGGATTTTGAAGGATTTTCAGGAATTTTAATGGCTTTTTAAACATTTTAATGGACTTTAAAATATTTCGAGGGATTTTAATGAATTAATTCATTTTTATTGAATAAATATAATAATAATAAAAATAAATACAATTTCCGCGGATTACAAAGGTTCTTGAAGGATGTCAGAGGTTTGTAATTGGATTTCAAAAATTTGAATTTGAAGAATTTCATAAGATTTAAAAAGATTTCACAGGAATTCAAAAGATTTGCAAAAATCTCAAAGGATTTTAATGAATATTAACGGAATTTAGGAGATTTAATGCAATTTCGATGATTTTACGAGATTTTGAAGGATTTTAAGCAATGTCAAAAGATTCCAAAGTATATCCACGGATTATAGAGGATTTCGTGAGAATTCAAAAGATTTAATGGAATTTCGAAGGGTTTTCAAATATTATGAAGGATTTTAAGGGATTTAGAGGCATTTTAATGGTTTTTAAAAGGTTTTAGAATTTTAGGAATTTAAAGGGTTTCGAGAAATTTTCACATGATTTAAAAAATCTTAAGAGATTTACAAAATTTTCAAAAGAATTCACGGGATTTCAAAGGATTTCATCGATTTTCAGGGATTTCACAAGATTTCATGAAAGGAGTACACCATATATCCAGAATGGTTAAGTCTTGGACTCTATATTGATAGGCCGTATGCAATATGAAATTTTACACAGGTAAAAAGAAATAAAACAAATACACTCAACTCTGGATGTAAGTTATCTGGATTTAAGTCGTACTTAGAATTTCCACCGGCTCACATTCGTGGATAAGGGGCTCCAAGGGGCAGGGAAAGAGGCGCGGCGAGCTCGAGGCAATTACGCAGTATCGTAGCCACAAAGCGGGCAGTGTCCCACGCGGTTAATTTCTTCAGTTCGATTTAGTTCGCTTTCAGTGTTTCGGTTGGTTTTGGTTAGGGGTCGCTCAAAAATACGTAATGCCTTTAGGGGGGGGGGGCACCTTTATGCGCTAAAAAAATGTCAAAAAAGAGACGTTTAACGCTCGAAGAGCAATATGAGCTTATGGAGAAAGTGAAATCAGGTGCCTCGAAAGTGTCTACTTTACCGAAATATGGTATCTGTGAGAGATCGTACGAGCGTGTGATAGCTCGCGAATCGGAGTTAAGGAATAAGGTTAAAAATTATGAATATTTGAAGAAGAAATCGTCAAAAACAATTGGTAATACGGTTTTGGATGCTGCTGTGTTACAATGGTTTGAACAAGTGAGAGACAGAGCTGATCCAATATCCGGGACGATCATTAGAGAGAAAGCTCTCGTTTCAAACGAGAAGCTGAAGGCGCCACAAACGTTTAAAGTAAGTTAACAGACAAATAAATATTTTAACATGTAAGAGCAAAATTTGTTCCTCATTTCAGCTAAATATTTAGTTTACCCTTGTATCAAACAAACTGAATGCATATAATTCATCAAGTTCTTTTTAGGTTATATTTGGGCTTTCAAACATTATTTTCAAAGATAACGTTTATTAAGACCCATGCTAAAATTGTTATTTAATCAATTTATATACATATTTTGTAGAAAAAATATATGTAATTCTAACATAATATTTTAATTTATTATAAATAATGGCTTTTCAACTTATAAAATTATACATTAGACCAAAATTAAAAATAATTAAATCACTATTCTGTAAATAAAAAATATACTTTATTCATTCATCATATTTATAATTTATAAATTATTAAAATATTTATAATACATTATAATATTTATAATTTTTCATTCTAGTAAAGTATATTTTTGATGTACAGAATAGTGAATTAATTATTTTTAATGTTGCTCAGAATTAATTAATTTTGGTCTAATGGATAAATCTGTAAGTTAATAAGTCATTATTCATAATGAATAAAAAAATATTTTTCAGCGTTTTATGCAGCGCGCGAAAAGCGTCCAATCAGACGCTATGCGGGACACATGCGCAGTACTGCCTGGAGCCCGCGTTGGGAGCACTGGTTCAAACGGCCCTGAATGTTTACATCATAGAAATTCTTGGAACGGAGTCACGGCCATCGAGGGCATACCTCAGACTGTCTCTAAATCGAGGTTCCGGTGTATTAAAAAAAATAATTAGAAAGATGAAACTTACGTAAGAATTGCTTTGGACCCCCCCCCCCTCCCGAGGAAGGATTCATGAGATTTTCCAGGCCCCCCTCCCCATAAAAAAACCTTACGTGATTAATGGGCAGTCCCTTATCCATCTTGAAATATTCTTTATATTTGGTGGAAAATTTTCAAACTCCATGAACTTTTATTTTGTTCTGAAATACGACGGAGTATTTTTCATTTTTCGAATTATTTTAAAGTTTAGATTAATTTTTTGAATTATATTTACCAGAATATCATGTTTAACTAGAGAATTGAGTTGCCTGTAACATCTTCTCCTAGTTTCGTCTAAAGATAATGTTTTTGCTGGCCTTTGAAACTCAGGACTTGATTCTATGTAATTCCATAATTTGTTCTAAAATAAAAACATAACAAATTTATTATATCAATTTTTTCAAGTAATGAAATGAAAAAAAGTAGTGTTTTAAAACTCACCTGGTATTTAACTAAATCTTCACCTAATAAATTAATCTTCATTGACTTCCAATTAAAAGTGGCTCTTTTTCTGTAGACCTCGAGTGGTCCTTTTGGCAAATCGTGAATTAAATCCATTGCCTTCAGCTTCAAAATATGAACCCTAAAACGAGAATGATTTTCATCAAAATAACACTGCATTTGAGTTCAGAACTGATCTTAGAAAATTTGATTCCACGAAGTTGAGACATCAAAATTTTATTTTATATTCTATATAATTTTTTTTTTAATTATTATTATTACCTCATCTTGATTAACTTAAAATTATGATATTTAATTCACGCTTCTATTTTAAACCAGCAGAGAGTGATTCAATTCACAATATTCAACAATGCTTTAGAAGTCTAAACATCTACAAAGGCTTATTTGTTTTTGGCAATATCATTCTGAATTTAATTTGCAAAAGCGGATGTGAAGAAATGACTGTAGTGGTGTCCACTTTATTTAAATTCAAGACTGAAACTGTAGACTTACGTTATTTCATAATCATTATCGAAAGTAATCAAATTATTATTATGAATATTATAGGATTTTATGAGTTTTAAATATTTATAAAAATTATTTTACAATCTCACAGGTTTTTTCTTCATATAAAGGCATTGAAGGTTGTAAAGTAATTTTTTTCGAGTATTTTAGAGAATATAAAACAGAACAGTAATTCGAAGAAATTTGAATTAGTTTAATTATTTATTTCAGCAGAAAAAATCGATTCCTGACATTATAAGTACTTCAATAATAATAAGAATTTGAATGTACTGATATAAGTTAAAATGCTGTAAAAATATATTTAATAGTATTGAATTTTATTGATAAATAATGATTTTTATTCAATACTCACGATTAAAATTATTTCCCTTCCTATTAAAACTCAGAAATGTATTCTAGAAGAGTTGAACTATCTGAAACATACACGAGAACAAACATGATTTTTTTTAGAAAAGTAAAAACTAAGGATCAAAGTGTTTCCTTAATCTTTTATTTAAAACTCAACAAGAAATGATTTAAAATGATTCTTTTTTGCCTACTTAAAATTTCTCACAAAATTTTTGTTTTTAATTTTTAAACTCTTTGCCCTTACATCATTTCTTCTCAATAAAAATAATAATTTTCTAAATAAATTTCACTTTTCTCTGAATAAAAATGAAATTATTGGGAAAAAATTAATAACAAATGTTGCAGGCGACATTCCCATGGGTCGCGATTAGATATTTTTCTGATCAAGTAATCGCGAAATAAACGTCAATAGTTCGAGGCTTTCGATAAGAAATGTTTCTCTTACTAAATATTTGAAATTGACTGCTGTTAAAATATGCAAATCAATTTCGAAGTTAATTAGATTTTAAGAATTCATCGTCTTCACGTATCACGTTTCTAGGCATGCAATTTTCAATGTGAGATCTTTGTACTTTGTTAATCAAATTCATTTATAATTTTATTCTCGACAAGATCACCTCTCTTTTCTGATAGGAAAACATAGTGATTTTTATTTTAAAATAATTATGATAATCGTTTTGCTTTTAATACAAAGTGTTTTTGCTGCTAATCACAGGTAAAAGATAAAAAAATTTTAAAAACTAATTAAAATATTATTTTTTATTTATTATATATTTTTATTTTATTATTTTTTCATTTTATCATATTTTTTATTTATTTTATTTCATTTTTTGAAATATTTTATTAGTCGATTTGGGACACAATTAAGATTTTGAGATACGATGAAAATAACATGTTTAAGAATTTTATTACAGTGCCTTCAAAATGGACCAATTTTGCCCAAGCCAAGAAAATCAGCAATTAAGAAATTTAATCGAAAGGTTGGTCGAAGAAGTTAAAGAACGAATAAAATGCATTGTTTACATCGCAGATTCTTATTATCGAACAGTTATAAACTTTGGGCAAATAAAAGTTGCTCATATTTTTCCTATTTACCAGGTGATAAAAATAAATAAATAATAAAAATTAATATTCACTAATCTACAGTTTCATTATCTTCAATGATACATTTTTGTTGATCAAATTATCAAAAACATTAATAATTGATATTGATAATTTTTATAGTTAAGGATTCGAGATAGTGAAGAATTTTCACCTCCTAGAAATCGGGTTATTTCGATCTTGAAAAACAGTCGAGATGCAGCCTGTAATTTATACATTATTTTAATTGCAAATGGATTGCAGAAATTACAATTGATACAATTTGCAGAACAGTGAGTGAAAAATTTGATTCTTACCATTATTTTAAAAATTACTTATAATGTTATACATAGCTCAATGAAGGAAAATAAAGGAAAGACAGAGAGACCCTTTCATTTAGTTTTAATTAAAAGAAAATCGAGTTTTCCTTTCATTATTCCTAATCGAAGAAAAATTTTAAACTTTAATTTTAGCACTTATTACACTATCTCAGCTAACTTCAAATTATCCTAAAGTCAGGAATTTTCAAATCAAAAAGAAGACTTTTCAACAAAAATGTTCCATTTTTAACAAAAAGATTTTCGATTCAAGAAATAAAGAAAAATTTCGAACAAATTGTTAAATTTTCTACAAAAGAGTTGAATTTCAATCCAAAATATATGAGTTTTCAACAAAAATATTAGTCTTCAACCAACTAGTTGACTTTTCAATCCGAAAAGACAAATTTTCAACAAAACAGTTGAGTCCTCAACCAAAACAGATTTCCATCTACATGTTCAATTTTTCAATTTTCAACTAAACAGCTGTATTTTTTGCCAAATAAAAAAATGAAATTCCTACCATAAGAGATGAATTTTCAAACCAATTAGACGAATTTTCAACAAAAGTGTTGAATTTTTAACCAAAAGTTTCAACAAAATTGTTCAATTTTCTACTAAACAGTGCAATTTTCAACTCAAAAATATGAATTTTCAACAAAAATGTTAGCTTTCAACCAAATAGTTGAATTTTCAATCCAAAAAGACGAATTTTCAGCAAAATAGTTAAATCCTCAATCCAAAGAGATTAATTTTCAACCAAACAGTTGCATTTTTCAACAAAAGAATTAAATTTATAACCAAATACTTAATCAAAAAGATGAATTTCCTGCCAAGAAAATTAATTTTCTACCGAAACTAAAGAAGTACTACCAAGACTAGAAAAGTATTAGCAAGACTAAACGTTAAATTTTTCGTTGAAAGAAGGAATTTTTAACAGAAAAAAAATAATTTTCAACAAAATAATTGAATTGATAACCAATTACTTAACCAGAAAGACGATTTTTCAACCAAATAGTTTAATTTATAACTAAGAATGATAAATTTTTAACCAGGAATTAAATAGTCAAATTTTCAGTTGAAAAAATTAATTTTCGACCAAGAAAAAAACGAATTTTCAACAAAATATTAAAATTTTCAATCAAAGAAATAAATTTTCGACTAAAATGATGGATAGGGAACAAATTAGTTGCATCCTCAACTAAAACAGATTAATTTTCAATCAAACACTTGTATTTTTTACCAAAAGAAAAACGAAATTTTTACCAGAAGAGATGAATTTTTGAACCAAAAAGACGAGCTTTCAATGAAAGAGTGAAATTCCCAACCAGAAGACTTTTTCAGTCGAGAAAGAAAACAAATTTCAACCAAATTGTTGCACTTTGAACCAAAAAAAAAGAACAAATTTTTTACAAGACAGTTGAATTTTCAATCCGAAAGTATGAATTTTTAATAAAAAAGATAAATTTCTACCAAGTAGTTGAATTTTTCACTAAAATCGTTGAGTCCTGAACCAAACCAGGCTATTTTGCAACCAAATAATTGCATTTTTAACCAAAAAAGATGACATTTCTACCAAAGGAACTAAATTTTTAAACAAAAAAAAAAACGAATTTTCAACCAAGAAAGATTTTTCGGTCGAGAATGAAAAAAAATACAACCAAGTTGTTGAATTTTTAAGTCAAAAAGGCGAATATTCTTAAAAACATTTGAATTTTTAACCCGAAAATATGAGTTTTCGACCAAAAAGATTTTTCAGTTAAGGAAGAAAAACAATTTCAATCAAATAGTTGGACTTTCAAGCCAATCAGACGAATTTTTCTCATTTTAATTCTTTCAATTTTTTAAATATTATTTATTTCAATTCTGATTATGCTGTAATCGTTTTCTATATCATGACTTAACTGTTGAAAATTCAATTTTTAATTTTCTTTAATTCTCAACTGTTGCAAATTTAAAAAAAAGCGAATTTTGTATTAAAAATGTTATATATACATAATTTTACACGATAATTTAATAAATAAACAAATTGCAATACATAATTCTGTGCTTGACCCACTGTGCACAAGACTAAAGCCATTATATCCAATTAATGATTACATCTCAAATTCTGTTGTATAGTATGTAGTAAGATTTCCTTTTTAATTAATAGCTTTGTTACCTTTCCTCTTTATATTTGTCAATGTTGAAAAAGACAAAAAAACGACACTTTTATTTAAAGTTATTGCTTTTGGGTTATTTTTTATATGATAGGAAAAAGTTCACAAAAAAACATATGCTTAACAGCATTAAATTTCTATCCGAAATACAGAGACCGAAGCGAACTGTCTGAAGTCGCGACATATACTAACTACGAAATGACTGAACCTCTAAACCCAGAGAAATTCTCATATTTTAACGAAAAGCATTTTAGAGACACTTATACAAAATTTACGATCGTTTTTTTCGGCAGTATCGTCCAAACGCCAACCCCTTGTAAAAGACACATGTTAGAAAATTTTCAAAAGACTTCATGGAATTTATTCAGATCATTGGAGCCTTCAAAATCAAGATTTAGAGGATACCTACTGCTGACAAAATTATTTAGTCTTTATAAGTACCAATATGACATTATGATTATATTTACAAAATGTTCAACAAAGTCAAGAACAGAGTAAATATAAGACAATCTAAAATAGATACAGAAAAATATATAAGCATCTGAAAAATTATGAAATTAGAAAAATTAGAAACATAAATGTACGTCAAAATACGGTACACAATGGTACATGATAAGATATGCACATATTGTCAATATGGCATCTTCCTCAGAATATCTTTTCTTCGTAGGCAACGAGGGTATAGTTTCTTTTCCCTGAATGTATGTCAAAACTTGTTGGCAATCGTATTTTTCGAAAAGTACCAGGTAAACATTCTAATTTGTAATCAAAATGAAAAATATATGTAAAACCTTTTAGCAACCTTATTTTCATTTTAATGAAAATAATCGAGTAATCGAAATAAAATCTACGTACTCATGAAAATTTTTCGTGTACTGAAGAAGAACACCCTAAAAGTTCACAATTCAAAAATACACTTTGAGACTACCTGTTTTTTTGGCTCATTAGAGACAGATGTTCAACGAATGTACACGGAGAAACCCAAACACCTTTGATTCTTGCGCATGACACGACTCATTGGTGTTTGTTGTGAAGAAAGCGTCTAAACACCACTGAACGCTGCGTACGCACGAATTATTGGTGTTCACGCAGTGACCCGTGATGCCTTACGCAACAATAATCAAAACATGACTGAGTAGTGCGTGCGCATCACTGGCCATAGTCTACGCATTAAT
>JAUMHM010000005.1:17164167-17182965 GCA_032362435.1 Melikaiella ostensackeni | reverse complement strand
ATACATATAAAGAATTGAAAAATAGAATGATTTTATGAAATTTATTGTTTAAAATCAGTAATAATTCATGTTTTAAGTTTTTTTTTCCTCGAGGCGAAGAGGGATAGTAAATTAATTGTTGCATTTGAAATCAAGTATTATATATCATTCAACTAGAACTTCCGCGCGCGGTATGTTCTAGTAAAAGAAAAAAAGTCATGCTTGAAATAAAAGATTTTGGATACTAATGGGCCCCTTTGAGAAATTTTGCTTTCCAGAAATGGATTTGGCTTAATGGTATAATAGTAAAATACACGTGCGCTATAGCCCGCGCATATTATGCCAGTTATTAATAAAAATATTAACAAATCATTTCAGGAAGCGTTACGTTGATACGAGAGGAATGTTTATCCTAATGAACGATTTTCGATTACTACATCCAGAAATGCAATATCATTGGAACAGAATGATAAATGTAATTTTCATTCGACGGTATAGTGCATTTAAAAGACGTTCTGGAGAACAAATATCGCGGGAGTGGTATGATTTAAATACAATTTATTATCCTGTGAGTGTACGAGGACTCATTCAAACCAAATATATTGATTCTTTCTATCGTGGAAGATTTCGTTATGGTATCGATCATTTCCCCCGAAAAACCAAAAATCTTCAAAATAAACGTTTACGGTCAGTAAACAAAAATTAAAAAAGATTGAATCACAAGCTTCATTCAAAATTATTTATTAGTAAACTAATTAATTTCTTTGAGAATGTTGGTGTTCGAATAATTTTTTTTTTTGTAGAATTACATCAAGATATTACAATACGAGGGGTTAATTACTCTTGCAGTCTGGTGTACATTCTCCCAGCCATCTCATGCAATCTCGTGCAATCCCATGCAATCCTTTGCAGTCCCATGCAATCCTTGACGATTCCTTGTAATCCCATGCAATCTCGATGTAATACCATGCAATCCTTAATGATCTCTTGTGATCCCATGCAATCTCGATGTAATACCATGCAATCCTCGACGATTCCCTCCAATCCCATGCAAACTCGAAGCAATCCCATGCAATCCTTAACGATTCCTTGTAATCCCATGCAATCTCGATGTAATACCATGCAATCCTCGACGATTCCCTCCAATCCCTTGCAAACTCGAAGCAATCCCTTGCAATCCTTTGCAGTCCCATGCAATCCTTAACGATTCCTTGTAATCCCATATAATCTCGATGTAATACCATGCAATCCTCGACGATTCCCTCCAATCCCTTGCAAACTCGAAGCAATCCCATGCAATCCTTTGCAGTCCCATGCAATCCTTAACGATCCCTTGTAATCCCATGCAATCTCGATGTAATACCATGCAATCCTCGACAATTCCCTCCAATCTCATGCAAACTCGAAGCAATCCCATGCAATCCTTTGCAGTCCCATGCAATCCTTAACGATCCTTTGTAATCCCATGCAATATCGATGTAATATCATGCAATTCTTGACGCTTCCCTCTAATCCTATGCAATCTCGAAGCAATCTCATGCAATCCTACGCAACCCTATGCAATCTTTCACAATCGCTTGTAATCCTATGCACTGCCAACTGCACAAAATTCCGCAGAATCTCATGCAATCTCATGCAATGCCATGCAATCCTTTGCAACCACATGCAATCTTTCACAATCCCTTTCAATCCCTCTTACGAAAAAATATTATAGGAAATTGAGTATAGGTCTGTAATGACTTTCCTATAATCAATTTCTTATAATTTTTTCGCGATCCTAGAAAAATCATTATAAGGAATCATTATGAGAAAATCAGTATAGAAATTAATAATGTTAAAATATTGCAAGAATCAATGCAAAAAATAGAGAATCTACAAACGAATGATTTATTTATTCATTTAACGTAGAGTTTCAAATTATTTCAAGGTATTTCACAGAATTCCACAGATTCCAAGGAATTTTACAGAATTTCAAAAGATTATTACATCAATGGATTTCAAGGAATTTCAAGCAATTTCATCAGATTTCACGAAAACTTCACGAGATTTGAAATTATTTCGAAAATGTCCAAATATATTAGATTTTGAGGAATCCCAAGGGATTTCAACGGATTTCGAGGGACTTCCGCGGATTTCAAAGCTTTTACAAGGATTTTATGGGATTTTCAAACATTCTTACTAATTTTAAAGGATTTTATCGGTTTTCAAGAGATTTTAAAATATTTCCACGTAATTCAACGATCTTCGTGAGATTTCGAAACATTTCAAGGGATTTTACAGGATTTCAAACTTTCCAAACATTTTCGGGGATTTTAAGGGATTCCAAAGGATTTCAAGAGATTTCAAACATTTCAAGTGATGTCAAAGAATTTTTTAGAATTTCCAAAGATTTCAAGGAATTTAAAAGAATTCTGAATTTCGCAAGATTCAAGGCCATACTATACTTACCCGATTCCTACCTTACCGACATTTTTGTTTGCAAGAACTCATATCCACACGAACTGAGATATCGAGTTGAAAATGTGAGAAATTATATAAAAGGCACTAAGAAATGTCTGTATGATCCTAAATTTCTTGAAATCCAAACAAAATTTTCCATAAATTTTCCAAAATTAAAATTTTTGTGTAGTTTCAAAAATTTAGAACCATACAAACGTTCCTGAGTGCCTTTTAAGTATTTTCCGAAAATTTCAACTCGATATTTCAATTTGTATGCACGTAAGTTGTTGCGAAAAAATTTCGGTAAGGTAGGAATCGGGTAACTATAGGACTTAAGCATTTCAAATATTTTAGGAGATTTAAATATTTCAAGGAATTTCAAAGAATTTTTTAGGACTTTCAGAGATTTTGAAGTTGATTTTAAGGGATTTCTAGAGAACTTTGGAAAATAAATGAAATAAAATGAAATTTCGGGGGATTTCTAGCGTTTTCAAAGATTCCAAGGGAAAGTTTTTTTTGAATCTCCAAGATTTTCAAAGATTTCGGAGGATTACAAAGATTTTAAGGGATCTAAACGTTTTTTAGAAAACCTAAAAGAATAAATTTAATGTAATTTATATTCAAGGGATTACAAATAATTTCTATTTTTTTAAGGATTTTAATGAATATCTAGAGAACTTTAGGAAATAAATTTAATTTTACTATTTCAATAAATTTTCCCCTTTTTGCTTGAACAATCAAAAATTAAAAGTATTTGAAATTCAACAATTTTGATAGTAAAATGTTTCGAGCCGATTAACTGTAAGCATAAATCAAAGATTTTTTATTTTAAACAATAATATTTGAAATTGAATAATAGTTGACTTTTGAAGTTTATAAATATTTGACTGTTCATTTAGAATTGACAATATTGTATGAAGTTTTTAATATCAAATGATTTAAACTTGAAACGTTCAAAATTATATTGTTTAAAATTGTTCAAAATTGAACCATTTAAAATTAACAGTACAAATAGTTGATGATTAATTGTTTAGTAATTGCGAATTGTTAAAATTTCGGAGTACTAAATTTCCAATTTTAAATGTTACCATTTAAATTGTTCAACTTTGTACATTTTCCATTTTTAACTAATATGGTTTAATTTTGAAAAGTATAAATTAAAATTTCACAATGATTAATTTTAAACGATTTCAAGTAAAGTCATCTAACCTTGAACGATTCCATTATAAGAAAAGTTTTGATTTCAAAATTCTAACTCCAAAAATGTTCAGTTTTAAACGAAGTTTAGAATTGTTTAATTTAGAAAGTTTCCAATATTCAAAATGTCATTTTAAAGGTTTTTTGGAATATGTAGTTGAATTTGGTAGATTAACAATTTGAAATTTTTCCATTTCGTTTGAGTTGGGAGGGAGGAAACTTTGGTTTTTCATTCTAGTTCTGAATTGGAAGAGGGATTTTGTTATTTTCAATTTTTTTTAAATTGGAAGACGGACCTTTTTTTATTTGTAATATTTTTACTGAGTTGAAAGGGTGAAAATTCTAGTCGTTATCTTTTTTTTTCTGCTTTGGAAGAGGGAATTTTTTGCTTTTAACATTTTTATTGAGTTGACAGAGGATAAGTTCTCTTTTTCAACATTTTCCTTCAGGCGAAAGGGCAAATGTTTTTGTTCTGAGCTGGATGAGGAAAATTTGTTATTTTTCATATTTTTATTGAGTTGGAAAAGATGAAATTTTGGTCTTCAATTTTTTTTCTAAAATGGAAAATGAAATTTCTTTATTTTTTTCAGCTTTCAAAGTTTCAATTTTTTAATTTTATTAACCGAGGAAAAACCGGGAAATGAACAGGAAGTTTTATCTTGCATTTTAGCAGTAACTCTTCAAGTTATTTTTAAAAATACCAAACAATTTTGAGAGATTAAAGAAATTTTAAGTGACGTCAAAGAATTTTGCAAAAATTCAAAGGAATACAAAAGAGGCTAAAAGATTTCAAGGGATTTCTACGGATTTAAACAGATTTCAAAGATTTTCATGGATTTAAAAACATTTTTACAGGTATCAAGGGATTTCAAAAGACCCCAAAGGATTCACATGGATTTCAATGAAATTTCAAGCGTTTAGTTGTGTAAAGATTATTTCTGTAGAATCTCTTTTTTGTGCATAGTATATCCATATGAGATTATGAATGGTCTACAATAAATCCTTCTTCTGTAGTTTCTCCACTTTTTACAATAATTCCTTCAATATTTTTGTAATATTTATTCTAACGCCATTTATCCTATCATCGTTTTCTACATAAGGATTTCCTATAATGAATTTCCTATAATCTATGGAATCTTTTGCAATCTTATGCAATCTCTTGCAATCCCATGCAATCTTTTGCAATCCCATGCAATCTTGAAATCTTGCAATCTAGTGTAGACCAAAAATTTGAGTAATTAACCCCTCGTTGCAATACAAAAACAAGTATTTGAATTATAATTATAATTTCAATTAGAAATTGAGTGTATATTTTTCTAGAGTTGCTGTATTTCAACACATACCAGCAGTGACAAAAATTGCAGAAGATTTTTACAGTGATTCCTCCAAAAAAACGTCTCAAGCTTTGGGATTAGAATTTGAAGTTCGTGAATTTTTTATTGATAATTTTTTCATATATTTCAAGCAATACAATTTTGACTACTACCTTCAAAGTGCAGTTTTTTTAGCCTGAACTTTGTTTGTTAGAACTCTATTTTTTCTTTCTGACTCAACTGAAAAACCGGTTCTCAATTTCACACCTCTTGCCAATATATATGATTGCTGAAGAAACTCAAATGTAATAAAAACCCAATCAACTTTTTTTCAATGCAATACCGTCTACATTTTTTTGAGTAAAATAATTTTTTATGGTTAAATATGTAATTTCATTTTATTCAGTTGAATTCCACAGAGGTCAACACATATTTTTTTAAATATTAAAAAGAGTATTCTACATTTATTGCAGCTGATGAAAATTATTGCAAAAATCATCAACTTCCAACCTTTATTTTACGCTCCAGACAATATAAAGGAAGAAAAATGGGGAAATGTTGGAGCAAATCAAACCAATGGACTTTTGGGAGAAGCTGTTGCTGGAAAAGCAGCTTTTTATCTTGGGGATTTACATTACACACCTCGTCATTTAAACATAATGGATTTAACCTGGCCCTATAATATTGAATGTTTGACTTTTTTGACTCCTGAATCCTTGACTGAAAATTCTTGGAAACTACTAATTATACCCTTCAAGTAATCAGATTTCTCAAAAATTTTTAATTTCTCTCATTAGTTGACACTATTTGAATCAATTATCAACATAAGAAGTATAACCAATTTCAAGTTTTAAAAATATTTGTATTAAATTTTTCAGATTATACTCTTGGATTTTGGTGATCCTGACTCTTCTAATGGGAGGAATTATAATTTTCCTATTCGCTATTTTCTACGAAAAGAGGATAATACTCTGCAAAATTGGAGGCCCGAATATAGAAAAAACAAAAAAAGCAATCAAGCTTATCAAAAAGAATGCAAAACATCCTTTAAAAGAAAAATTAGACGAAGAAATGGAAGGCCTTTATCTTTTTTCGGAACCCCAAAATAGTATGCTATATACTTATAGTATGTTGTTACAAGTTTCCCTTCCTATGTTGCCAAAAGCATTTGCAGTAAGAGTTTTTATTGGTTTTTGGTGGCTATACACAATTTTAATCACCGTGACTTATCGAGCTAGCATGACTGCTGCCCTTGCTCATCCGGTTGCCAGGTAAAAAAATTCACTAAAAAATCAACTTAAACCTTACTCGTACATTTGAAAACGAGAATCGAATTTGAATTACGCGCTAGAATGACTTCATTATGAGAGGTTATGTTCAAACATAGCTTTTGATTTTCAGATCTTTTTGGCGCGAAATTTGAATTTGATTTTTCTTTAAAGAGAATAAATGTAATTTTTAAAGTAATAACTGTTTTTAAATTTTTTATTTAGAGTGACCATTGATACTGTAGAACAATTAGCCAAAACTCAAATTATTGCCGGAAGTTGGGGACATGAAAAAAAGGAATTTTTCCTTTCATCTGAAGATCAAAATTTGCAGAAAGTGGGAGAGAGATTTGAGGCGATAGGAAACGAAGAGGATGCATTGTCTCGAGTGGCAAAAGGAAGATTTTGTTATTACGAAAATATTTTCGTTTTACAAGAGGCGAGAGTCAGCAGACAAGTTCTGGAAGCTGAATTGAGGAAAAATGCGACTGAGCGTAATGAGAATGTCGCGACTGAACGAAATTTGCATGTCATGGAAGAGTGTGTAATTAATATGCCAGTATCTCTCGGATTAGATAAAAATTCACCTTTGAAACCTCGAGTGGATAAACTGGTTAGATTTCAAAGATATGTTAATCGAAGATTACATTTGATACAATTTGTTTACTATTTTTAAATAAACTAATCGAATCGACGACAGTAGCTCGGTGGTGATTCTCTACTCGTCGAGATCATTAATGTTAAGCACGGACGGGTGCAGTTAGCGCTCGGATGGGTGACCGTTTAGGTTTCTTCTCACTTAGTCGTGTTTTCACTGGGCTTAACTACTGTCGAGCGGGAGGTTTGACGCCGAGGATGGATGTGGGCACTCGATGATATCGAATGTGCACATCGAAACTCGTCTGTCGGTAACCGGCTGCGCTCGGAAGTTTTGGTTTTCTGCAGTTTTCCACTCCCCTGACCGAATGTTCAGGCGAATGCGAGCACTTCTAATGAAAATACAGCTGCAGACGGTAGGGGTTTTGGGAAGGCATTCGAGCTAAGAGTTTGAATATCTGACGATCTTCTGTGGAAGGGGGGGATTTTAGATGTGTAAAAACCTTGAAAAGGGAGTAAAAATATAATCTTATTTAATAAACTTTTTTTTTCTGAAGATGTATTTTTATTTCAGGTGGGACGTGCTGTAGAAGTGGGATTACTTCAAAAATGGCTAAAAGATGTGATGGAGTGGTCAAAAATTGCAGAAATGAGACAGGAGAATGAATCTGAAAAAGCATTAGTTAATTTTCATAAATTGCAGGGGGCACTAGTGGCTTTAGGGATTGGATATTTTCTTAGTTTCTTAGCTTTGGCAGGAGAAATTTTGCACTGGAAATACATTGTTCTGAGAAATCCTTCATTTGATAAGTATCATCTTGATGTATTTTACAACAAGAATTAAATGTAAAACTCTTAAGGGAACGTCCATTAATTACGTAAAGATGATTTTTGAAATCTTAGACCTCCTTCCTCATATTGTAAGAATTCGTAAGATTTTTGTGACGCTCCTCTCCCCCTATAGAGATTTTGTATTTTTACTCAATATATCAACAAAATTTTCACGTGATTTAACGAGTTTTTCAAAGCTTTTTAGGAATTTCATGAGATTTCAAAAGATTTCAAGGGACTACAACATTTTTAGGGTATTTCAAACTATTCAAAAGAATTACGTGAGGTTTCACAGAATTTAAGTAAAGGATTTTGTTATACGCGCTTTCAGCACTATAGATACGAGAAAATAAATATTTAATTCTTCACCTTAATCCCCTAGCTCAGACACTTGTTTTGCAAAGTAGAATTATATATTATAAAATATTATTTATATGTTATATTATAGCAAGGGAAAAAGACCGTTGCATCCCAGGAGAAAGGGACTATTGCCTTTCCACTTCCCCGTGTGCTGGTACTCCCAGAACGCAACTCCCTTTCCACCTTCCCGTGTACTGAAACTCCCAGTACGCTACAACCATCCACTTTCCACCTCCCCGTGTACTGGAAATCTTAGTACACAATCACCACAAACTTTCCACCTCGCCGCGTATTAGAACTATTAGTACGCAGCCACCACCTACTTTTCACCTTGCTGCGTACTGGAACTCTCAGTACTCAAATATAGTACCACCCACATTCCACCTCGCCGCGTACTAAAACTCTCAGTATGCAGTCACCGCCCACTTTTCACCACACCGCGTACTAAAATTCTTCAGCACGCTGTAACCACCCGAATTCCACCTAATCACCTACTGGCACCTTACATTAATCCTAAGAAGGATTTTAAAGGGTTTCAAGAGATACTGAAGTATTTTCACGAATTTTAAAAGATATCAGGGTATTTTAATCAGATTTCGAAGACTTGAGGGGATTTGAAGGAATTTCAAAAGATTTCAAAGAATTTTGAGGTATTTTAACAAATTTTGAGAGATTTAAAGTGATTACTTTGATTTTACGCTATTTCAAAGGATTTTAAGGGATTTTTGAAGATTTCGTAAGATTTTAAAAGTTTTTACGGAATCTCAAAGAATTTCAAGGCATTCCAAGGGATTTTAAAAAATTTCGAAATGTTCGAGACGAAGTCACGGGATTTCAAAATAATTTGAAAGATTTTAATGGATTAAAAAATATTTAAACGGATTGTAAGAGATGCAGAAAGATTCCCACGGATTTTAATGATTTCAATAAATTTTAAAGGGATTTCAAAGATTTCAAGGAATCTCGTATTACTACCAAATATTTCACGGAATTTCAAGGATTTTAACCAATTTTTAGAGATTTTAAGGGATTTTAAAGGATTATAAAGGAATTTTTATGGGATTTTAAGATTTCAAGCGATTTTAAGAAAATCAAAAGTTTTCACGGAATCTTAAAGAATGTTAAGGCATTCCAAAGGATTTGAAGATATTTCAAAATATTTCAGAAGAAGTCACGGGATTTCAAAGAATTTGAAAGAATTTGAAAGAATTTCATAAAATATTTACTTATACTTCAATAGATTTTTATACGATTTTGAATATTTCAAGCGCTTTCAAGGATTTCAAAAGATTTCACAGAATCTCAAAGAATCTTGTGGAATTCCAAGGAATTCCGAAGGAATTCAAAATGTTTTAATGAATTAAAAAAATATTTAAAGGGATTGCAAGAGATTCGGAAAGATTCCCACGGATTTAAATGATTTCAATTAATCTTAAAGGAATTTCAAAGATTTCAAGGGCTCTCGTAACACTTCGAAATATTTCACAAAGTTTCAAGGATTTTAACCGATGTTTAGAGATTTTAAGGGATTTCGAAGGATTATAAAGGGATTTTTATGGGATTTTACGATTTCAAGAATTTCAAAAGTTTTTGCAGAATCTCAACGAATTTTAAGGGATTCCAAGGGATTTGAAGAGCTTCCGAAATATTTCAAAAGAATTCATGGGATTTCAAAGGATTTTGAATGATTTCAAGAAATACCGAAGTATTTTCACGAATTTTGAAGGATATCAGAGGATTTTAACTGGATTTCGAAAAGTTGAAGGAATGTGAAGGAATTGTTAAGATTTCAAAGGATTTTAAAGGATTTACGAATATTATAAAAGATTTTTCAGAACTTCCGAAGAATTGTAATGGAATTCAAAATAATTCAATGGATCTAAACATATTTAAATGGATTTTAATGGGATTTTGATGATTTACAGTGATTTGAAGAATGGCAAAAGATTTAACAGAAACCCAAAGAATTTTAAGGGATTTACAGTGAACCCAATTGTTTTAAAGGGATTTCAAGAGATTTTAATGTACGATATTCATTGAATTTAGAGGATTTTAAGGAATTTTTATATGATTCGAAAAATGTTGAGGGATTTACAAAATTTTCAAGAGAATTCACGGTATTCCAAAGAATTGAAAAGATATCCTGGGATTCGACGAGATCTCACAAACGGTGTAAACCAGATTTCAAGAATAGTTCACTCCTCGATTTCATATCTATTGGACGTATGTAATATAAAGTATTACATGATAAAAAATAAATGAAACAAATAAGGATATAATTCCAGGGTGCGCCGATGCGTCGACATCTCAATTTAAAGAAATCTTAATAGTACATATATATTGTTTTTTTTTTTAATAAGTTCTCAATTTTGCTCGATTCAAATCGGCTAAAAAATAATCCGGCTTAGTCAGATTGAAAATCAGTTTAGATCAATCCAAGTTCGGATTGGTTCGGATTAATTTGGAGTGAGAATTTGGTTCGGATTAATTCGGATTGGAAGTTTGGATTGAATCGGATTGATTTTTAATCGATTCGGATCGAAGGAAATTGAGAACTTTTTCGGATTGGTTCGGAACGATTCAGATTTGGATAGGAATTCATTCCGAACCAGTCCGAGTTCGGATTGATTCGGTTTCATTCGGATTGGAAGTTCGGATTGAATCTGATTAATTTTTAACCGATTTCGAATGAACGAAATAAAAGAACTTTTTCGGACAGGTTCGATCGGATAATATAATCTGTATAATAAGAGATTTAAAAATTTCAATTTTCAAAAATTTTTCGATTGCCAAAAAAATTATGTTAAATTTTTTGTAGGTACAGTTTTTGGTAGTGAATAATAATAATATATGAATATAAGTTGAAAAACAGCATTTGTGCTCAAGTAAGAACTTTCTTAAAATATGTAAGAAAAGAAAATTTTTGAATTGCGTTAACTGCACATTTAAAAAAAAAATTTAACATGTATTTCAAATTTCTTCAGTTTGAATCAAAGGAACATGCCATTCTTTTGCTATCATCCAGAAAAAATTGTTTTGTGGTGTGCATGATCTAAATTTGCTCAAAAAAGGCCAAATTAACAATTTTGATATCAGGAAAAAAAATTGTTCAAGATAAAGTTTAAGTTTAAAAAAATGTGTAGTTAATACAATCCAAAACACTCGTTTTTTACACATTTAAACAAATGCTAACTTGAACACAAACTTTGTTTTTTATTTTCTAATTGCACTTTATTATTCACTACCACAAACTTTACCTGCAAGAACTTCAACATATTGTTTTCTGGCCCATAGAAAACTTTTTTTAAATTTTTGAAATATTGAATTTCAAAATATATATACAGAACAGAAGATGTTATCCGATTGAACTAAAATTTGGAGGGCTTACTACTGATTTATGCAAGATTTTAGTTTAAATTAACGTTTGTTTGCAATCTTGGTGAAATATTTTGAAATCTCTTGAAGATTTCACAAAGATTAATTTATACTTCGATTTACGTAAAAGTTTAGTTTAATTTAACGTTTATCAAAGAATTTTACAATTATTACAAAATTTTTCAATAAATTTTGTTAATTTTTTTTTTTTTTTTGACAAACATGAAAATATTATGAAAAGAGTGGCCACCCTGAGTGTGTATAATAGCGTAAAAATTTATTTTAACAGACAAAACTGATTTCAATTAGCATATTTAAAAAAATAATTAGAAAGAGGAAACTTACGTAGGAAGTGTTTTGGACCCCCCTCCCAAATAAGGATTCGTAAGATTTTTCAGCCCCCTCCACTCCAAAAAAAGTCTTACATAATAAGTGGACGCTCCCCAATGAAAAATGATATTATAGAAAAAAATAAAATAAAACTGGTTGTCAATTTCTTCATACACTCTGGTTTTGAAAAATTTTAATTTACTCAAAAAATAAATTCAATTCTGGGACATGTCTTGGAGTTGAAAAATATGTAGGAAATTAGAGTAAAAAATTATTTGGGACTTTAATTAGAAACTGAAAATGTTATTTTCAGTTTTTTTTAAATTTAAATTTGGACTTATGAGATTTTCTGAAATAATATTTACTTAAAAAATTCATTAACTTTTTTTCTTATCTGTTACTCTTACGACTCTTGTAAACCAATTCTTCAATATTGGCCTACCTCAAAGCGCGAAAATTTCAAGTGTCAGCTGTCAGTGTCAGATGAGCAACAACTTGACAGGTTTAATATCCGTAATTTGACACTTTTTGAAACAAGTTTATTTTGCACTCCTTCAAGTATAAACTTTAATCCCGAACTGGAAACTCGACACGACATCGCAGTACAAAGTCTCTATAAATTTTCTCTTTTCATCATTACACACAACGACTATCTTTACTTAACTATCAACACATGTCTTTATGATTGTGTACGTAATCTAATGTCCATACGTCATTGTGATATAAATAAACAATTCAATACGAGTGTCAGAGTTCATTTTCAACTGAGATTTACACCAAAACGTATATTCTGAATAAAACTCACCTAATTCGGAATAATTTCTTTTTTATGGTGTCATATTTTTAAATAAACTTTGCACACTTTATTATTAAACATAAGAGATTTCTTGCATTTTTAGTTATTTTTGTATCTTATCTTAAGTACGTATGGTGTGAATGTGTGATGTGGGTGCGGCAGTATGATGTGGAAGAACTAATGGAAAGTTCTTCTCTGATTGGTCAACTGACCTCAGGGGCGAGAGAAGAATTAAAAGAGTGAAAAAATTGGTTTGTAAAAATAATCAATCTTCTATTCAGCGTTTTTTCATTTTTCTTATTCAAAAAATGAATGAAGGTGTTTCTATTGGAATATCCATTTTTTACGTGAAATTGAAACTAAATTAGAAAGTCCTTTTTTCAGGAAAGAATGGGTCTGGTTGGTGCTGACATCTGCTCTTAGTTTTCGGAAATAATTTATGATCTACTGAGCGGGACTGATGGTGGAGATCCAAACTAGTATTTTACTATTTTCTAAGCTATTTTAAATTTTTCATATCTTTCAGATTTCAAATAGTGTATGGATTTTAAGAGAATTCAAAAGATTTCATAAGACTTCAGCAAATTTCAAGGTTTCTTACGGGTTTTCAATAGATTACATGAGACTTCTACGATTTCATGGGGTTTTGAAGGGTTTAAGGGATTTCCTGAGATTTTAAGAGTTCTAAGACTTAAAAGTATTTTATTGTATCTTAAGTTATTTTAAAGGTTTCAAGGTATTTGGCTGGGTTTTAAGAAATTTGAACAGATTTCAAGGGATCTTGAGAAGTATCACGACATTTCAAGAAATTTGAAGGATTTTCAAGAGATTTGAAGGGATTTCAAGGGATTCTGTGATATTTAAAAAGATGTTCATGATTAAGGACCTCTAGTTTATGCGAAGCGCATAATCGCATAATGTCTCAAAATTAACTACAACTCAGAACTTTCATGTTATATAAAATTTCTATGTCAAACATATCCTATTTAATGTCGCATCAAAACGCAAAATTTTATTTTCATCGCTCAATTTTGAAATTTTCGCATGGTAGAGCATACATTCATATTTTTTTACGAAATATAAGTAACAAGTTGCGAAAAATGTATTTTGAAATACGTAAATGTCGAAATTCGTCAGTAAATATAAAATATAAAATCTTTAACTCATTCTGGATGATTTCTTAAAAATCAAATTGTAAAAAATTTGCATTTTGTTCTTCGCGAAGTTTCTTCATTCAGGTTTTATGTTAGCTTTTTAAGGGGAGAGTGTGCCGATTAATTGAATCATTTGAGTCGAGAAATAAAAAGTTGTACTTTGGCATTCAAAAGAAGAACAACCAAAGTTACTGAAATCGGTTAATGTCTTCGGTTCGGTTTTTGAATTTGAAAATCGAAAAAGATTTTTCTAGATGGACAAAAACATTCTGGTGGATTTTTCGTAAGTAAGGTTTTTGTGGTGAACAATTATAAAAAATTAAAATCAAAAGCCAAATTTTTTGAGCAAGCTATAATGTTTTAAACATGTGTAAAAAACATGTTTTTTGTTTAATGTTATTTATTGCAAATTCAAGAAAAAGCTGTACGTGGCAAATTTCTTCAGTTGAAATTGAAGAAACATGTCATTATTTTGTTGTCATGGGAGAAAAAATTTGCATCGTTTTTAAAACATTGGAATGGTTTAGAAAGGCGAAATTCACAATTTGGAAACGCTTTAAAAGGTACGAATTTTTTTTATACTAACAAAGTACATGTTTCTTCGATTAAAATTGAATAACTTTCGAATTCGACATGTACAACTTTTATTTAAAAACGTGCAATTAATTAAATTAAAAACGTGGTTTTTCACGTTCTGAAATACTTTGTATCGTGCACAATAATTTTCTTAAATTTCTCATCTTGTATTCTGTTCAATACTAAAAACTGTGGCCAAAAACAATTCATTTTCATTATATTTTTTTAGCCCATAGGGACAATTTCATGAATTTTCAAATTTAAAACCCGAACAGAAGGCATTAACAATTTTTTTTATCTTTTGAGTGTCATACCACAACTTTTTATTTGCTTGGCTCAAATGATTCAATTAGTTTCTGGATTTTTACTGTACTAACGTGTACTTATATTCTTCTCGTTTTAAATATTGATATTTTCTACAGTTGAAAAGTGCATCCTATGCCGTAATTTTTTTTATTTATTTTTCCAGCGCATAATTGGATTTTTCGTCGCATAGTTTCGCAGAATAATTAGTTTTTCAACACATAATCCAGACATTTTCAACGTCAGAAAATACTGTCATTATTCATGACTTTAAAAGTATTACATTTTTCAAGAGTCAAGGGTTTTCGAAAATTTTCAAACGATTACAAGAGATTTGAAAAAATTTCGGGGGATTTCAAAAGATTTTAAAGGATGTCATAAAGCCTTGAAGTCTCAATAGAAATCACTTTCAATCTTTTGAATTATTGTGAAATTCACCATGAAATCCCTCGAGATTCCATGAAAATACTTAGAAATTCCTGTAAAATCTTGAAGTTAATAAATTCTTATTACTAAAATATCCCATACCACCTGGTAAAAATTTTAAAAAAAATCATTCAAAGAAATTCTTGACTATAAAAAACTTTTAACTACCAGGAAATCCTTTGAAAAACAATTCATGTCCTTTGCAGGAATCAAAGTCATTCCCTTTTTCCCCATATTTTGCCCCTTTTTTCCATATTTTTCTGAAAATCTCCTACAATCCCTGTATTTGAGAACTTCGACCACTTTTTCCTTTTTTTTTTGAACCTGCGATCAATTTTTTAAATACAAACTTATAATATTTAAAAATGCACGCCACAATCTGTGTTTGTGCAGCTATATGAGCAATACGCATCTTAAAAAAAAAGGAAATTTAGAGTAAAATTCAATTTGAAACTATTCAAATTCGAAGACCCTTACCAAATGATTCTTCAAATTCTCAATATGAAAAAGACTTTTAAAGCTTCTAAATTTAAATAAATTTTCCTGAAATTAAAATATTTGCAAGTTGAAAAACTTATAAATTTGAAAGCCTTTGCAATTCAACTATGTACGTTAAAAATGAAAGATTTCTAACCAAAAAGTTTAAAAATTGAAAATGAAATTTAAAACCCATCAAATAATTCAAAAGCTTCTGCATTCCAAAGGCTCCAGTTAAAAAAATACAAATTTGAAGCTTTTCAATTTTAAAAAAATGTAAAAACTAGAAATTAAAAATGTAGAAATTTAAAATTCGAAAGGATCTGCAGTAAACGTGCATGATTAAAAAAAAAAGAGTTTTGAAACACAAAATTACAAATGAAGGGTGGTTGCGTAAAAAATTCTAAATAAAATTTTAACATATAAGTATAGTAATAGTTTTTTTCCAACCTTATAGAGTTGATATTTCTTGAAATCATCATTTATTGAAAAAATAATTTTTTCTAATTTTTTTTCGGATTTTTTTGCAAAAAATTTCTGTCATACTGTGATATCTCGATCTTCAATTTTGATTCCATTTTTTTATTTTCGGTCGATTTTCTGGCAATTGGCTAACTTTTTTACATCATACTTCGTTTACCCGTATTCAGAAACTTACTATCTCTGGAGCATGTTTTCATTTATTTTTTGAACTCTTCTTTTTAAACTTTTTTTTTCTTTCAAACTTTTTAAACTTTTTGAATTTTCAAAAAATATTTAATATGAGAAATCCAGCGATACATTCGTTCCTTCAATCAAAAAATAGAAAAATAAAAAAAAAATTTCTCCTTTTTTTAATAAAAAATCTCTTTTTTCGAAGAAAAATTGCCCTATTTCCCCTACAATTGAACTGCTGAACCATTGTGACCCCTGCCCCTGAAATCCCCTAAAATCTCATAAAATTTTTCAAAACGTTTGAAATCCCAGAAAATCATTTTAATGCCATAAAATCCCTTGGAATAGAAAAGTCTCCTGAATTCTTAAAAAAACGTTCACTTCACCAACTTTTATATGAATGAGTTTCTACAAACTATTGTTGAAACTGCATAACTAGAAGTCGATCCCAATCGGTTTTCTATAAAGTATTATACATCATTTTATATTTACAAAGAAAAAAATCTTTTTGCGTGAGATTTTCTGCATAAAATCAATAAAAACCTTGTTTCTTTTTAGAATACATCTTTTATTAAACTCACATCAATAATTGAAATATTATCTGCCCGCATATCATTTGATAAAAAGGTTTACTAACAATTTTGTAATAAAGCTCTAATATGACATACGTCGCAAATGTAAAATCCATCTTATTGAATAGAATATACTGGAAAATTATTTCAGAACATGTTCAATGCTCAGTATATCAATAAATCCGTTTATGTAGTCATCGGTCGGAAACAGACTACTATGCAATTATTTTTTATTATGCTCTTTTTGAATGAAAAACGAGTACCATATTTGTAAAACAGATTACTATTCCACAAGAAAAAACACACCGAACAAGTGATCAAGGCAAAAATTAATCTAAAGAGGCGAAACAAGTTTTTGTTTTTGTGACAGGTGCAGTGCTACTAGTGTTAAGGTAACAGACGGCTGTAGATTTTCTTACAGTTTAACCGGATTCAGTGTTCAAATAACACTTTTATTTTCCTTTGTAAAATTCCATAAAATGACTTAAAAATTGACTGTGTCTGGGAATATAAAAATTTTATTTAGTAACAATGACAGGATTTTATGCATCATATACACTCGTCAACATCTGTCTGCTCATTAGTTTAACGAATAAAATTAACTGGAATAATCAATTTTCATCATAAATTCAACAGTTGCAACCCTATCAAGTTTTCGTATTAGGAAACGACAAAAATCCACAACTCAAAATTGGAGATAAGACTTCGACCTGGTCTACGACTTTGTTGAACATTGAAGCTAAACTTCAATTTTTGAAACAACTTTCCGTATTTAAAATTCCTCGGCAAACGACATTGTTCATTATTACCAAAACATCTCAAATCGACGAAGATTTTTCCTTTATCAGATCAAATTTAACTAGTCTATTTACTGTCGTAAGACGAATATCTGGGGTGAGAACTAGACCCAAATGTCTGATTCTCCACTTCTCAAAAAGGACATTCAATTATGAAAATTTGCTGCGAAATCTATGGTCAGAGCGATTTCTCGACGTCAGTGTCCTTGAGATCATTAAGCTCGAATCTTCGAAATTTCAGTTTATTCAAAATCGACTTGAGATCCCTACTTTGCATTTCTGGAATCCATTCATGAAAACCTACACGAAGAAAATCTACTCAAGAAAAATGATTACTGAAGTTCAATCCTCGAGTCTGGGCCATGATGTATATCATCCAATTGGTGATGAGAACATTTGTACCTCAAGAACCTCGAAAGTTTCAAGAACGAATCGTCTTTGCTTCTATATTTTTATCAAGTACAGTTTACTTGTCATGGATTTGTATTGCGATGACGATTACCGTTCTGGAGATTCAAGGAGAGATTGCATTTGTCAAACTTGCAGATTTGATTGATTACAACTTGACATGCTCGTTCCCTACTGAAGCTTCGTACATTTTGTCAAAGAGTTTTAATCCAGAAAATGCACAATTATTCCAGAAATATTCTGTATCGACGTCAGAAAAATGTGTGGATGGGTTACTTAAGCATGAGAATGTTTCTTGTATCATGATCAAAGAATTAGCTGACTATATGATTCAGAAACACGGGTGTAGGACTGGAGAGCCCTTGATGAAGATTGTTGAAGAAAAGATGATCAACAGCGTCAGAGCTTTGAAATTAGAACCTGGAACACCTTATGTTGATAGGTTCGATCAGTTGATTTGTAGCAAGTTTGTGAAGAAGATCTAAAAGGATTCATGGGGGTGCAGTACCAAATTTTTGTCATTCCTGTGATTGGACTTGTTTTGTCATTTTGTGTACTTATTGGTGAAGTTATTGTTAGTAAAGTTTTATGAATTTTCATATAGCGGATATATGATAGAAAAGTAAAATAACCGGATTATTATTCAGGCATTAGATGTTAAATTAAGAATGATGTTGTCTTGAAGGTTAGTGAGATAGAGTTTTTGAGAATTACGCGACGGAATTTGACAGATAAAGAAGAAGAGAATCCCAGCTCGCAGCGCGTTAACAAGGTGATAGCGGCCACTTTCTGTACTAAAACGATAAAATCGCAGACTATTCAGAGAATCGCGCTCGGTAATTCATCTTTTTCCTAAAAACTAATTTTCAGAATATATAAATAAAAATTAACAATTTTCGTTATAAACATGCATCCTGAAATTATTTTTTGCAGAAACACAAAGATA
>JAUMHM010000005.1:17127369-17142028 GCA_032362435.1 Melikaiella ostensackeni | reverse complement strand
TAGATTATTATTTTTTTAAACAAAAAGTTAATAGTGAAAGTGAACAAATTGAAAGCCGTACATGAAAACAGGTATTTTGTTACCTCAAAAAAGAAATAATTGCGAAATGGTTCTGGTTTCACATTTCAGGCCACAAAATTTAATAGAGTCAATTATAGCGCATAATAAGAATTTGTTACGTACATAAACATGCGGCAATTAGTAATCGTGCGGGAAGTCGTGTGTGAGGACAGAAGTGGATGTTCCCGGACTTTCCTAATACGTCACGATGTAATTCCACTTTATGATGTTACAAAACTTCAAATAGACTGTTTCAAATGATACATAAAGATAAAGAATAATAAAAAAAGAAAGTGGAACTTACAATTTGTATATGATGGTAATTTAAATCATTTAATTTGAACTTTTTTAAATATACAATCATAAAATAATAAAATTTAAGAAGCTTTAAATGGTTAATTTGAAAAGTTAAAATTGAACACTTATATGTTAACTAAATAAAAAATAAGGAATTCAAGAAGACTGCAAAAATAAACATTTGATTCCGTTTCATCGTCATTCAGGTGATTCTCTTGGAAAAAATTAATTGATCAACCGTCTGGAGATATCAGGCATGTGTATACTACCGAAAGTAGTTACCTCTCCAAGATTGAAGATTCCGGAACCACTAGCAATCAAAAAAGGAGGTCCAGCTCTGAACGGTTCCTTGAAAAAATTTCTGACTGACTCATTTCATGAGTTGATAAACCGTGGAATTAGATGTTGGAATAAGGCGGATGCTACTTGTGACTACCTGAGTGATATTTAATTACTGATTGATTTTTATGTATTGAGTATCTGTAAACAATATCTGTAAACAGTAACTGTAACCAATACCTGCAACTATAGTACCTTTAACCACTAACCACCATCCCTCACTAGTACCTGAAAAAAGTATTGCAAACAGTACCTGTAACTAATACGTATGAAGAGTACTTGTAACAAGTGACTGTTACTGTTAATTATAACCAATACCTGAAAACATAGTACCTGTAACCACTAATCACTACCATTCACTAGTACCTGAAAATAGTACTGAAACTAGTACCTGAAACTATAACGTATAAATAGTACCTTCTTACTAGTAGTTATAACCAGTACCTGCAAGTAGAGTAGCTGCAAACCCTGACCGCTGCCGTTCACTAGTACCTGGAAATAGTACTGTAACTAGTACCTGCAACTAATATGCATAAATAGTACCTGTAACATGTGCCTGTTACTATTAGTTATAACCAATATCTGCAACTATAGTACCTGTAACCACTAATCACTACCATTCACTTGTATCCAAAAATAGTATTGTAACTAGTACCTGCAACGAGTACTCATAAATAGTACCTTGTTCTTAGTAGTTAAAACCAGTACCTGCCACCCGAACCACTACTATCCACTAGTACCTGAAAATAGTACTGTAACTAGTACCTGCAACTAATACGTATAAATAGTACCTGAAAAAATGACTGTTACTGTCAGTTACAACCAATACCTGAAACCATAGTAACTGTTACCACCAATCACTACTATTCACTAGTACCTGAAAATAGTATTGAAATTAGTACCTGAAACTATAACGTATAAATAGTACCTTCTTACTAGTAGTTATAACCAGTACCTGCAAGTATATCACCTGTAACCCCTGACCGTTGTCGCTCACTAGTACCTGAAAATATCGCTGTAACTAGTACCTGCAATTTATACGTATGAATACTACCTGTAACAAGTGCTTGTACTAGTAGTTATAACGAGTACCTGCAACTATATACCTGTAACCTCTAACCACCACTATTCACCAGTACTTAAAAATTGTATTGTAAATAGTACCCGCAACTAATACGTATAAATAGTACCTCATTAATAGTAGTTATAACCAACTGATACTTATAAATAGCACCTTGTTACTGGTAGTTATAACCAATACCTGCAACTATAGTACCTGTAACCACTACACAATATCATTCACTAGTACTTGTAACTAAAATGTATAATTAATACCTTGTTACTAGTAGGTATAACCAGTACCTGCAACTATAGTACCTGTAACCACTAACCACTACCATTCACTAGTACCTGAAAATAGTGCTTTAATCAGTACCTGCAACTAATACATGCAAATAGTACTTGCTACTAGTAGATAAAACCAGTAAATACAACTACAGTACCTATAGTCAGTAACAACTACCCTTCACTAGTACCTGAAATGGAACTGTGACTATTACCTTCAAATAATACGTGCAAATTATTACCTGTATCAATTACCTGGACCAATTCATGTAAATAGCACGGTACTTACTTGAAGTACCTGAGACATCAGAAGAACCTCAGGTACTTGAAGTGCCTGAAATTCCTAAAGTACCTGCGAGTGATATTCAATTACTGGTCAATTTTTATGCATTGAGCGCCTGTAATCAATACCTGTTACCAGGAGCTATAAACAGTACCTGCAACTATAGTACCTGTAGCCACTAATAACTTCAATAGTAACTGAAAATAGTATCTGCAAATAATGATGCAACTAATATGTGTAAATAGTACCTGTAATCAATATCTGTTACCAGGAGCTATAAACAGTACCTGCAACTATAGTACCTGTAGCCACTAATAACTTACCTTCAATAGTAACTGAAAATAGTATCTGCAAATAGTGATGCAACTTATATGTGTAAATAGTACCTGTAACAAGTTCCCATTACTAGTAGCTATAACAAATACCTGCAACTATAGTACCTGTAACCACTAACCACTACCCTTCATTAGTACCTAAAAATAGTTATATAACTAGTACCTGCAACCAATACGTGCAAATGGTACCTGTTACTGCTAGCTATAACCACTACTTGCAACTATATTACCTATAACCACAACCACTATCCTTCATTAGTACCTGCAAATTGTACTGCAACTAATACGTGCAAGTAGTACCTGTATCCAGTATTTGTTACTAGTAGCTATAATCAATACATGGAACTAGTATCTGCAATTAATAACAGGTTGATTACTTGATCGGGAAATCGGGAAAACTGGGAAATGACTGAGACTTTCGTGCTGGAAAAAACCGGGAAATGACCGTGAATTGGATTAGGTGACCAGGATTTTTCTCGCGAATTTTAATCCTCATCTGTAAAAGGAAATGTACAAAAAAAGTCCCTGTTCCATATCAGAATTCGTTAGGTTTTAAAAATTTCTTGTTCTAAATCAGAAGTTGTTTGAATTTGAAAATTATTTTTTTTTGCAGCTAAAAATTTGCCAGAATTTAAAACTTCCCTCTTCCGAATTTGAGAAAAACGGAGTATTTCTGAATTATAATAGAAAATGTTGTAAATAAATATAATTCTAGCTTGGAGCAGGAAATATTTTGAAATAAATGTACATTTTACTTGGAACAGAGAATTTCCGTAAAGAATTACAATTTTTATTCATGAACAGGGGATTTCCGTAAAGAATTTTAACTTAGACTCTAAGACAGACAATTTTCGTTAAGAATTTTATTTGACTCAGAACAGAGAATTTTTAATATGAAGCTGAAATTTTTTACAAAATTCCATGATTCAAATTAGAAATCTTTTAAATCTTTCAAAATTTTTAGAAATCTCGTGAAATTTTCAAAAATCTAATGAAATCATTCAAGTCTTCTGAGCTCTTTTGGATTGACTGTAAAAAATTAACAACTGACCGCGAGAAAACCGGAAAATGACCATAAATTTTGAATCAACCATCGGGTAGACACCCTGAATAAGTGCAAATATTACCTGTTACTGGTATCTTTAACCAACACATGCAACTATTATACACATAACCACTAACAACTACCCTTCACTAGTACGTGGAAAATAGTACAGCATCTGGTACCTACAATTAATACGTGCAAATAGTACCTGTAATAAGTAACTGCAACCAGTCAATGTAAATAGTACATCAGGTACCTATAGTACCTAGACATCAGAAGTACACGAGGTACCTGAGGTACTTGGGGTACCTGAAGTATTTGAGATAACTGGAGAACCTGAAGCACATGAGGTACCTGAAGTATCTGTAGTATCCGAAGTACATGAGGTACCTGGGATATCTGAAGTACCTGAAGTATTTGAAGTATCTGAAGTACCCGAATTAAACGGGATACCTGGGGTACCTGAGGTACCTGAAGTACCTGTGGCACCCGAGGCACCCGAAATCCTGAGATGCATGAAATACCTGGGGTACCTGAAATACATGGGATATATGTAGTGCCTGAGGTACCTGAAGTACCTACAACACCTGACCAATTTCTGAGACCCAAAATCAACTGACATAAAGAAACAATCGTCCTGTGGACATAAGTCCAAGTTGACCTTGAATCCCTAATGAAAGAACAATTGTCCCCTTGGCAAATGTGTGCCGCAGGCGCGAAACGTGCAATACGTGCAAATAGTACCTGTAATAAGTAACTGCAACCAGTCAATGTAAATAGTACATCAGGTACCTGTACTACCTAGACATCAGAAGTACACGAGGTACTTGGGGTACCTGAAGTATTTGAGATAACTGGAGAACCTAAAGTACATGAGGTACCTGAAGTACCTGTGGTATCCGAAGTACATGAAGTACCCGGAATATCTGAAGTACCTGAATCAAACGGGATACCTGGGGTACCTGAAGTACCTGAAGTACCTGTGGCACAAAAGGCACCCGAAAATCCCGAGGTACCTGAAATATCTAGGGTACCTGAAATACATTGGGTATCTGTAGTGTCTGAGGTACCTGAAGTACCTACAACACCTGACCAATTCCTGAGACCCACAATCAGCTGACACAAAGAAACAATCCTCATGTGGACATAAGTCCAAGTTGACCTTGAATCCTTAATGAAAGAACAATTGTCCCCTTGGCAAATGTGTGCCGCAGACACGAAACTAGGCCTGTGCTGGTGACGTTGGCAGGGCGATTATGAAGCGGCTCGTTTGCAGGAATGAAACAAATAGGCCGGCGACTTTCACCGCCGTTGAGTTCAGCTCCACTCCGCACCACTCTTGTCCCAACAACTCCGGCTCAACTCTACGTAGCAATACCTCTCTTTTCAGGTGGGGGATCCTGCTCGCCAGACACGAGACATACCTCAGAAGCGGACGTGTGAATTCTTTTTCCTCAGTTTGACCCGCGCACACGTGATTGATCTCTCTCGTGCCCGGCTCCGCGATACTTAAAATTCGAAATGGGCCCTGGTCCACGGTGAAGCTTCAGCTCCTAGAAGCTGCGCGACCGCACGTGAAATGTTCGGGAACCTGCGGGTGCGAAACTGTGACAATGTTACACCGGACGTCTCGTTTCACCGAGCTGTTTCGTGTGTTGTGTGCCCTGTGGATATCCTTCGCCGTTGGCGTTGGTGAGTACCTGATTTTTTCAATTTTGACAGTGGTCCCGAGTTTGATTTAACGGAATTTTCAATCTGGGATAGGTTTTATTAATTGGAGAATTTTTTCGAAAATTATTATTGAAGTCGATTTTGAGAATTTTGGTACCTGATTTATAATGAAGAGTGGAGAACAAGTTTTGTGTTTTTGAGGATTATTACTGAGAGCGAGGTGGTCCCGCGTGGTGTAGATCAATTTAGTAAGAGGAAAGATCTATACAGTGGTACCAAGTTTAGCAAATAATGTACCGAAAGTACAAGAAGTACCTAAGTTGTCTAAAGTACCTGAAGTACCTAAATCAGCTAATATCAATAAAGTACCCAGAATACGTGAAGCAGCTTAATTTTCTGCAGTACTAAAGTACCTCAAGTAGAAAAAGTGTATAGAAAAATTAAAGTGCCTGATATATCTGAATTATTTGAGATACCTGAAATACTTAAAAGACTGGTAGTAACCAGAATATATGAAGTACCTGAGGTGAATTGAGTACTAAAATACCTGAAAGTTCTCAGATACCTTAATTACTTTGTCTCAATTTAAAAAGTAGAGTCCACTTTCTCTGTTAAAAAAAGTCATTAGAAGAAATAGATTAGAAGAATACCACTGAATAATGCATGAAATTTCCGGCTTCCTTCTCAATATTTATAAAAGACCGGTTGTCTCTTCCAGTAATGAAAATTCCTAATATTATTTTTGTTACTGTTTTCATTTAGTCATATATTTTATTTTAATTTAGAGCCTTCCTTATTCCAGGTAATTAAAAAATCGTGTCATTCAACTTTTTCTACGGAAATTTTCTCAAATTATATATTTCACCAGAAGTTAAAGTTTGTTATGTAAAATTTATGAAGAACATTTTAAGCCTAGGAATTTTTTATTCATGTTATTTTTAAAATTCGAGACGAATGCCTAATTTTTTTTGGAGAAGTAAACATGTTTTATGTGTTAAGTCAATTTTTTCATCGGCTAGATTTAGAAAATACCTGATCACGGATTTATTGCTTGTCTAGTCGCAGTAAATTATAAATTCGAGGTTAATTATATATGAATTTTGATACTTCAATGGCAATTTATAATAAAAATGAGGAGTTGATGGAAAATCATTTTAGAATTTCTTTTTTAGAGCTTAATTGTAATCAGGATATTGATTTAAGATTGAAATCTTTTTTAATTAGTTTTCTCGAGAGTCTCTTGATTCAAATTTGGATGACACTGAATAACCCACGCAAAAACCGGTTCCGAACATTCTACAGACCCTGAAAAATACTTGAATTATTTCCCGTGAGTCAACTAATTTTAGACTAAATGCAAAATGTTCTATTCTGATCCAAGAATGTTGTTAATTCTGAAGAAATCATAGCTGAATAAGATTTTTAAATAATTAGAGATTATTAGGCAATATCTTGAAGTGTTGGAAGAATTTTTCTAATTTATCTAAGTGAAATTAACCTAGAAAAAATCCGAAAATGTCTTTAATTTAAGAGGAATTTGAAAGCATTAAGAACAAACTTTCACAGGGAGAAAATTTTAATTAAACTCGTAGTCTTAAATTTCTCACTTTCAGAGTGCAAAAAAAGTCTTTTCGTTTATGGACAATTCGCACGTATTTCTGCCAAAGAATGTTTTGCTTGTTTGGCCGTTTTCATCTACGTGAGGCGACTCGCGAGGAGGTGATTATCACAAATAAATTCCACGAAAACGGCAACAATTTTATAAAACATTGATAACAAAGGACATATTCATTAATTAAAATAAAAAATTGTAAATTGTGACAAAAAAAATAGTAGAAGATTTTCCAGGGTGGCCACTGAACCGAATTACCGGGAAATGACCGGAAATTTTTTGAGACTAAGTAAAGCCGGGAAATGACAGGAAATTTGATTTTTGACCGTAAATTTTACAAATTTTTATAAGAAAAATCCAATCACATGATATAATGCAATTTAAAATATATTCGATTTCAACTTTATTTATGTTAATTTATGTTATGAAATATTTTCAATTTTAGAATAATTTTAAATTAATAGATTCATAATTTAACGCTTAAAATGATTCAAGCATAAAAAAACGTTTGAATTTCACAATTCTAATTTTAAACGAAAGGGAAGAAATTTTGGTATTTATTTTTTTTTCCGAAATGCAGGAGGAACATTTTTGTATTTTACGTTTTTATTGAGTTGAAAGCAGGCAAATTTTGTATTTTCAACATTTTTAATAAGTTTGAAACCGGGAAATTTTAGTTTTAAATTTTTGTTGATTTGGAAAAAGGATAATTTTTTATTTTAAAGATTTTTATCGAGTTGGAAGGAAGGAAATTTAGGTTTTAAATTTCTTTCTTAATTGAAAGAGAGACATTTGTTTATTTAAGAAATTTGCATAGAGTTGGAAGGTACGAAATTGTTGTCATTTCTTTTTTTTCTGAAATGGAAGAGGGAAATTTTTTCATCCTCAAGATTTTTATATAGTTGGAAGGGACGATACTTTAATATTTATTTCTTTTTCTGAATTGAGAGAGCAAATTTCTTGAATTTCATCATTGTTATCGAAGGCACAACATTTTAGTTATCCTTTTTCTGAATTTAATGAGGCCATTTTTTCTTTCCAACATTTTTATTGATTTGGAAGGGAGGTAATTTTGGTATTGAATTTTTCCTGTATTTGGAAAAGGGATATTTTTTTGTTCTTAGAATTTTTATCGAGTAGGATGGGAGGGAATGTTGCTTATTAATTGTTTTTTCTGAATTGGAAAAGAGTATTTGTTTCTTTTTAACATTTTTATTGAATTGGGAGAGAGGTAATTTTGTTTTTGAATTTTTTCCGAGTTTGAAAGAGGGACACTGTTTCATTTCTAAGATTTTTATCGAGTTGGATGGGAGGACATTTTGATTATTAACTGTTTTTCTGAATTGGAAGAGGGTAATTTTTTGTTTTCAAATTTTTATTGAGTTGGAATTGAGGAATTTTTTTTATTCTCGAGATTTTCATATAGTTGGAAGGGATGATATTTTTTAAATTATCTTTTTCTGAATTGAGAGAGGGTAATTTTATATGTTTAATATTTTTATTGAGTTCAAAGGGACGACATTTTTCCCATTTATTTTTTTTCTGACTTGGAAGGGAGGAAATTTTGGTTTTCAATTTTTTTAAATTGGAAAAGGCCTTTTTTTGTTTTCATCGTTGTTATTGAGTTGGAAGGGATAGATTTTTGGTTATTTTTTTTCTGAATTGAAAGAGGTCATTATTTTCTTTTTAACATTTTTATTGAGTTTGAGAAAAGAATTTTTTATTTTCCATTTTTTCAACCGGAAGAGGGAAATTTTTATTTTAAATATTCTTATTGAGTTGAATGGGAGTAAGTTTTGGTTTTCAATTTTTTTTGAGTTGGAAAAGGCTTTTTTTGTTTTTGTCATTGTTATTGAGTTGGAAGGGATGAAATTTTGGTTATTTTTTTCTGAAATGAAAAAGGCCATTTTTTTTTAATTCATTGAGTTTAAGAGAAGAATTTTTTATTTTAATTTTTGCTAAATTGGAAGAGTGTAAGATTTTAGTTTTAACATTTTTATTGAGTTGGATGGAAGTGAGTTTTTGTTTTCAATTTTTTCTGAATTGGAAAATGCCTTTTTTTGTTTTCATCATTGTTATTGAGTTAAAAGGGATGGAGTTTTTGTTATTTATTTATTTCTTCTGAAATGAAAGAGGCAGTTTTTTTCTTTTTAAACTTGTCATTGAGTTTGAGGGAAGAATTTTTTAAAAAATTTTTTCTGATTTGGAAGAGTGTAAGATTTTGTTTTCAACACTTTTATTGAGTTGGAAGGGAGGAAATTTTGGTTTTCAATTTTTTCTTTTGAATTGGAAAAGGCCTTTTTTTGTTTTCATCGTTGTTATTGAGTTGGAAGAGATGGATTTTTAGTTATTTGTTAATTTTTTCTGAAATGAGAGAGGCCGTTTTTTTCTTTTTAACATTTTCATTGAGTTTGAGGGAAGAATTTTTTATTTTCAATTTTTTCTGATTGGAAGAGTGTAAGATTTTGTTTTTTACACTTTTATTGAGTTGGAAGGGAGGAAATTTTGATTTTCAATTTTTTCTGAATTGGGAGAGGGACACTGTTTTGTTTTTGAAATTTTTATCGAGTTGGAAGGGCGAAAATTTTGGTTTTTAAGTTTTTCTATACTGGAAGAGGAAGATTTTTTGTTTTTATCATTTTGATTCAATTGGAAGGGAGGAAATTTTTGTATTCTCAAAATTTTTATATAGTTGGAAAAGACGATATTTTCTCAATTATTTTTTCCTGAATTGAAAAAGGGAAATTTTATATTCCCAATATTTTTATTATGTTCGAAGGGACGTTATTTTTCTCATTTATTTTTTTCTGAATTGGAAGGGAGGAAGTTTTGGTTTTCAATTTCTTTTTGACTGAAAGAAGCCTTTTATTTGTTCTTATCATTGTTATTGAGTTGAAAGGGATGAAATTTTAGTTTTTTTTTCGGAATTGAAAGAGGTTATCCTTTTTTTAAAAACATTTTTATTGAGTAAGAGAAGAAATTTTTATTTTCATTTTTTTTTTTTTGATCGGGAGAGGGAAATTTTTTATTTCAAACCTTTGTATTGAGTTGCATGAAAGTAAGCTTTGGTTTTCATTTTTTTTCTGAAATCGAAAAGGCCTTTTTTTGTTTTCGTCATTGTTATTGAGTTAGAAGAGAGGAAATTTTTTTAATCTCAAGATTTTTATATAGCTGGAAGGGACGATATTTTCTCAATTTATTTATTTTTTCATTGACAGAGGGAAATTTTATATTTTCAATATTTTTATTGAGTTCGAAGGGACGTCATTTTTCTTATTCATTTTTTTTTCTGACAAAGAAGGGAGGAAATTTTGGTTTTCAATTTTTTTTCAATTGAAAGAAGCTTTTTTTATTCTTATCATTGTTATTGAGTTGAAAGGGATGAAATTTTGTTTTTTTTTCTGAATTGAAAGAGGCCATTATATTTTTTTAAACATTTTTATTGAGTTTGAGGAAAGATTTTTCTATTTTTCATTTTTTTTACCGGAAGAGGAAAATTTTTCATTTCAAATATTTTTAGTGAGTCGGATGGAAGTAAGTTTTGGTTTTCAATTTTTTTTGAGTTGGAAAAAGCTTTTTTTCGTTTTCGTCATTGTTATTGAGTTGGAAGGGATGAAATTTTGGTTATTTTTTTCTGAAATGAAAGAAGTCATTTTTTTTCTTTTCAACATTTTCATTGAGTTCAAGGGAAGAATTTTTTACTTGAAATTTTTTCTGATTTGGAAGAGTGTAAACTTTTATTTTTAACACATTAATTGAGTTGGAAGGGAGAAAATTTTCATTTTCAATTTTTTCTGAATTGGAAGAGGAACATTTTTTTATTTTTAAGATTTTTATCGAGTGGGAAGGGCGGAAATTTTGGTTTTCAAGTTTTTCTAAACTGGAAGAGGCACTTTTTTGTTTTTATCATTTTTATTGAATTGGTAGGAAGGATATTATGGTTATTAATTGTTTTCCTAAATTGCAAGAGGTCATTTTTTTTCTTTTCAACATTTTTATTGAGTGGACGTGGGGGAAATTTGGTATGTATTTCTAACATTAAGATGAAAGGGTGAAACTTTTCGTTTTCAATTTCAAACTGATTTAGAAGAGGGACATGTTTTATTTTTAACATTTTCATCTATAATTTTTGACTTGAAATCTTTAAACTGTTCAATTTATAAAAATTTAAAATTTTGCAGTTTGATGGCATATAATTCAAAATTATTAAATCGAAAATTGTTAAAAGCTTCCACTTTATACCTATAAATTATTGAGCGTTTGAATTAAAAATTTTTTAAGGTCCAATTTTAAAGGTTTTTTTAAAGGTTTAATTGTAAAGGTTTCATTTTAAAGGTTTACAATTCAAAAGAGTTCTACATTAAGTGCTTTAATTTGCAGTTCAGTTTTATTCACTTCGAAACAAAAAATTGTCAGTTTTAAGAGTTTGAATTTTTTAATTTCAAAGACCTTTAAAAATTTTCGAAAACCAGGAAAAATATGGGAATTGACCGGGAATTTTTTTCCTCGATTAAAACGGCCACCTTGTTTTTTAATTAGTAAGCCTCAAAGATAATAAAAGGAAATTAAATTTATGTAAGGTCGATGGATATTTAAATTGAGCCTGTAATTAAATTAATACAGATAAATTATAAATATACTTTTAGTAATACATTAAGAACTTTACATCTCGTTGAAAAAAATAAAAGTATTGTCACTTAGTCAAGAGTTCTCTTTTGATCTTAATGTCAGGAATAATTACAGGTGTAAAAGGTTATATGTGTGTGCATTTATAATCGCGAGTTTATCTTGAATTGATATTACTCATCTCCTCATTAACAAAAGTTGAAGGTTGCTAGCGAGTCTCTAATTTACATTAGTTTACATCCGAGACGTTCCTCTTACCTAAAATCGCGATAAACCTTATACTTTTCTTAACGCTTTCCACTTTTTGGCCTTAAATCTTACATTAATCTTTGGCGCCTTTATAAAAGATCGTATCATAATTTTTATTGCCAACCTTCGATCTTCGATATTATTTCGTCATCTCAGAATCACAACAAGTCTAAATTATTGGTTAAATACATTTTTTGATATGAATTCGAATATGTATATTATTTCAATTTTTATTTGATGGGTTGATTTAGAACCAATTCCATTTTTCAAAAAAGGTAATAATCTAAAACAATAACACATTTCTAAAAAATTGATAATTTAATGAAATTTGTAAACAATATTTAAGTAAAATAGATATCTTTTGGTAAATTGAGTTAACCATTAACACCTCAATTAAAATAAATCTTAAGCATTCATAGGCAACCCTGCAGATTGGAACCAATCCTTGCTTAATGTCTCTCTTTTAACATTTTTTAAAGATTGAAATGAAATCTACTTTCTTATGAAAATTGTTGGTGTACTGAAAAAGGAACACGCAAAATGTTAAAGATCAAAAATAGACTTCGAGGGTTAACTATACAGAAAATCTTAGCCCCAAACGGAATTGTTTGTGGCTAAAATGTATTGCTTTTCTAGGTGTACTTGAATATTTAGGTGAATTATGTAAAAATTAACGAAAATTTTCTTTAAAATGTTTTATCTTGGGAACAAATTGGCATAATTGAATTTTTTGCATTGATCAACCGATCAAACATCTTTTTATGTTTAGAAAACGTTTTTTAATCATTTCTTTAATTGTTTTCCTGAATTGGCCATTTTTTTTTACGATCATAAAAAATTGGAACTTATATCAAAGTGTTTTTGAGATGTACCTTCATCCGCCCACACAAGGAGATATAATTCTATTGTGCATTTTTTGAAAATATGAACTTGTAACAATGAGAAATTTTTTAAAAATTTCACTCACACAAAATTCACTTGACACTCATGAAAAGTTTCGACTTTTTACATTAAAGTGTTATTGGAACGAACCCGCATCTGCCCACCAACAAAGATTTAATTAGATGCGTGAAGCTGGAATTACCCCATTGCTCCATTAACATGGGCAACATGCAATGATTTTGTGCCAATTTATGCCGAAAAAAAAATTTTGTGCTCTAATTTTTTTCGAAAACTTGTAGTAATGCCAGTTTTACGTGAAGCTGGCACTACCACACCAAAAATCATAAACTATTAATCACATCAAATTATCTTTGGCGTAGGAATTTTTGTTCCAATTAAGTGCTGTCGATTTATACCAAGCACAGAATTGCAACATGTTTTCTATTGTTAAAAACGTGTAACCCAGTCCAATAAGACGAAAAAAGACCTTTTGCTTGAACAAAATATGGACAGAAATTTTGTTGCTTGAAATGTTTGAGTGCATGATCTAATACAAATTCTCATTCCGCTTGCATAAAGACTTGGAGCTAATAATAGAATAAAAAATGTCCCGGCCTATTTGGTAGGAAGCCGGATCTTTTGTCGACCATAAATTTGTATGATACTCTCTATCCTCCGTACCCTCAATAACAATGCCCATTGCCTATTGCCCAGGAGGAAGAGAGACATCAGATACATTATATATTTGAAGCATTATTATCTAATTTTAATTCCTGACGGTAATTAAGAAAAATCTATAAAAAAAACTTCCCACTTAGCCCCCTGTCTTACGGTACTTGAGTGATTACATCTTTTAAAAATTAAATGAGGTCAATATGTAGAATCTTTTCCCCGAAAAAGTAAGTTATCATTCTTAAAAACCGTATTATTTTTAAAGAATTGGTGAAAAGCAATAAGAAAAAAAGATTAGTCGAAAACAAGTTTCTTTAAATAAACAGTTTTTTCATGCATTAATTTTTTTTCACAAAAATGATCTCTTTTTCCTCAAACGGGATCATCAGTAATAATATCAAAAATTTCAAGAGTATAATCAGATATATTCTCCGGAGACCCATTTTTTCTAGAAACTCAAAGCTTTCTCTTAATATGCATTTCATTCAAATCTGAGGATACATGTTTTGAGATATTCTGACTTTTAATTTCATTTAATTTTTAAAAAATATAGAAAGAACATATATTTTTAAGAAACAGTAATAACAATCGTAAAGCTTGTCAAATTTTCGTTTCAGATCTGTTAGTTTCAAATTTTATTTGGTTTCGTTTTGACGCAATAACATTTCATTGAAAAATTGTCTGCACATTTGTCTCGAAAAGTTAAAAATTTGAAGGAGTAGCCTCTCTCTATTGTCCTTAAAATTAGATCATAAAATTTTCCTATGTAAGCTTAGGACGGGGTTCGAGAATTTGAGTGACACATCGATGTACAAGAAGTTGCCATCGCCATTTTGTTTTTCTAGAAACGAATAAAAGTTGTTTTTATTTTTTGAATAAGTAAAAATTTGAGACAACATTCAAAGCAAACTTTTTTGGGCCATCACACCCAAAATTTAAAAAATGCAAATTTTGAAAATCTAAAAGTTGTGATAAGTTATGCTAGGCGAGCACAACAATAATTCCTAAAAATAATTTTCATGAAACGCCCATAATTTACTTCATCTGAGTAAATATAATTAAATTATTTTTAGATTATTTTACAATAAATTTGATTTGATGAATCAAATTATGAATTACCAATATATGAAAAAAAGTCAATAAACGAAAAACGTTTTTTTTAAAAAAAGCCCTACAAGATTGTCATAACAACTTTTTGAATTTCCTTGAAAAATCGAAAATTCAAATTTTGAGCCAAATAACGC
>JAUMHM010000005.1:17088487-17108352 GCA_032362435.1 Melikaiella ostensackeni | reverse complement strand
GGATATGTTAGTTAGATTTCGAAGATTTGAAGGGATTTGAATGAATTTCATAAGATTTGATAAGATTTCACGGGATTTGAAAATATTTCAATGGATTTTTAGAGATTTTAAGGGATTTTAAAGGATTACGGAGTATTTTTCGGGATTCAGAAGATTGCAATGATTTCAAAGATTTCGAAGATTTCAAAGATTTCAAAAGATTTCACTGAATATCTAAGAATTGAAAGGGATTCCATGGGATTTTAAAGGATTTCAAGAGATACCGTAGTTTTTCATCAATTCTGAAGAATTGTAATTAGATTTTAATTTGATTTCAAAGATTTGGAGGGATTTGAAGAAATTTCAAAAGAAGTCACGTGATTTCAAAGGATTTTAAAGGATTCCAATAGATTCCGAAGTATTTTCACGAATTTTGAAAGATATCAGGGGATTTTAATTGGATTTCGAAGATTTGAAAGAATTTCATAAGATATAAAAATCAATGGCTTTCAAAACATTTTCATGGATTTTAAAATATTTTAAGGGATTTCAGTAGATTCGGAAAAATTCCTAAAGATTAAAAGAATTTTAATGAATTGCAAAGGGATTTCAAAGATTTGTATGAGATTTCAAAGAATTTTAAGGGATTCTAAGAGATTTTAAGACATTCCAAAATATTTCTGAAGAAGTCACGAAATTTCAAAAGATTTTAAAGGGTTTCAAGAGATACCGAAGTATTTTCACGAATTTTCAAGGATGTCAGGGTATGTTAATTAGATTTCGAAGATTTGAAGAGATTTAAAGAAATTTCATAAGATATCGAAAGATTTAACAGGATTTCAAAAGATTTCACGGAATGTCCAAGAATTTGAAGGGGTTTCAAGAGATTTTGAATGATTTCAAGAGATACCGAAGTATTTTTACGAATTTTGAAGGATAGCATGGGATTTTTATTGGATTTCGAAGATTTGAAGGAACTTCATAAGATATCAAAATTACTGGCTTTTAAAAGATTTTGATGGATTTAAAAATATTTTAAGGAATTTCAAGAGATTCGGAAAGGTTCCCAAGGATTTCGTAGGTCTAAATGAATTTCAAAAGGATTTCAAAGATTTCAAGAGATCTAAAAGAATTTTAAGGGATCCCAAGGGATTTTAAGACATTTCGAAATATTTTTATAGAAGTCACGAAGTTTCGAAAGATTATAAATGATTTCAAGAGATACCGAAGTAGTTTCACAAATTTTCAAGGATGTCAGGGTATGTTAATTAGATTTCGAAGCTTTGAAAGGATTTGAAGGAATTTCATAAGATATGAAAAAATTTCACGGGATTTCAAAAGATTTCACGGAATATCCAAGAATTTGAAGGGGTTCCAAGGGATTTTAAAATATTTCAAGAAATACCGAAGTATTTTCTCGAATTTCGAAGGATTGTAATTGAATTTTAATTGAATTTCGAAGATTTGTAGGGATTTGAAGAAATTTTTAAAAAGTCACGGGACTTTAAAGGATTTTAAAGGATTCCATTAGATACTGAAGTATTTTCAAGAATTTTGAAGCATATCAGTGAATGTTAATTGGATTTCGAAGATTCGAAGGGACTTGAAGAAATTTAATGATATGTCAAAAGATTTGCAAAGATTTTGAAGGATTTTACGGTATTTTAACGGATTTTAAAAGATTTAGAATAGATTCATTAATTTCAAGGATTTTAAGAGAATTGAAAAATTCCAGAGTATATAATGTACGTATTTTAAAGGATTTCGTGAGATTTCAAAAGATTTAACGGAATTTCAAAGGATTTCAAGGGATTTAACCCATTTTTAGAGCTGTTACGGGATTTTCACAGATTTTAAAAGATTATCAGGAATTCAAAGGATTTCAAGGAATTATCACACGATTGGAAAAATTTTGAGGGATTTACAAAATTTTCAAAAGGATTGACGGGATTTCAAAGGATTGCAAAGATTTCCAGGATTGGAGGTGTATTTTTACTCAGCCAAAAGTGGTTTTAATTAGCATATTTGAAAAAAATAGAAAGAGGAAACTTCCGTAAGAAATGCTTTGACCCCCCTCCCCCCAAGTAAGAATTCGTAAGATTTTCCAGGCACCCTCCCCCCCAAAAAAGGCCTTACCATATTCATGGGTGCTACCTCTTATGTTTCAATTTTTAACAATTTCTTATATTGAACTTTCTAGAACGTTCCAGAAGGTTTTGGAATTCTAGACGATTCGAGAATATTGTGTAGTTTTGGATCGTTCGATTAATTTAATAATTTTTCTAGCATATCTTATTATATGTTTTCAGAATTTTAAAATCCGGATAATTTTTACAATTTTCTTCATTTATTGCACATTCCAGAATGTTCTAAAATTCTTTTATATTTTGGTCTTGATGGTTTTTTTGTTGGAAAATAAAATATCAAGGATATTTTGAATACTGAATTAAATATACCAAAAGGAAATAAGGAATTTGGAATTCAGATAATGTTTAAATGTTTATTAATATTAGAACGAGTTAACAAAAATGGGACTACATATATGTTGAAGTTATTGATTGATGAAGGCAAAGGAGGTTCCTTCGAACGTGACTTGTACTTTTAGTTCTGACAACAGTGACTTGATCGAGCTCTTTGATACATTTTTTCACACGTGGTCAATTTACATTGTAATCTTAAGAATACAGTCTTTCAATTTGAAAGATCGAAATATAAAATCTAAAAAAATTTCTTCAAGAAAGTATCTGAATATCATTGAGATATTTCTCGAATACTAGGCTATGAAAGATATTCATTAATGATCTTCCGAAGGATTAATTGATTTTTATACAATGAAAATACTTTGATTATATCATACAAGTATATCAAATTGAAATTCGTGGATCTAATTTATAGTTATTTGTAAAAAAGACGGAACCTCGAAAGACAAAAAACACGTTTGCTTCATATTTTTCTTTTTCTTCTTCCTGAAAAATAATCCGGTATCCTTGAAAGATCTGAGTAAACAGAATCCATAAAATAATAAGAATATGAATGAAGCAGTTATAAAATGTCCGTGTCTACATTCACCGAGATTCGGTGCTCTTATCACAAATATTTTCGGTGAACTTAACTTCGTTGTGAAAACAAAAAACTATAGTTAAAAATTAAATTATAAGAATGGAAAAAAAGAAACTTAACGTAGAAGGAAAAAGATTGTTTAAATTATTTATTTGCAAAAAATACGTGAAAATAGCTGTGAATACGTGAGGTTTCAGATAAACAAAGTGACGAGTTGGATTGATGCCAGCTTCATTTATTCAAGCAGCGAAGCATGGGCCAATACGATGAGATCCTTCAAAAATGGAAGTTTCCTTATGGAGCCAAAAAGGAAATTTCCGGTTCGAAATACCATGAGGGCTCCACTTTTCAACCACCCAGCACCCAATGGTGTTCGAGTCAAAAGTCCCGAGAGATTATATTGTAAGATTTTTCAAAATTCAATTTGTTGACTAATTTTTGATATATAATAAATAGATTACATTTTTTTATTTTTATTTTAACTTCAAAATTATTCAATTTTTCAATTGCAGTGCTCGGTGACCCGCGATCAAATCAGCACCCTCCTTTACTAGCCTTTGGAATAATTTTTTATCGCTGGCATAACGTGATTGCTGCAAGAGTACAACATCAAGACCCCGAATTATCTGATGAAGAAATTTTTCAACGAACACGAAGAATCGTTGTAGGAACTCTTCAGGTATCGTTTGGAAATTATATCTAAATAACACCTCTTTTACTACAATTTATCAAAAGTAATTTTATTTTAAAAAATGAGGCACGAAATAGAAAACTACTTTATTACAAGAAACTAGAGTTTTGTAACAACTGAGAATTTCTTTATAACTCAAAACTTGTCCCTAGACATTCTTATGAACGCTGCCGCACTTTCCAACTTTCAGAACTTGTCCCTAGGCATTTTTATGACCACTTTTACCGTGTCCAACTACCAAAACTTGTCCTTAGGCATTTTTATGATCACCGCCACCCTTTTAAAATTCTCAAACCTTATCCCTAGGCATTTTTATGACCGCCGCTACCCTTTTCGAATCTCAAGACTTGTCCTTAAACATTATTATGACCGCAAGCGCCCTTTCAAGCTCTCAAAACTTGTCCTTAGGCACTTTTATGGCCACCGACACCCTTTCGAAACTCTTAAACCTTGCCCGTAGGCACTTTTATGACCACCGCTACCCTTTTCGACTCTCAAAACCTGTCCCTAGACATTCTTATGACCGCAACCGCCCTTTCAAGCTCTCAAAACATGTCCTTAGGCATTTTTATGACCATCGTTACTCCCTAGGCATTTTTATGAACGCCACTACCCTTTCAAACTCTCAGAACCTGTCCACAGACATTTTTATGACCGCCGCCACCCTTTTCAACTCTCAAAACTTGTACCTAGGCATTTTTATGACCACCTCCACCCCTTTCAACTTTCAAAACTTCTCCCTAGGCATTTGTATGAGCACCATTGCCCTTTCCACTCTAAAAACGTGTCTCTAGACATTCTTTTAACCGCCGCTGCCCTCTCGAAATCTCAAAACGTGTCTTTAGGCACTTTTGCGACCAACTCCGCCTTTTCCAACTTTCAAAACGTGTCCCTAGGCATATTTATGACAACCGTCGCTCCTTCCAACTCTCAAAACTTGTCACTAGGGATTTTTATAACAACCACCGCCCTCTCAAACTACTCAAACTTGTCTTTAGCCATTTTTATGACCACCACCGCCTTCTCAAACTACGTAAATGTGTCCCTAGGAATTTTTATGATCACAGTTACCTTTTAAAACTCTCAAAACATGTCTCTAGGCATTTTGATGACCACCGGTGCTTTTTCCAACTCTCGAAACTTGGCCCGAGACATTTTTATGAACGCCGCTGCCCTTTCAAACTCTCAAATCCTGTCCCTAGCCATTTTTATGGCTACCCTCGCCCTGCCTTGCTCCAAAAACTTGTCTTTAGGCGTATTTATGACAACCCCTGCCCTCTCAAACTTCTAAAATCTGTCCCTTGGCACTTTATGAACGCCGCCGCCCTTCCCAACTCTCAAAACGTGTCCTTAGGCACTTTTGTGACCAACTTTACCATTTCCAACTTTCAAAACGTGTCCCTAGGCATGTATATGACCACCGCCACTGTTTCAAACTCTCGAAATTTGTCCCCAGGCATTTTTATGACCACCACCGCCTTCTCAAAATCCGAAAACTTGTTCCTAGGAAATTGTATGACCCCAGTTACCTTTTCCAACTCTCATAGCATGTTCCTGGGCATTTTTATCACCACTTCTGCCCCTTACAGCTCTCAAAACTTATCCTTAGACATTTTTATGACCACCAACGCCCTTTCCAACTCTCAGAACTATTCCCTAGCCATTTTTATGATCAACACCGCTCTTTCAAACTCTAATAACTTCTTCCTTGGCATTTTTATGACCATCATCACCCTTTAAAACTCCCAAAGCTTGTTACGAGGCATTTTTATGACAACCTCTGCCATTTAAAGCTTTCAAAACTTGTCTCTAGACATTTTATGACCAATTCCATCCTTTCCAACTCGCGAATATTGTTTTCTTGCATTTTTGTGACCACCTCCAATCTGTCTCATTCTAGAAACTTGTCCCTAGGCATTTTTACGACGAACACCACCCTTTCCAGCTCTCAAATATTGTTCCTTTGCATTATTATGACCAACTTTGCCCTGTATAACTCTAAGAACTTGTCCCCAGGCATTTTGGTGACAATCACTGCCCTCTCAAACTTTCAAACTCTGTCTCTAGGCATTTTTATGACGAGCGCCGCCCTTTATAGCTCTCAAATATTGTCCCTTTGCATTTTCATGACCACCTTCGCCCTGTCTACCTCTAAAAACTTGTCCCTAGGCATTTTGCTGACAATCACTGCCCTCTCAAATTTTCAAACTCTGTCCTTAGGCATTTTTATGACGAACACCACCCTCACCAGCTCTCAAATATCGTCCCTTTGCATTTTTATTACCACCTTCGCCCTGTCTCGCTCTAAAAACTTGTCCCTAGGCATTTTTGTGACAATCACTGCCCTCTCAAATTTTCAAACTCTGTCCCTAGGCATTTTTCTGACCACCGTCACCCTGCCTAACTCTAAAAACTTGTCCCTAGGCATTTTTATGACCATCATCGCCCTTTAAAACTCCCAAAGCTTGTTACGAGGAATTTTTATGACCACCTCTGCCATTTAAAACTTCCTAAACTTGTCTCTAGATATTTAATGACCAATTCCAACCTTTCCAAGTCGCGAGTATTGTTTCCTTGCATATTCATGACCACCTCCAACCTGTCTCACTCTAGAATTGTGTCCCTAGGCATTTTTATGACGAACGCCACCCTTTCCAGCTATCAAATATCTTCCCTTTGCATTTTCATGACCACCTTCGTTCTGTCTAACTCTAAAAACTTGTCCCTAGGCATTTTGGTGACAATCACTGCCCTCTCAAATTTTCAAACTCTGTCCCTAGGCATTTTTATGACAACCATCGCCCTGTCTAACTCTAAAAACTTGTTCCTAGGCATCTTTATGACCATCATCGCCCTTTAAAACTCCCAAAGTTTGTGACGAGTCATTTTTATGACCACCTCTGCTATTTAAAGCTTTCTAATCTTGTCTCTAGACATTTTATGACCAATTCCATCCTTTACAACTCGCGAATATTGTTTCCTTGCATTTTTATGACCACCTCCAACCTGTCTCACTCTAAAAACTTGTCCCTAGGCATTTTTACGACGAACACCACCGTTTCCAGCTCTCAAATTTTGTCCCTTTGCATTTTTATTACCACCTTCGCCCTGTCTCCCTCTAAAGACTTGTCCCTAGCCATTTTGGTGACAATTACTGCCCTCTCAAACTTTCAAACTCTGCCCCAAGGCATTTTTATGACCACCGCTGCCCTCTTGAACTTCCAAAATCTGTCTCTAGGCATTTTTATGACCACCGACACTCCTTCAAACTCTCAAAACCTGTCCCTAAACATGTTTATGACCGGCGCCGCCCGAGAATTCCTTTATAATTTCTTCCGTATTCCATTCAAAACGTAAATCTGTTCATAAACTGGTCGTGTAACAAAGAAAAAAACTAGCTGTTTGTAATAATTACGACTCGAAATAAAAGCAAGCTCTCTGTCTGTTACGTGACTAATGACTCGGAAGGAATAAAAGTTTATAGATCTGTTACAATTAGTTTCAAGTTTACTTTAACGCCTTGGCCTATCTCTGAAGATCCTTCTTCTATTACTATTTTTTAAATTCATTTTTATCTGTTTCTTTTCTTTTATTTATTTATTTTTGTTTTAAATGTCTTCTTGACAATCTTGACATAACATGAAGAAGAAAATAAAATAAATAAGAAGAAGAGTCGTAAGAGTCGTATAAGAATGGAGGTCGTAGTCTATGATTTGCGGTAGGATAATGATCGGTATACTATGGTAGGCTGTCTAACGAGAGACTGAATCAGTGACACCAATTTCACTGTGTTTCTTCTTTTATTCTCATTGCAGAATATTATTATGTATGAGTACCTGCCAACATTGTTGGGCGAGAAGTTGCCTTCCTATACAGGATACAAACCGGATTTGCATCCTGGGATCAGTCACATTTTTCAAAGTGCAGCTTTTCGATTTGGTCACACCTTGATTCCCCCTGGAATTTATCGTCGAGATGAGAAGTGCAATTACAGAATGACTCAAACCGGGCAACCTGCTATCAGACTCTGTGGCACCTGGTGGGATTCCACTGTGAGTAATTTTTCATTTTTTAGTTCCATCTCTCACAGATTTCTATTTAAAAATTTTTTTTGATTAAGTATTTTCTTTTTAGGAAACAATTTATTCTCTTCTTCGTTTTTCAATTGTTTTTTCAGGGGGAAGATTTCTCTTTTATGAGATTCTAAATGTTTTCAAAGAGTTTAAAAAGAATTAAAGGTATTTAAAGAAATTTAAAGCGAATACGAGGAAATCTTAATTAATTTCAAGGTATTTGAAAGGAATTCAGCACATTTAAAAATAATTAAAACTTTTTAGGGGATTTTGAGGGATTTTAATGGATTCCAAGGTATTTCAAAATATTTTAGTAGTTTTTGAGGAATGTCAATGAATTTGATGATTTTTAAAATATTTTATGGGTTTTCAAGTGTTTTCAATAAATTTAAAAAGATTTAAGGGAATTAACAAGGATTTCAAGCGAGTAGGAGGAAATTTAAGTTTATTTAAAGGAATTTCAAAAGATTTGAAGCGAATATAAAGAAGTTTCAATTAAACCTCTCGCAATCAAAAGGGAATATGCGTGCATTCAGCCTGAGGAGTATTGTTTTGAAAGTCAACATTAAAATCATTCGAATTTTAATTTTAAAGACTGATACTGGAAGAGAATTTCAAGGCGCATTTTTTTCTCTTTGCAAAAATTTGTAGGTTTTGTAGTTTTTGAAGTAATTGGTAAGAAGTAGATTTTTCGGAAACAAAAAATTTCAATCTTTTTTCACTTCAGCTCGCGCTAACTTAGCCAATTTTCAGAATTATTTGATTTTATTAATACTAAATTATGTATTTAAGTCTTCTGGAACTATTCAAGAGAGGAAAACGTAAATACTTGAAGAAACAAAAAAAATTGTTTTTTTTTTAGACTTTGCGAAAATCATGAATTTCAACCTTCAAGCACTTCGTTTATCGAACGAATTTCAAGCAGCGAAAAGCTTCCAGTGAGAAAATTTGTTGACTCAGGTTCAAGGAAGTTTTCTGTGAAGTTTTAGCTCAATCGGATTAATGGTTAAAAAGTTATGAATGTTTTAAATTGCAAGCGGCAATCTTGACACTGCCCTATGCACGTGCCTTCTCGGCCACGAACCTGATGCAGCGGACGATATTAAGGTCAAGTCGGATACCAAAAACAAATAATAGCAACCGTTTGTAGTTCTCCCATAAAATATACTATGAATAAAGCAAAGAATTAGTGAATGGATTATTTTTTAAGAATAGCTGCAACTTTATTATTTTTGAGATAGGTTTACTTTCGTTAATACCCTATATTCCTATTACCCTAATTTTCCAATAAATGTATAACTAAAAGCTTAGGGGTCATACACTAATTACGTAAAGGTGTTTTTCTGAAATTGCCAACCCCCTCTACCCCATGTAAGATGCCATAAGATTTGCTCAACCTCCCCCCCCCCCTACCCCCTAAAAATTCTTACTAAGATCTTATAAACTTAAAGAACGAATATACACATAAATTTTGTTAATTAAATAAACGTAGAAACTTAATGAAAATATTTTTGGAAGGGAAAATTTCCAGTTTTCTAAAATAATATTTTATGAGTATTAAAAATGAATTTCAAATTTTATTTCAACTATTATTCTTTAGCCTATAAATTATCAAAATTCCTATTAACTTATCGCAGACTTCATACACTCTTTCCCCTGTCATCCCTTTGGATGAAAATGCAAATGTTTGGTAGAAAATTAATATGTTTCAGTTTAGGATTCAACCATTTTGTTGAAAATTCATATTTTTTGGTTGAATTCAAGTGTTTCTTATTTTAAGTTAGAATCGTTTTTAGTTGGGATATCAACTATTAAATTTTTCGTTTTAAATTCATCTCTTTTGGTTGGAAGAACAAGTACTTGGTTGAAAGTTGAACTACTCTTTTAAATTATTTTTTTTTAGTCGAAAATTCATCATTTTATATGAAAGTTCGTTTCTTTGGTTGAAAAATTAACTATTTTTTTAAAAATTCGTCTTTTTGTTAGAAATATGATCTTCTTACTTTAAAATTCAACTATTTGATTGAGAATTAATGTATTTGTTGAAAATTCGTCTTTTTTGGTAGAAAATTATTCTTTTTAGTCAGAAATGCAACGTTTTGATTGTAAATTAATCTGTTTCAGTTTTGGATTCAATTATTTTGTTGAAAATTCATCTTTTTTGGATGAAGATTCATCACTTAAGTTGAAAATTCATTTCTTCGGCCGAAAATTTGACTTTTTTGGCAGCAAATTAATTTTTAGTAAAAAATTCAACGTTTCTAACTATTTTGATGAAAATTCACTTTTTGGGTTGAAAATGTATCTTTTTTAATTAAAATTCAACTATTTGGTTTAAAATTCATGTTCTTTGTTGAAAAGTCGTCTTTTTGGTAGTAAACTAATCTTTTTAGCTGAGAATTCAACCATGTGGTCGAAAATTCATAGTATATTTTGTTGAGAATTCGTCTTTTTGGTTAAAAATTAATTTTTTATCTAAAAAGTTAACTATTCCATTTTCGGTTGAAAATTACTCTTTTTAAATTGAAAATCCAACTATTTGGATGAGAATTTGTGTATTTTGTGGATGATTCGTCTTTTTGTGTCAAGAATTGATCTTTTTGGTTGAAAATTTATGTATTTTGGTGAAAATTGAACTATTTTGTTGAAAGTTTGTTTTTTTTGGGTTGAAAATGTATCTTTTTTAATTGAAAATTCAACTATTTGGTCTAAAATTCTTTTTTTTTTATTGGAAATTTGTCTTTTTGGTAGTAAACTGATCTTTTTAGTTGAATATTCATATATTTTGTTGAAAATTCGTCTTTTTGGTTGAAAATTAATTTTTCAACCTAAAAAGTTAGCTATTCCATTTTTGGTTGAAAATTACATTTTTTAAATTAAAAATTCAACTATTTTGATGAAAATTTTTGTGGATTGATTTAGAACCAATTTATTCAGATTATTCTATTATTCAAAAAAGAAAAAGGTAAAAAGGTTCAAACAAAGCGCTTGAAGGTTGAAATTCATGATTTTTGCAGTCTAAAAAAAATTACAACTTTTTTGTTTATTAAAATATTTACGTTTTTCTTTCTTAAATAGTTTTAGAGGACTTAAGCACGTAATTTAGTATTAATGAAATCGAAAAATTCTGAAAATTAGTCAAGTTAGCGCGAGTTGAAATGAAAAAAAAAATTGAAATTTTTTATTTAAACAAAAATCTACTTCTTACCAATTACTTCAAAAACTATAAAACCTGCAAATTTTTGCAAGTAGAAAAAAAGGATGCATCTTAAAATTCTCTACAAGTATTATTCTTAAAAATCAAAATTCTAGTGATTTTTAAAATTGACTTTTAGGGCAATACTTCTCAGGCTGAATCCACGCGTATCCCCTTCGATCGCGAGGGGTTCAATTGATTTCAAGGGATTTTAACGGATTTCAAAAATTTGAGTATTTTCTGACGAATGTCAATGAGTTTGATATTTTTTGAACATTTCATAGAGTTTAAAGTGTTTTCAAGAAATTTGAAAGGTTTAAAGGGATTTACAAGGATTTCAAGCGAATATGAAGAAATTACAGTTTATTTGAAGGAATCCTATAAGATTTTAATGGATTTCAAAGAATTCAAAGGGATTTAAAAGGTCTTAAAATTAATACGAGGAAATCTGAATTGATTTCAAGGGATTTTAAAGGACTTCAACACATTTTAAAGTTCTTCAAAATTTTTAAGGGATTTCAAGAGATTTAAAAATTGTTATTAGTTTTTGACGAATGACAATGAAATTGATAATTTTTTTCAATATCTCATGGGGTTTCAAGTGTTTTCAAGAAATTTAAAAAGATTTAAAGAGATTCAAGGATATTGAGTGAATAGGAGGAAATTACAGTTTATTCAAAGGAATCCCAAAAGCTTCAAATGGATTTCAAAAAATTTGAAGGGTTTTAAAAAGAATCAAAATGAATAAGAGGAAATCTTAACTGATTTCAAGGGATTTCAAAAGATTTCAACACACTTTAAAATAATTTAGGCTTTTCCAGGGATTTCAAGAGATTTCAACGGATTTCGAAAATTTGAGTAGTTTTCGACGAATGTCAATGAGTTTGATAATTTTTTAGACATTTTATGGGATTTCAAGTGTTTTCAAGAAATTGAAAAAGATTCAAAGATATTTACAAGGATTTCAAGCGAACAGAGGGAAATTGCAGTTTATTTAAGGGAATCCCAAAAGATTTGAAGGGATTTTAAGAGACTTAAAGAAATATCAAAAGATTTAAGGGTATTTCAAAAGATTTAAAGGAATCCAAAATGATTTCAAGCGGACACGAAGAAATCTGAATTGGTTTCAAGGGATTTTAAAGGACCCATTAAAAAATATTTCAAACTTTTCAAAGGATTACAAGGGACTTCAAGGGATTTTAAGGTATATAAAGAGATTTCAAAATATTTGAGTAGTTTTGGGGAATTTCAATGAATTTGATAATATTTACAATATTCTGTGGGCTTTCAAGTGTTTTCAAAAAATTAAAAAATGTTTAAAGGGATCTTCAAGGATTTCAAACGAATAGAATGAAATTTCAGTTAATTTCAAGGATTTTCAAAAGATTGAAAGGGTTTTAAAATTATTTCAAGGGATTTAAAATGACTTAAAATGAAAACGAAGAAATTTTAATTGATCTCAAGAGATTTCAAAGGACTTCAACACCTTTTGAAATACTTTAAACTTCTCAAGGGATTTCAATTGATATTAACGGATTTCAAGAGATTTCAAAATGTTTGAGTAATTTTCGAGGAATGTCAGTGAATTTGATAATATTTACAATATTTTGTGGGGTTTCAAGTGTTTTCAAGTAATTGAAAAAGATTTAAATGGATTTACAAGGATTTCAAGTGAATAGAATTAAATTTCAGTTAATTTCAAGGATTTTCGAAAGATTTAAAGTGATCTAAAATTATTTCAAGCGAACACTAGGAATTGCCAATTGATTTCGAGGGATTTTAAAGGACTTCAACACATTTAAAATATTTCAGAACTTATCAAGGGATTTCAAGGGAAAATTTTTGTTTCATTCAAACATCGAATCTCCGAAGTTGTGGAAAAAATTACAACTCATTCTCTTGCTAAAATATTTGGAAATACTTGATTAAGTAATTTTTGACATCTTCAGATCTTCAATTTTATCATGAATAATTATTTCACAGCTTAACATGTTAACCTTCCAAATTTCTAATTTAGGGAACTTAAAGTTTTAAAAATACCTAATTTAAGGGCACCCTAGTGTTAAAAGAAAATACTCAGCTTCAATCATTGTTAAATTACGCTTCTCAAAATTTGCAGCCTCAAAAGTCAAATATAATTTTGAAAACGCTTCCATTCGATTGAATTTTATTGAAGCATGAGAGTTTAAAAAAAAAATCACAAAACAAATTGTTCATAAATTATCTGACTTATTAATATGATACCCTTCAAAATTAAAAATCTTGATATTATTCTATTCTAATATTATGTCGGACGTTTCAAGGAATTTTCATAAAAATTTACATCACCATTTGTGAAGACTTTGTAACAGATAGAGTATTAAAAAATAGATTAATTACTCATCTACATTACACGTCAAGTATTCTGTCTTTGACCCATTTACTGGACATTTCGATGGCACTGTGGTTTCATATATTTGTAAAAGTAAATTTGGATGAGTAGCGAACGATCGTAACTCCTTGTAAAATGCAAAAACCAAGGTAGAATTAAGTAAGCCAACGTGTTAATAAATTATACAACAACTATAAGCACATAATACGTGTATTCTGGTGTTTGTATGTTGGATTTTTCACACCGTGGTCTCGTACTATATAATAGAATATTATGAAAGTACGTGAACCCACTCCCACGTCTTTGATGAGGCCAGTAAGAATTTTACTGCTTGAATGCAACCATCACTTATTCCCTTTTCGAAGGATAATTGATACTTACGTTACATTAAAAAAGCATGCAATTGAAAACTGTTGTATTCGATCAAGAATATTGAATCTTTAATATATGGTAATCACCTCTTAAGATCGTTATTCATTATATTTTGAAGTGTAGGTATTTTTTTACTAGCAAAAATTTAATTATATTAATGTATTATTTTGGGGACTAATGAAATTGATTTAAAAAATCGATTATGATATTGTCATAGCTGGGATCGGGTGGAGTTCCGAAAACATCGGACCTCCGATTTTTCAAACTACGTATACTTACGTATTTTGACGCGTTTATTACGAATGTCATATTGGAAATTGGCGCAAATTTGATTTTCATGGCAACAACCATAAGAAAAACTCATAAAATCATGGTTTTTTCCATTTATTTCCGTAAATAATGGGAATTTCGAAAAATATTTTGGACAAAAGTTGTAGATCTTATCGAAATGAACATTTTATGTTGTATTAATTTTTACTGTAACGATGATAGTTCTCCAAAAAAAGAGAGACAAAGTTTAGGAGTTGTAACAAGGTGGGGTACAATAGAGATTGGGTCTTTCTTCAACGTTCGCGCTTCCGGGAGCGTCTTCATTATTCTCGAGCATTTTCGAGACTATTCTACAGTGAGCAAGGGCGATTTCTCGCCCGTTTTTCTTTACTATTTCATTTACCATTTTTATCTTGTTCTTTCATCTGATTTTTTTCTTATGTTTGTTGACTTTTCTTTCACTCCCCTATGACTGATCACAGAAATAATTTGAGTCACACCGCTACCCTATTTCAATGTCTCGTGGGGACGGGAATTCACCCCTGTGACTGGTCACAGAAAGAATTTAAGCTGCACCACTAGCCCATTCCATTATCTCGTTGGGGGCACTCCTGTAACTAGTCACAGAAAGAATCTAATTCACACCATTTCCTCTATCCAATGTCTCGTGGGGAAGGCTCTCCTGTGACTGGTCACAGAAATAATTTAAGTCACACCACTACTCTATTTCAATGTCTCGTAGTGGACGGGAAGGCGCCCCTGTGACTAGTCACAGAAATAAGCTAAATCACACCGATTTCACTTTCCAATGTCTTGTCGGAGGAAGTCTCTCCTGTGACTGGTCCCAGAAATAGTTTTAGTCACACCACTACTCCATTTCAATTTTTTATGATGGGCGGGAAGGCACTCCTGTGACTAACCACAGAAATAATCTAATTCACACTGTTTCCCCTTTCCAATGGCTCGTGGGGAAGGCTCTCCTGTGACTGGTCACAGAAATAATTTGAGTCACATCACTACTCCATTTCAATGTTTCGTGGTGGGCGGGAAGGCCCTTCTGTGACTGTTCACGGAAATAATTCAAGTTGCACCACTACCTCATTCCAATGTCTCGTGAGAGGGCACCCCCTGTGACTAGTCACAGAAATAATCTAATTCGCACCGATTCCCCTTTCCAATGTCTTGTCAGGGGAAGTCTCTCCTGTGACTGGTCACAGAAATAGTTTGAGTCACACGACTACTCCATTTCAATGTTTCGTGGTGGGCGGGAAGGCCCTTCTGTGACTGGTCACGGAAATAATTTAAGTTGCACCACTACCTTATTCCAATGTCTCGTGAGAGGGCACCCCTGTAACTAGTCACAGAAATAATCTAATTCACACCGCTTCCCCTTTCCAATGTCTTGCCTGGGAAAAGCTCTCCTGTGACTGGTCACAGAAATAGTTTAAGTCACACCACTACTCCATTTCAATGTTTCGTGGTGGGCACGAAGGCCCTACTGTGACTGGTCACGGAAATAATTTAAGTTGCACCTCATTCCAATGTCTCGTGAGAGGGCACCCCTGTGACTAGTCACAGAAATAATCTAATTCACACCGCTTCCCCTTTCCAATGTCTGAAATATTTTTCGGAATTCCCATTATTCACTAAAATAAACGGAAAAAACATGATTTTATGAGTTTTTTCAATGTTCTTTTCAATGGAAATCCAATTTCCGCCAATTTTCACTATCATATTGGTAATCAGTGCGTCAAAATACGTAAGTATAAGTAGTATAAAAACATCAAAGTTTCGACTTTTTCGGAACTTTATCCCTGGGGTTACAGTCCATCCGCTTTTTTACCTATAATCCCCTTTTTTTCCCTTTATCCCTTGAAATTGAAAAATCCCCTAAGACACCTAATATCGAGAATTTTGACCAAAATGCCAAAATGCTTTAAAAACAGGGGAAATAAAGAAATATTTCACGGAAATAGGAAAATGAATTCTTTTGAATAAAATCGACTTGGGCACTTTATTAAATTTGATTTGAAATGCTTTAAATTCATAGTATTAAAATTAAAAATATTGCATTTTCAACAAAATAGATGAAATTTTAATCAAATAGTCGGATTGCCAACGAAAAAGATGAATTTTCAACTAAAAGTGATGAATTTTAAACCACAAATGGAATAGTCAAATTTTTCAGTTAAAAAAATAATAATTTCCAATGAAAAAAATGAATTTTTCAAGCAAAAAGATCAATTTTTAACAAAAAAATGAATTTTTAACAAAGCTGTTCAACTTTCCACCAATTAGTTGAATTTTCAACCAAGTAATTGAATTTTCAACAAAAAAAGATGAATTCTTAATGAAGAATATGATAATTGGTATTTCAACCAAAAAGATGAATTTTCTATAAACCAGTCTAATTTTTAACACGAAAATATGAATTTTCAACAAAAAAGTTCGTTTTTAACCGAGTAGTAGAATTTTCTACCAGAATTGTTTAATTTCCAATCCAAAACGGATGACTTTTGAACAAAATAATTTAATTTTCAACCAAAGAATTAAATTTGTAATCAGAAAAGATGAATTCTCAACCAACCAGACGCATTTCTAACCAGATGAATTTTCAACAATAAAGTTGAATTTTTAACCAAGAGAGATTTTTTTAATCAATAAAGAAAAAAAATTCAACCAAATTTTTGAGTTTTCAACCAAATAGTTGATATTTCAACCAAAAAAGATTTCAATTTTCGACACAAAGTTGGAATTTTAAGCAAAATATATGAATTTTTAACTGAATAGTTGAATTTTCAACCGAGTAATTGAATTTTCGATAAAAAATATGAATTGTTAATGAAAAACATAATAGTTGATATTTCAACCGAAAAAGATTTTAATTTAAAATGAAAATAGCTGAATATAACCAAAAAGACGAATTTTCAACCAAACAGTTGCATTTCTAACAAAAGAAAAACGAATTTTTAGCCAAGAAAGATTTTTTGATCAAGATAGGAGAAAATAATGTGAACCAAATTGTTAAATTTTCAACCCAAAAATACGAATTTTCTACAAAACAGTCCAATTTTTAACATGAAAATATGATTTTTCATGAGAGAAGTTGAATTCCAGCCAAATAATAAAATTTTTAATAAAAAATATGAGTTTTGAAACAAAAATGCAATAGTAAATTTTTCAACCAAAAATAGTTGGATTTTCTGATTGGGTTCTATTAAATCGCATTTGAGTGAAAAACGAGAAAAAATGTTATATAGCTTGGTTTTACATGTTAGCGAACTGCACATTTGAAAAAATTGTTATCTTCGTAATATTGTTACTTTCGTGAATAATAATTTAATAACAAATTTTGTCTGCATTAATCACTTTTTAGCTAATATTTGAACATTTTTTGATCATCTGAGAGCTTTCAACTGATAAAAATACATTAGAAAAAATTTTAAAATCCAAGAAAACAAAAACAGAAAAAGTAGGTTTTCCAAAAATTTTTTGATCTTTTCGAATTTTTTTTTTGTGTACTTTTATCAGTAGAAAGTGCTGAAGTTTTCAACAGATTTTTCAAAGCGAGCTAAAACAATATGATATAAAAAGTTTTTAATAATAAATGAAATCCCATTTTTTGATCTCAAATTGAACTACTAAACCTCTGTGATCCCTGTCATAGGTATTTTAAAATGTACTAATTCGGTAATTCCAAAATCAATATTTTTCAAATTTGAGCTTCAATTGGAATTGCTTTCAATTTCACCGGAAATTTTAAATATCTCAAATTCGATCTGTATATTCCCTGACTATAACTATTTCCATATTCAATTATTATATCTTCTCTACAAAATCGTAATTTATCCTTAGAATTCGCAATAATTACGAAACATAATTAATTCTTCCCTATCTTCAATATCTTCACAAACACTGTAAATGTCACTTCAAATGCTTTGTAATTCTAATAAAATTTTTCAATTGCGATCGTGTTTCTCATTAAAATTGTCCTCACAAATACAGTTATAATAAATTCTCAATTTATGCGTCACATCCAATAACGTGATTTACTATCTTATTTTTTTTATAACATTTTGACGTTAATGGTAATTCTTCTAGTTGCGGGATAAAAAAAGTTGTGGCCATAAAATGTGCATAATATGTAAGATGCAACCTGATTGGAATTTAAGATTATTTCTAATCGAATTTAATTGGTTGATTATATTTCCGTTAATAATTTCTTTTTGTCTTTGAGTTGAATACGTATTTTATTTATTTGAAAAACAGTTTATTATAACATTATGAAAAAAATTATCATGTGAGATTCAAAGATTAGTCATATTCTTTCTCCACAATATGCCTCCTTATTCAGAAAATGCAAGTCATGGTTGTTTTTTTTCTCAACTCGCATCAGTTACACAACATTCAGAATTGGGCATTTCAAAAGAGATTGTTATAAGATATATATTTGAGTAATAACTTCTGAAAGTCTTATTATTCTTATAATTTTTAACATGACAGTAGAAAGTTTAGTGAAGTATTCAATTTAATTTGAAAATGAAAGTGTTGAATTGTGGTGTATAAATAACAAATGAACATTTATTAATTTGAAACGACTTAAAATAAAAATAATTCGACTTTTAAGGATTTACGAGTATGTCTAAAAAATCATTTGAATTTCACAATTATAATTTTAAACAAAAGGGAAGAAATTTTGGTATTTAATCTTTTTCCGATTTTGAAGAGGAACTTTTTGGTTTCTTACATTTTTATTGAGATGAAGGCGGGAAAATTTTTTGTTTTTAACACTTTTATCGAGTTCGACACAAGGAAATTTTATTTTTTAATTTTTGTTGAATAGGTAAAGAGACATTCTATATTTTAAATATTTTAATCGAATTGGGTAGGAGAGTTTTCAATATTTTATGAAGTGGAAGAAGAATAATTTTTTTATTTTTAAGATTCCCATCAAGTTAAAAGGGAGGAAATTTGTTATTCAAATTTGTTTTTTAATTGTAAGCGAGACATTTGTTTATTCTGAAGATTTTTATAAAGTTGGAAGGGACGAAATTTTTGTAATTTCTTTTTTTTTCTGAATTGAGGCAAGGAAATTTTTCATTTTCAACATTTTTATTGAGCTTCAAGGGAGAAAATTTTGCTTTTCAATGTTTTCTGAATTGGAGAATGCAAATTTTTAATTTTTAATATTTTTGTAGAGTTGGAAGGGACGAAATTTGGGTTATTTTTTTCTGAATTGAAAGAGGCCATTTTTCCTTTCTAACATTTTTATTGGATTGGTAGTGATGAGACTATGATTATTTTGTTTTGTTCTTTATTTCAAAAAGGCCATTTTTTCCTTTTAAGTTTTTCATTGAGTTGGAGGGGGGGGGGGGGACTTTTCACTTTTAATATTTTTTCTGAATTGGAAGAGGGTATTTTCAATTTAAAATTTATGTTGAGCTGGAAGATGGGAAATTTTGTTTTTCAATTTTTTTTAATTGGAAGAGGGGAATTCTTTGTTTTTAAAATTTTATGGAGTTCGAAGGATGAGAATTTTAGTTTTTAATTTTTGTTGAATCGCAAACAAACATTTTATATTTGCAAGATTTTTATCGAGTTTGAAAGGATGAAATTTTGGTTTTCAATATTTTATAAATTGGAAGAAGAATAATTTTTTATTTTTAAGATTTTTATCGAGCTTAACCCTTTCAGGGGCACTTTTTTCTTGTACATGAATTTTGGAAATCATAGGTTATGTGAGGGTTATCGGGGTCGCTGATCACGATTCCGACGTCAGAAATCCAAAATTCAAGATGGCGGATCCAACATGGCGACTATTTTAGGTTAAATTCGCGGCTTTTTTAGTAATGT
>JAUMHM010000005.1:17069452-17088387 GCA_032362435.1 Melikaiella ostensackeni | reverse complement strand
TGCTGATACCAAAATTATATAAGCTTCCAACTTTTATATTATATACTTTGATATGCATTTCGAAATTTTTTCAAGAACTTTAAAATAACAAAAATGAAAAGGAAGTAACAAGAATTTCGGTTTATTTTTGCAAGTAAGGTTGTTACTTACAAAATTACTGAATCTGATACCACGAATATGGTAAATTAGCTCTCGGCCGTCTATCGGTTAAAAAAGTAACTATGCTCTGTTAACAACGCAATTAACTTTTAGAAATCAACAAATATACAATTGTGAATACTTAAACAAATTTAACAATTAATAATAAGTATAAAAAACGAATAATAAATTTTTTTTATTAATTTTTTTTAAATTTCAAAATTTTTTTGACAAAAACTAGCGTACGAAAAATTCTGAAAAAAAAATACAAATGTTAGGTCGATGTATGAAGATCATGTAAAAAAACTTTCAGAACGTTTGCTTTTTGCGTTTACCAGAAAAAGATTTTTTTCTAAGAAAATCGGGGTTTTTCACTCTATTTGTTTATAACAAACTGATGAACAAATAAAAAATGCATTTTGCCCTGAAATTTATATAGCCTAGACACTCTGGATTCCAAAAAATGCTTACATGCATATACAAACTGTAAAAATATGAAAGAAATATGAAAAAAACTAAAAGCAAAACTTTGCTTTTAGTTTAGAAACGGCCCCTGAAAGGGTTAAGGAAGGGCATTTCGGTTATTTTTTTTTTATTGAAAATGGCCTTTTTTCTTCTTAAGATTTTTATTGGATTGGGAGTGATGAAATTTTTCTTTTCAATGCTTTCTGAATTGGAACAGGGAAATTTTTTTATTTTTAAGATTTTTATCGAGTTTGATGGGACTAAATTTTTGTTATTTAGTTTTGTTCTGAATTGAAAGAGGCCATTTTTTCTTTTTAACATGTTTATTGAGTTGAAGAGGGAAACATTTAATTTTCAATCTTTTTTCTAAATTGGAAGAGGGTGACTTTTTCTTCTTAACATTTTGATTGAGTTGGAAGATAAGAAATTATGATTTTTAATTTTTTCTGAATTGGACGTGAGACATTTTTTGGTTTTTAAGATTTTATCGTGTCGAATGGGTGGAAATTTCAGTTTCTAATTTTTGTGGAATTGTCAGGCGAACATTTTATATTTTTAAGATTTTTATCGAGCTGGAAGGGAGGCAATTTTGGTTATTTATTATTTTTTTTAATTGAAAGAGGCCTTTCTTTCTTCTTAACATTTTTATTGGATTGGGAGGAATGAAATTTTGGTTTTCAATGTTTTCTGAATTGAAAGAGGAGAATTTTTTGTTTTTAAGATTCTATGGAGTTGAAAGGTTGGAAATTTTAGTTTTCAATTTTCGTTGAATTGCAGACGGACATTTTATATTTTTAAGATTTTTTTATATTATATTTTATTTTTTTATAAATTGGGAGAAGGATGATTTTTTTATTTTTAAGATTTTTATCAAGTTTAAAGGGAGGAAATTTCGGTTATTTTTTATTTTTTTATTTAAAGAGGCCTTTTTTTCTCCTCAAAATTTTTATCAGGTTGGAAGAAATAAAACTTTGGCTTTCAATGTTTTCTGAATTGGAAGAGAGAAATTTTTTTATTTTTGAGATTTTTATCGAGTTCCAAGGGACGAAATTTTTGTCATTTACCTTTTTACTGAATTGAGAGAGGCCATTTTTTGAACAATTCTATTAAGTTGAAGGGGAGAACTTTTGATTTTCAATTTTATTTCTAAATTGGAAAAGGTTAATTTTTTTCTTTTTTAAGATTTTAAATTATTTGAAAGTTAAGAAGTGATGGTTTTCAATTTTTTTCTAAATTGGAAGATGGACATTTTTTTGCTTTTAAGATTTTATGGAGCTGGATAGGAGAAATTTTGGTTTTAAATACTTTATGAATTGAAATAAAGATAATTTTTTATTTTCAAGATTTTTATCGAATTTGAAGGGAGGGAATGTTAGTTTTTAATTTTTCTTCTGAATTCTAAGAAGCCATTTTTTAAAACATTTTTATTGGGTTGGAAGGAAGGAAATTTTGGTTTTCAATGATTTCTGAATTGGAGAATGGAAGTGTTTTTATTGTCAAGATTTTTATAGAATTAGAAGGGACGAAATTTTGTTTTTTTTTCTGAACTGAAAGATGCCATTATTTCTTTTTAAAATTTTTATTGAGTTGAAGAGGAAAACTTGTTAATTTCAATCTTTTTTCTAAATTGGAAGAGGGTAATTTTTATTCAATATTCTTATTGAGTTGGAAGAGAGGAAATTTAGGTTTTCAATATTTTCTGAATTGGACGAGGGAAATTTTCTTATCTTTAAGATGTTTATCAAGTTCGAAGGGAGGAAATTTTTGTAATTTAGTTTCTTTCTTAATCAAAAGAGGCCATTTTCCAAAACAATTTTATTGAGTTGAAGAGGAGAACTTTCGATTTTCAATTTTATTTATAAACTGGAAGAGGGTAATTTTTTCTTTTCAACATTTTAATTGAATTGAAAGATAGGAAATTATGGTTTTCATTTTTGTTTGAATTGGAAGAGGGAAATTTTTTTGGTCTCAAGATTTTGTCGAGTCGAAAGGGTGGAAATTTTAGTCTTTAATTTTTGTTAAATTGTCAGATGGACATTTTATATTTTTAAGATCTTTATCGAGTTGGAAGGGGGGAAATTTTGGTTTTATATAGTTATAATTTTTTATTTTTAAGATTTTTATCGAATTCGAAGGGAAGGAATTTTAGTTATTTGTTTTTTCTTCTGAATTCTGAGAGGTCATTTTTTAAACATTTTTATTGGGTTTGAAGGAAGGAAATTTTGATTTTCAATGTTTTCTGAATTGGAGAACGGAAATTTTTTTTCTGAATTGAAAGAAGCCATTTTTTAAAAAAATTTTCATTGAGTTACAGGGGGAAACTTTTTAATTTTAATATTCTTTCTAAATTGGAAAAGAGTAATTTTTGTTAATATTCTAATTGAGTTGGAAGAGAGGAAATTTAGGTTTTCAAATTTTTCTGAATTGGAAGAGAGACTTTTTTTGTTTTTAAGATTTTATCGAGTAGGAAGGGAGGAAATTTTGATTTTCAAGTTTTTTTAAAATGGAAGAGGCACTTCTTTTATTTTTATCACTTTTATTAAGTGGCCGGGGGGGGGGGGGGATTTGGTAGTTTTTACATTCAGATGAAAAAAGGAACATTTTACTTTCAATTTTGTGCTGAATTAGAAGAGGGACATGTTTTATTTTTTAAGTTTTTATTAATGTGAGTTAAAAGGAAGGATTAGTTTTAATTTAGATCATTGAGAATGATAGCGTGTATTTATTTTTTTACCAGTAATCGGTGAATTGCTCAATTTATGAAAGTTTAAAATTTTCAATTTTACAGTTCAATGGCATTTAATTTTAAATTGTTTAATTGAAATGCGTTAAAAGCTTCCATTTTATACGTGTAAATTATTGAACGCTTGAATCGAAATTTTCTGAATTAAAAATTGTTTAAGCTTCAATTTTTTAAATTTGAATCTCAAAAGTTCCACTTTGAGTGCTTCAATTTGCAGTTCAGTTTACTTCAAATGAAACAAATTTCAGTTTTGAGAGTTCGAATTTTTGAATTCCAATGACCGTGAACAATTCTGGCGAACCGGGAAATGACCGGGAATTTTTTTCCTTAATTTAAACGGCCACCCCGTTATTTATTTTTTTTTTAACTTTTACTTTTTCAAATTTCAGGACTAAATTGCATTATGTTTATGAAACATGAAAAAAATATTCAAAACTTTATACTCACATACCTCATGTCTCATTTTTGGAAATTTAAAATGAACTTTCTATGTGTTTATTTATTTAGAATGAAGATTTAACTCAAAAATATTTGTTTTTGCAGGAATTCTTTGTAAATAATACAATAGAAGAATTAATAATGGGAATGTCTTCACAAGTAGCAGAAAAGGAAGACAACCTGCTGAGCAACGACATTCGAAATCATCTTTTTGGCCCCATGGAATTTTCAAGAAGGGACCTAGGGGCCTTAAATATAATGAGGGGTCGTGATAATGGACTTCCTGATTATAATTTAGCGAGAACTTATTTCCAATTGTCTCGAAGAAAAACTTGGAATGAAATCAATCCTGAACTTTTTAATAAAAATCCCAGTTTGCTGAGAACTTTGATGGAAATCCATGCCAATAATTTAAATAATATCGATATTTATTTGGGTGGAATGTTGGAGTCGAGAAATGGACCTGGGGAACTTTTCACAGCTGTCATCAAAGATCAGTTTCTTCGGTTAAGAGACTCTGACAGATTTTGGTTCGAGAATGAGGAGAATGGGTGAGTTTCCAAAATTATTTTTTGATACTAAAATTTTTTTTTTCATTTTTTATTTTATTTGCAATTCAAAAATGGTTAATCTGGAAGCCTTACATTCTCGAAAATAACAACTGAAAGGTGAATTCTGAAAATTAAAATTGTAATTCATTTGAATTTTTCATGTTTTCTGTTTGGAAATTATTAAATTGTTTTTGCTTGCTACAATTTAGATTTGAAAAATCTCGTCATCTTTTTTCCCTAGTCGTAACTAATACACATTTTTATAACTTTGTTTCACAATTCTCAAGTTCTTATTTCATTTCTTTAGTACAATACAAAAACTTTGACCTTCTCACGAAACATTTTCCTGAGGAATTTTCTCACAGCTTATTAAGGTCTCAACCCACTAATCAGCATCTTATATATTTATCAAATTAATACTACATTCTCGTTAATGAAAATATTTTTTTATGATTTCTCTTTACTATTTGTATTTTGTAATCCTACACTTTTTCGTATTTCATTTTGAAAAATTGAAAAATTAAAAATACAATCTGAAAAATCAACTTTCAGTAAGGGAGCGTCCATTAATTACGCAAGGCTTTTTTGTGTGGGTGGGGGGGATCTTCCTAATCCTTACTTGAGGGGGGGGGGGCAAAGCATTTTTTACTTAAATTTTCTGTTTCTGATAATTTTTTTAAAAATATGCTAATTGAAACCAGTCTTGGCTGTTAAAATCACTTTTCATAACACATGCATGATTTCAGCCCTTTCCAGTGCCTACAAGGCGAGGCTAAAGTTCTACTTTTCAGTCCCTAGGGAATAAGATAGTATATTGTGTACCCAGGAATTAAAAAGACGTTTGCCTCCTTGGTGCACACGATATTTTATGTAACAACCCTAACGAAAGTTCCGGATAGGAATTCCTTCCGAGTCATTCCGAATTATTCCGAAGTCTGTATCCAAACCAATCCGAATCAATCCGAACTAGTCCGAAAACAATTCTACATTTCGTTCGATCCAAAATGGTTAAAAATTAATCCGACTCAATCCGGTTCAATCCGAATCAATCCGAACCAAATTTTCAATCCGAATGAATCCGAACTCGGATTGATATATACTGAATTTTCAATCCGAATGAATGCAAGTTCGGATAGAATCAGATTTATACGGATTGAAAATCGGTTTAGGTCAATCCGAATTCGGATTGAATCGAATTATGTTGGATTAATTTTTGACCGATTTAGATCGAGCAAAATTGTGAACTTTTTCGGATTGGTTCGGATTGGTTCGGAATGATTCGAAATGAATTCCTATCCGAAACTTCCGTTAAGGAAAGGTATGACTTACAAGTTTATCACGTCTGACATTTGAGATTAGGTTGACGCTGATAAAACGAAAAAATCATGCCGGCGTAACATAAAGTACTTTTTACTACCTAGGGAGTAAAAAGTGACGTCAGAGGTGAATAATGAATATTATCAAGCGATTAATTGATCGCGATTACAGATTGAACCAACACGAAGACTTAAGCTGCCATAAATGACTAAAATTTACCATAAATTACCATAAATTATAAAAAATTTCAAAATCTGCTAAATTTACATTAAAATAAAAATAAAGTTTCGAAAATTCCTTTATATGAGCAGAAATCATACCTTTGTTCCAATCTTGTCTGAAATCATGCATTTGTTATGAAAAATATCCATTGCCGGTTCAAGAAAAAATGCGCCACTAAGCTTTAGATTTTTAGGTGCCCCCCCCCCCAACCTTCAAATTTGATTTAAAAATCAACAAATAATGTTTAATAACAAATTTTCATTTTTGACGACATCGAGGGGCTACATAATTTCTCATGAAATCTGGTGTACAATCTCTATGCAATCTCGGTGTAGTTTGTTTAGAAAATCATCAAAAAATATCGAATAAAAAATTTGCATTGCTAAACATCTCTCGCAACATAACTTGATGAGAATTAAAACACTGGGCGTTTGTTTATAAAAATAAAATTAATATCAAACGGCCAATTTTATTCACTAGACATCACTGGGAACATGATTTAAGGAGAATCAATTGTGAGAGAAAAAACGATTTCTTTCTGCTTTTAAATGACAACACTGGGCATTTGTTTATGTAATTTTTTTATAAAATTAAGATAAAATTTATGATGACAAATAATTATCAATGAACACAACTTGCAACGTGATTCAAGGAGAATCAAGAAAACAAACCATTTTTTTTTGCCTATGAATGTCCACAGTGTGAATTTGTTTATAAAATTTGTTTATGAAATTAGTAGAGAATATCACATGAGCAAATTTTCATGATCAAGTGTCACTTAGTCGATTAAAACAAGTAATTTTAACGCAGCAGTATACTTTGTGAAAAAAATCCATAAATTCATTTCAAAAATCCATAATGCTGCCTATTTGTTAATTTAATTTGTGTATAATATTTAACTTCACAACTGACAATTTTTTTTTTCAAATACCATTGCGCATTTAATTCAAGCGATACTGAGCATAGAAAGAATTATTACAAGAAGATAAAAAAAAATGAAAAAAGACATTTTTTCGCTATTGGCATTAACATAAAAGTTTAAACAAACAAAAGTTAAAAATTTTGCCCACACAGATCTCTTTGAAATTGAATGTTGAATTTTTCTAAAAGAAAAATCCGCAGTCGGACAAGAAGTTGCTGCTTCAAGTTATTTTGAACCTCGTTTTTTTTATTTCACGACACTGCGAGGCGCCCCCTTCGGTATGGTTCCCCTAGGCATTTGGCGACCTTTGCCTAATGGGTAAACCGGCACTGAAAATATCGTATGCACCAAGAGGAAGGGCACTTTTTACGACTCGTGTATTTTTTCAGTACTCGTCTCGGGTTCACGCTCACGCTCATTCACTCGTCTCAGGCTCACGCTCACGCACTCGCCTGCGGCTCGTGCACGCTCACCTACGACTCGTACTGAAAACACACACTTATCAAAAAAGTCCTCATTCTTCCCCTTGTTGTATAATATACTATTCACACTATTATGCAGATTATTTCATTATTTCATTTATTTTTTATTTATCATGTAACATTTCATATTACGTACACCCAATGAAATAATATAGAGTCGAGAAGTTAACCATTCTTTAAATCCGATGTGAACCTTTCATGACATCTCGTGGAATCTCTGGAAATCTTTGGATTCCTTGAATATCCTGTAAATTCTTTTGAAAATTTTGTAATTTTTTCAACTTTTCTTAAACAATGTGAGAATTTCTTGAAATCCTATGAATTCTATGGACATCATACATAAGCTCTTGAAATCCCTTTAAAACGACTGAGTTCCCTGCGAATTCCTTAAAATCACTTAAATGTGTAAAAATCCCTCAAGATTCTTTGAAATTTCATGAAATCTTTTGAAATCCATGAAATCGTTTGAAATCTCCAAATCCGCAAAAAATCACGTATAATCTTTTAAAATACGTGGAAATCTCTTAAAATATCTAAAAATCGGTAAAAACCTTGAAATTCCGTGAAATATTTCGAAATATTATGAGATCCACTGCAATTCCTTTTAAAATTCATTGAAATCTTTAAAATCCGTGGAAGTCTTTGCGAATCTCTTAAAATCCCTTAAAATGTTTTAAAATCCTTTATAATTTTTTGAAGCCATTAAAATTCCTCGAAATCTGTTAAAATCCTTTATAATCTTCGAAAATCCTTCAAAATTCAATTAAGTCTTTTAAAATCCTTGAAATCGATAGCATTTTCAAAATCCCATAAAAATCCCATATAATCCCTTAGGATTCGTGGAAATCCTTTAAAATTTCTAAAAATCAGTTAAAAACCTCAAAATTCCGTGAAATATTTGGAAATATTATGAGATCCCTTAAACTCTTTGAAATGCCTTTAAAATTCATTGAAATCTTTAAAATTCGTTGTATTCTTTCCAAATCTCTTCAAATCCCTTAAAATATTGTAAAATCCGTTAAAATCTTTTAAAAGTAATTAAAATTCCTCGAAATTGCTTAAAATCGCTTGAAATCTTAAAAATTTCATGAAAATCCCACACAATCCTCTAAAATCTTCAAAAATCGATTAAAATTTTAAAAATTCTGTGTTATATTTCGAAATATTAAGAGACCTCTTGAATTATTTGAAATGCCTTCAAGATTCATTGAAATCTTCAGAATCTGTCGTAATCTTTCCGAATCTATTGAAATCCCTTAAAATATTGTAAAATCCGTTAAAATCTTTTAAAAGTCATTAAAATTCCTCGGAATCGCTAAAAATCCTTTATAATATTCGAAAATCCTTTGAAATTCCGTTAAATATTTTGAAATCCTTGCAATCGGTTGAAATCATCAATACTCATGTAATCCTTGGAATTCCGTGAAATATTTCGAAATATTACGAAATCCCTTGAAATCTTTGCAAACCCTTCAAAATTCATTGACTTATTTAAAATCTATGTAAATCTTTCCGAATGGCTTAAAATCCCTTAAAATATTTTTAAATCAATTAAAATCTTTAAAAAGCCATGCACATTTCTCGAAATCCGTTAAATCCTTTATAATATTCGAAAATCCTTTGGAATTCAGTTAAGCGATTTGAAATCCTTGAAATCGCTTGAAATCTTCAAAATCTCATAAAAATTCCATATAATCCTTTAAAATCTTTAAAAATCGGTTGAAATACTTTAAATTCTGTGATATATTTCGAAATATTAATAGGTCCCTCGAAATCTTTGAAATGTCTTTAAAATTTATTGAAATCTTTAAAATTTGTCGTAATGTTTCCGAATCTCTTGAAATCGCTCAAAATATTGTAAAATCCGTTAAAATTTTTTAAAAGTCATTAAAGTTCCTCGAAATCGCTCAAAATCCTTTATAATTTCCGAAACTCATTCGAAATTCCGTTAAATATTTTGAAATCCTTACAATCGCTTGAAATCATCAATACTCATGTAATCCTTGAAATTCCATGAAATATTTCGAAATATTACGAGATCCCTTTAAATCTTTGAAGTCCCTTGAAATCCTTTATAATATTCGGAAATCCTTTGAAATGTCGTTAAGTCTTTTAAAATCTTACGAAATCCTCTAAAATCTATGGATATACTTTGGAATCCTTTTAAATCTCTTTAAATCTTTTTAAATCCCGTGAAATCATAGAAACCTCTTAAAATCTCGTAAAGTCCTTCGAAATCCAATTAAAATCCCCTGGCATCTTTCAAAATTGGTGAAAATACTCTGGTATCTCTTAAAATCTTAAAATTCTTTGTAATCTGTAGAAATTGTTCTTGATTCCTTAAAATCAATAAAAATCCGTGAAAATCCCATAAAATCTCTTGAAATCTGATTAAACTTCTTGAAGTCCCTTAAAATCTTCTAAAATTCCTTTGAAAAAATTGAGATTCTCTTTGAGAGAAAAGCTTTGGAAATCTCGTTAAATTCCATCAAAATCGTGTAAACATTCGAAATACCTAAATAAACATGAAAATGAAATCCTTGAAATTGAAATCCTTTCAAATCACTGGAGATCTTTCTAATCTTTTAAAATCCCTTGAAATCTTCTGAAATCTCATTTACAGTGAAAATAATTATATATTTTTGATATATTGAGTGAAAATATAAACGTCTTACGTGAAAAGGCAGGAGAGGTCACAAAAATCTTACGAATCCTCACAATTGGGAAGAGGGGGTTTAAACATTCAAAAATCGTCCTTACGTAATCAGTAGACATTTTTTAATAATGAGATATTCAAGTACATTTAATACATAAACTTGGAGCATTTTCAAACTTAATTTTGCTAATAAACATTTTGAAATTTTTGTAGAACTTTCACTAAAAGTGAAATTGAGGATATCCGTCGTGTAACTTTGTGGGACGTGATTACAAACACGACGTCCGTCAGTCCAGATACAATCTAACAAAAAGTATTCGTTTGGACAGTAAAGGTCCCATGTCCATTAAAATCCTTTTAAAGACATTAAAATTCCCTGAAGTTCGTTAAAATCCTTTGTTATATCCAAAAATCCTTTGAAATTCAGTTAAATCTTTTGAAATCCTTGAAATCGCTTGAAATCTTTAAAATCTCATAAAAATCCCATATAATCCTTCAGAATTCGTTGAAATTCTTTAAAATCTTCAAATCGGTTAAAATCCTTGAAATTCCGTGAAATATTTCGAAATATTATGAGATCCTTTGAAATCTTTCAAATTCCCTTAAAATTCATTGGAATCTTTAAAATCCGCGGGAGTCTTTCCGAATCTATGGAAATCCCTTAAAATATTGTAGAATCCTTCAAAAATTTTTTTAAATCATTGAAATTCCTCGAAGTCGCTTCAAGTCCTTTATAATATTCGAAAATCCTTTGAAATTCAGTTAAGCGATTTGAAATCCTTGAAATCGCTTGAGAAAATTGTAAAATCCGTTGAAATCTTTTAAAAGTTATTAAAATTCCTCGAAATTGCTTAAAATCCTTTATAATTTTCGAAAATCCTTTGAAATTCGGTAAAATATTTCGATATATTACGAGATATCTTGAAATCTTTGAAATCCCTTTAAAATTAATTGAAATATTTAGAATCCGCGTGAATCTTTCCGAATGTCTTGAAATCCCTCAAAATATTTTAAGATTCTCGAAAACTTTGAAATCCCTTAAAATCCTTTATGATATTTGGAAATCCTTTGAAATGTCGTTAAGTCTTTTGAAATCTTATGAAATCCTCTGAAATCTGTGGATGTACTTTGGAATCCTTTTAGGACTCTTAAAATCTATTGAAATCGCTTGAAATCATCGAAACCTCTTGAAATCCCGTAAAATTCTTTGAAATCCGATTGAAATCCCCTGACATCCTTCAAAATTCGTGAAAACACTTTGGTATTGCTTAAAATCTTTAAATTCTTTGTAATCTGGAAATTGTTCTTGATTCCTCAAAATCCATTAGAATCCGTCGAAATTCCGTAAAATCTCGTGAAATCTGATTAAACTTCTTGAAGTCCCTTAAAATCTTCTAAAATCCCTTGAAAAAATTGAGATTCCCTCTGAGAAAGAAGCTTCGAAAATCTCGTTGAATTCTGTCAAAATTTTGTAATTCTTTGAAATACTTAAATAAATATTAAAATCCTTTGAAGTCTCTCGAAATCCTTCAAAATCAATGGAAATCTTTCTAATCTTTTGAAATCCCTTGAAATCTTTTGAAATTTCGTTCATAGTTAAAATAATGGACATATTTTTGATATACATTTTGAGTAAAAATATAAATATCTGACGTAGAAAGTGGGGGGGGGGGGAGTCACAAGAATCTTGCGAATCCTCACAAAAGAGGGGAGGGGGTCTAAAATTTAAAAAATTATCCTCACGTAATCAGTGGACGTTTTTTAATAATTACATATTTAAGTAAATTTAATATACAAATTTGGAGCATTTTTAAACATAATTTTGCTAATAAACAGTTTGAAATCTTTGTAGAATTTTCACTAAAAATAAAATTGAGGATATCCGTCGTGTCCATCAATCCAGATGCATCCAAAGAAAAGTATTCGTTTTAACAGAAAAGGACCCGTGTCTATTAAAATCCTTTTAAAGCCTTTAAAACTCCTTGATATTCGTTAAAATCCTTTGTGATATTCGAAAATCCTTTGAAATTCTGTTAAATATTTTGAAATCATTGCAATCGCTTGAAATCATCAAAATCTTATGCAATCCTTGGAATTCCGATAAATATTTCGAAATATTACGAAATCTATTGGGATATTTGAAATCCCTTCAAAATTAATTGAAATCTTTAAAATCCGTGTGAATCTTTCCGAATCTCTTGAAATCCCTTAAAATATTGTAAAATCCATTAAAATCTTTTACAAGTTATTAAAATACCTCGAAATCGCTTAAAATCCTTCACAATATTCGAAAATCCTTTGAAATTCCGTGAAATATTTTGAAATATTACGAAATCCCTTGAAATCTTTGAAATCCCTTTAAAATAAATTTAAATGTTTCAAATCCGTGTGAATCTTTCCGAATATCTTGAAATCCCTTAAAATATTTTAAGATCCTCGAAAACTTTGAAATTCTCTAAAATCCTTTATAATATTCGGAAATGCTTCGAAATGTCGTTTAGTCTTTTGAAATCTTATGAAATCCTCTAAAATCTGTGGATTTGCTTTGGAATCCTTTTAAATCTCTTAAAATCTTTAAAAATCCCGTGAAATCATCGAAACCTCTTAAAATCCCGTAAAATCCTTTCAAATCCTTTGAAATCCAATTAAAATCTCCTGACATCCTTCAAAATTCGTGAAAACACTCTGGTATCTCTTAAAATCTTAAATGTCTTTGTAATCTGGAAATTGTTCCTAATTCCTTAAAATCGATGAATATCCGTCGAAATCCCGTAAAATCTCTTGAAATCTGATTAAACTCTTCGAAGTCCCTTAAGTTCTTATATAATCCCTTGAAAAAATTGAGATTCTCTTTGAGAGAAAAGCTTCGGAAATCTCGTTGAATTCCGTTAAAATTTAAAATCAGAATTTCGAAATATTACGAGATCCCTTGAAATCTTTAAAATCCGTTTAAAATTAATTAAAATATCTAAAATCCGTGAGAATCTTTCCGAATGGCTTGAAATCCCTTAAAATATTTTGAGATCCTCGAAATCCTCGAAATTCCTTAAAATCCTTTATAATATTCGGAAATCTTTTGAAATGTTAAGTTTTTTGAAATCTTACGAAATCCGTCGAAATTCCGTAAAATCTCTCGAAATCTAATTCAACCCATTGAAGTCCCTTAAAATCTTATAAAATCCCTTGAAAAAATTGAGATGAGAGGAGAGCTTTGGAAATCTCGTTGAATTCTGTCAAAATTTGGTAATTCTTTGAAATACTTCAATAAATATTTAAATCCTTTGAAGTCTCTTTGAAATCCTTTAAAATCATTGGAAATCATTCAAATCTTTTGAAATCCCTTCAAAAATCGTCTAAAATTTCAAAAATTAATCTTACGGAATCAGTGGACGTTTTTTAATAATTAGATATTTGAGTAAATTTAACACATAAACTTGAAGCAACTTTAAACATAATTTTGTTAATAAAAATGTTGTAATTTTTGTAGAATTTTCACTAAGAGTGAAATTGAGGATATCCGTCGTGTAACTTTGTGGGACGTGATTACAAACACGACGTCCATCAGTCCAGATGCAATCCAACGAAAAGTGTTCGTTTGGACAGAAAAGGACCCATGTCCACAGCCCTTTCAACTCGCAGCTTCAATGCTTGATTCCTGCGTGCCATTTCAACGTTACGACTACTTCGAGGTAAAATCGTTTAAAGAGGCTTTTCCAATTTCTCTTATGTCTTCTTGGATTCTTCATCGCTTATGCAATGCAGGAAAATCTATTTGACGTTTCACCTGAGCGCTACGAATTGTGAAAGCGGAAGGCAATTTTTATTAGAAACTCTGCACTTGAACGCAATCAACTTAAAATTAAACCTTGTTAATTGCAAATCGTAAATTACACCTTCTAATTAGAAATATAAAAAGAAACTTATTATTCATAGCATTTTTTAAAAACATTTTTTATTATTTCTTTGTAAAATTGCACAAGCATGAAATTAGTTTTAGAAAATGATAATTTTTTATTAGAAACTCTGCACTTGATTGCAATCAAATTTAAATTAAATCTTGTTAATTGAAAATTGTAAATGACACCATCTGATCAGAATTCTAAAAGGAAACTTATTATTAACTGCATTTTTTGAAAACATTTTTTTTTTATTCATTTGAAAAATTGCACATGCAAGAAATTATTTTTAGAAAATGATAATTTTTTATTGGCATCTCTGCACTTGAGCGCAATCAAATTCAAATTAAATCTTCTTAATCGCAAATTGTAAATTATACCTTCTGATTATAATTCAGGAAAGAAACGTATTTCTTACTGCATTTTTTAAAAACATTTTTTATTATTTATTTGAAAAATTGCACAAGCAAGAAATTAGTAATTTTTTATCAGGAACTCTGTCCTTGAGCGCAATCCAGTTAAAAAAACCTTCTGATTAAGATTCAAAAAGAAACGTATTCCTTATTGCATTTTTTAAAAACATTTTTCATTATTTATTTGAAAAATTGCACAAGCAAGAATTAGTTTTGGAAAATGAATTTTTTTATTAGAAACTCTGCGCTCGAGCACAATCAAATTCAAATTAAATCTTGTTAATTGCAAATTGTAAATTACGCCTTCTGATTAGAATTCTAAAGAGAAACTTATTATTTATTGCATTTTTTAGAAATATTTTTCATTACATATTCGAAAAATTGTGCAAGCAATAAATTATTTTTAGAAAGTGATAATTTTTCAGTATAAACTCTGCACTTGAGCGCAATCCAATTCAAATTAAATCTTGTTAATTGAAAATTGTAAATTACACCATCTGATTAGAATTCCAAGAAGAAACTTATCATTTATTGCATTTTTAAAAACATTTTTTATTATTTATTTTAAAAATTGCACAATTTTTAGACAAACAACAAAGTTCGGTTCACTATCAAAAAATAAAAAAATGGAAATGTGACATGATTGAATCATCAGATACTTTTGTTCTTATAAAAGTATTAGGTAATACAATAGAATCACAGCTTTTCTCAATTTCATCCTTTTAGTTGCAATTTTTACTTCAAAAGCTTTAATTTATCATCAAAAATAAAAATCATTATTTTCAAATAATTCCAAATAATTTCAAATTCGTAGATTCATAATTAAACGAATTGTTCAAAATTGAACCATTTCAAATTGAAAGTACAAATAGTTGATGATTTTTTTAATAACTGCGAATTGTTCAAATTTCCGAGTGCTAAATTTTCTATTTTAAATTTTACCATTTTAGTTGTTCGATTTTGTAAATTTTTTATTTGGAACTGAAATTGTTAAATTTTAAAAAGTATAAATCACAATGTATCAATCATTAATTTTAAACGATTGAAAGTAAAATAATTCAAATTTAAAAGATTTTCGTGTAAGAAAAGTTTTAATTTCACAATTCTAATTTGAAAAGTGTTCAGTTTCAAATGAAGTTTAAAATCGTTCAATTTAGAAAGTTTCTAATGTTTGAAATGTTTAATGAGAATATCAATAAATTTAATAAATCTATTTGAATTTGATTAAAAAAGGTTACCATGCACAGATACACATAACTTTATAGTATTTTCTATTTTAGAATAATAAAATATGTAAGAAAAATCTTCATAAGAAAGTAAATTTCACATTGATTTTAAAGATTTTTTATTTTAATAAGAAAATAGATAGATTGACCAAATAACATTTGATAATAAAAAATGTTTTATTTATATTTTCAGGTAATATTTGAATTTAAGTAATATATGTTTCATTATTTATAACTGTAGTTATCCTATAACTTACCCATGATGAGGAAGTTTAAACTGGCTTCGAAACATGTTGGTCCCCAGTAGTATAAAAGACAGAAAAAAGAAAGAGTGTTAGGTTGGTTTTGGATGACTCTTTCCTTTTTCTTTCTTTTTTTCTCTTTTTTTGTTTGTACATTTATTGTATATTTGTCTCTAATGAGCCGGAAAAGCAGGTAGTCTCGAAGTCTAGTTTTGATTTGTGAACTTTTTGGGTGTTCCTTCTTCAGTACGCAAAAAATTTTGATAAGAAAGTAGATTTCATTTCAATCTTTAAGAAAAATTTAACAAACCAATTTCATAATTGAAAATTTTTTTTTCCAGGGAAGTGAATTAATGTATATTTATGCCTGCATTTTCCTCTGCCTGGTACCATTTGTGTGCGCCGCTGCAGGATATGGTCTAGTCAAATTGCAAAATAAGCGAAGAAGAAAATTGAAAATTCTTCAGGAAGCGCTTCGAAAACAAAGGGACGTAGGTCGACTTTATGTAGACAAAATGATCGTTAGAGAATGGTTACATGCCAATCATCGACGATTAGTAAAAGTGAAATTTGGACCGGAAGCTGCACTCCATATTGTTGATAGAAAGGGCGAAAATCTCAGGACCTTGGACTTCACCAATGTCAACTCTATCAGTATTGAAGAATCTCAGGTTTTTACGTTTTATAAACTATTTTTTTAGTTTGGGAATCTCAATATTATTTAGGGAACGTCCATTAATTACGTAAAGGTGATTTTTGAAATTTTAGACCCCATCCCCGCTATTGTTAGGATTCGTAAGATTTTTGTGACCCTTTCCTCAAATTTTATGAGATTTCAAGGGATTTCAGGAGATGCCGAAGGACTTCGACAGTTTTTAGAGGTTTTGAGGATTTAACACCGATTTCCGCGAATTAAAAAAGATTTTGAGGATTTTCAAGGATTTTAAGAAATTTTAAGCAGTTTCGATGTTTTCGCGGAATTTCAAAGGATTTTGAGAGAATTCAAAAGATTCCAAAGTGTATCCACGGATTTTAGAGGGTTTCATAAGATTTCAAAAGATTTAATGAAATTTCAAAAGAATCTCGAGTTTTATAAGGGATTTTAAGGGATTTCGAGTATTTTAACCGATTTTTAAAAATTTTAGGAGTTTCCATGGATTTAAAAAACTTTTAGGGTATTCCAGGCGATTTCAAAGGATTTCGAGAGGTTTCACAGATATAAAGTTATTTTAACAGGTTTCATGAATTTAAAGAAATTTTACCAAGCACAATTTCAGAAAGAATCTCAATTTTTTTGGTGATTTACCAGATTTGAAGGGAGTTCGGAGAGTTTAATAAGATTTCAAGAGATTTTACGGGATTTCAAGAAATACCGAAGGGTTTCGACGGTTTTTAGAGATTTTGAGGGATTTGAATGAAGTAACAACGTTTTCCGCGGATTGCAAACGATTTTAAGGGATTTCAAGGAATTTTAAGAGACATTAAGCGGTTTCGATGATTTCACGGGATTTCAAATGATTTTAAGAGATTCCAAAAAATTCTAAAGTATATCCACGGATTTTAGAGGATTTCATAAGATTTCATAAGATTTCATAAGATTTAACGAAATTTCAAAAAGATTTCAAATTTCATAAAGGATTTAAGGTATTTCGAGTATTTTAACCGATTTTTAGAAATTGTACGAGTTTCCATGGGCTTTAAGGGATTATAAGGGATTCTTATGAAATTTTGAAGATTTCAAGCGATTTCAGGGATTTCAAAAGATTTCACAGAATCTCAATGAATTTAAGGGTTTTCATAGTTATTAAAGGATTTCAAGGTATTTCCAGGGAGCTCAATCATTTTAAAGGAATTTCAAGAGATTATGTACGATATAAATGGAATTCAGAGAATATTCACATGATTTAAAAAATTTTAAGGGACTGAAAAAATTTTGGGAAGAGTTCACGATATTTCAAAGAATTTCAAGAGATTTCAAAAGATTCTAAAATATAACCACGGATTTCAAAGAATTTTATCAGATTCCATAAAATTTGAAAGGTTTAACGGAATTTTAAAAGGATTTCAAATTTCATAAATTATTTTAAAGGATTTCGAGTATTTTAACCGATTTTCAGAAATTGTAGGATTTTCCGTGGATTTTAAAGGATTATAAGGGATTTTTATGGAGATTGGAAAATTTCAAGCATTTCAAAAGATTTCACAGAATTTCAAAGAATTTTAAGGGATTTCTATAGTTTTAAAAGGATTTTAAGGAGTTTACAAGGAGCTCAATCGTTTTAAATTAATTTCAAGAGAATATGTACGATATAAATGGAATTCAAGGAACTTTCACATGATTTGAAAAATTTTAAGGAACTCACACAATTTTTGAAAGAATTCATGGGATTTCAAAAGATTTAAAGAGATTTCAACTGATTCTAAAGTACATCCACGGATTTGAGAGGATTTCATAAGATTTCTTGAGATTTTAAAAGATTTAACGGAATTTCAAGAGATTTCTGAATTTCATAAAGAATTTTAAGGGATTTCGAATATTTCAACCGATTTTTATAAATTTTAGGGGTTTCCATGGATTTTAAAGGATTATAAGGGATTCTTATGGAATTTTGAAGATTTCAAGCGATTTCAGGGATTTTAAAAGATTTCATAGAATCTCAATGAATTTAAGGGTTTTCATAGTTATTAAAGGATTTCAAGGGATTTCCAGGGAGCTCAATCATTTTAAAAGAATTTCAAGAGATTATGTACGATATAAATGGAATTCGGGGAATATTCACATGATTTAAAAAATTTTAAGGGATTCACAAAATTTTGGAAAGGGTTCACGGGAATCCAAAGGATTTCAAGAGATTTCAAAAGATCCTGAAGTATAACCACGGATTTTAAAGCATTTCATCAGATTTCATAAGATTTGAGAGATTTAACGGAATTTTAAAAAGATTTCAAATTTCATAAAAGATTTTAAAAGATTATAAGGGATTTTTGTGGAGTTTGGAAGATTTCAAGCATTTCAAAAGATTTCACAGAATTTCAAAGAATTTAAAGGGATTTCTATAGTTTTTGAATGATTTTAAGGGGTTTACGAGGAGCTTAATCGTTTTAAAGGAATTTTAAGAGAATATGTACGATATAAATGGAATTTAGGGAACTTTCACATGATTTGAAAAATTTTAAGGAACTCACACAATTTTTGAAAGAATTCATGGGATTTCAAAAGATTT
>JAUMHM010000005.1:17027626-17041517 GCA_032362435.1 Melikaiella ostensackeni | reverse complement strand
AAAAGCAAAATGATGACATGTTTCTTTGGTTCAAGTTAAAGAAATTTCAGGTTCGACATATTTAACATTTTCCAAAATGCGTGCATATGAATCTCTAATGTTTCATTATTATTCACTAGTCAAAAGTATACATAATGAAAAATTTGTAATATATTTTGAACCAGTAGAACATTTTTGAATTTGAATTGAATAAATAATTTTGCGGCAAGCCTCCCGAATCCAATTGTTACACCTGCGGCTTGCCTCCCTGCGGCATCTCTCCCCCAAGAAAAATGTTAAGTCTTCCTCCAAAGTGGCAAAAGTGGGGCAAGTCTCCCGAACTCGATTGCCACATCTGCGGCTTGTCTCTCCAGCCGCAAGTCTCCCGGCTCTCCCGGCTGGAGAGACAAGCCACAGATGTGGCAATTGAGTCTGGGAGACTTGTCTCACTTTTGGCACTTTGGAGAAAGCCTTAAGATTTTCTTGAGGGAGAGGAGCCCTTTAAAATATTTCAAAATCTCGATACAAAACCAAAATCCCAAAGTTCCTAAATCACGAAAAAAATGTTTTCCTAAAAGCAAAATGATGACATGTTTCTTTGGTTCAAGTTAAAGAAATTTCAGGTTCGACATATTTAACATTTTCCAAAAGCGTGCATATGAATTTCTAATTTTTTATTATTGTTCACTAGTAAAAAGTATAGATAATGAAAAATGCGTAATAATTTTTGAACCAGTAGAACATTTTTGAATTTGAATTTTCAAATAAAAAAAAAAGAATAAGATATTAACCGATTTCCAAAATTTTTTCAACAATCTCTTAGAAGAATCTCTATTCTCGAATTTTTCAAGAATGGTGATTAATTATAACTGATATTGTGGATATAGTTGATTCTCCAAGTAGACAAAAAGTAGTTTTTATTTAATTTTATGTTATACGAGTGATAACTTTAATTACCCACAACCATTATTCATAATTTTATTTTAGATCCCCTTTTTAATACTTAAAAAAAAAATAATTTCAGGTTAGTAAAATCGGAGTCTTCAGCTGTGGGCCTCGACCATTAACAAAAAGCGTGATGTCCGCCTGTGATGAAGTGAATAAAGGTCGCCGATTGCCTTATTTTATCCACCATTTCGAGAACTTCGGCTAAAGTACTCGACACCAAGAAATCTTAGTTTTTAAATTAAACAATAATTTTATTTTTTTGAAACTATATTTTAAAGTTGTAAATAGACGCGAGAATGAGTGTGATTGTGCGTTTCTTATTTATGATACTTATGGTCTGAGCAAGACCTGAGGATTTTTTTTGTAAGTAATATTTAAATAATCAAATGTTATTTAATTTTGTGAGACGACAGAGCGCAGCGAATTTGATTCAACTCGAGTAGAATGATGTGCCGTGTAATTTAGCCTTTTATAAGTTATTAAGGACATCAGCAATAAATCAAAGCATTTGACATTTGAAAACTTTTTTCTGTATATATATCGTTCGTACGACCTTCCGCTTTATCAATACCTGTGAATAAATTAGCAAATAAGATAGAGTTTTTTTGCCAAAAATCCAAATAAGCTGAAGTATCATTTTAGGTTAAAAACTTGAAAGGCGTGAATTTGAACTTCACCAAAATGAGTAAACCGGTAAATCACTACCAAAGCATTAAATAAATTTAATTTAAACTTTTTTCTGAAAAAAAATTTTATTTGTAGAATAAGATACCGTAATTGAAAATGATATAAAGAAGAGGAATTGGAATTTAAAGCAGAAGACATGAATCTATTTGTAAATTTTTCAAAAATAATCAAGATTTTGTTGGCCAGGTTTAAAAAAAGTTGTCATAGTATTCTACTTTTGATTGGATAATTTTTTTCAGGATGTGTTTATATACTTCTTTGCATATTAAGAAATTTTACAGCATTTGTTTGACATCCGTGAAAAAAGGACGCCTCCAGCCACTGTCGGGCGTCGAACCCGAGCCTTCCCATTGCCGTTTGGGTGCTCTCACCACTAAGCTACGTTTTAAGAGGTTTAAGAGCTTGGCAGTTTTCAATAAAACAATTTAATTCGAATTTCTTTATGCAGATTCAATGGAGATTTATTATTTATGTTGTCATTGAATAAACTGAAGAATCAGAATTCTCAACTAAATACAACCTAACATCTACAAATATAATCGATTCACAAGTGAATTTATGGTGAATCTTACGGAAAATATAACAGTAATAAAATTCTAATCAAATATTTTTCTTCAGTAAATGTTTTTGTAATGTTTTTTTTTTTCAATTAGGTTTAATCAAATTAGACGAATTAGATGATTTTCAACCAAAATTATGAAACTTCAAACAAACAAACAAAAATTTTTAGCAAAGGAGATCAATTACCAACTAAGTGGCTGAATTTTCAAACAACAAGATGTATTTTGAACAAAGAAGATTAATGTTTTGCAAGAAGAGACGAATTTTCATCAAACTACATGGATTAGCAACCAAATAGAACAATGATCAACTAAAGAAGATAAATTTTCAACAAAAGAAATGAATTTTTAACGAAGTAAATTACCTTTCAAACAAGCAGTTGAATTTTCGATTAAAAGAAGATTTTTATTCTAAATCAAAAATGGTTATATTCAATCAAAAAAGATAAATTTTTAACCAAACAGTTCATTTTTAACCAAATTGTGGAAGCTTCAAGCCAAAAAGATTAATTTTTTTCAAAAGCAGTTGAATTTTCAACCTGAAAAAATGAGTTTTCAAAAAAAAGTTCACTTGCAACCAAATAGTTCAATTAATCTACCAAAATAGTTGAATTTTCAACCAAGAAAATGAATTTTCAATAAAAAAGGATGACTTTTTAACAAATTGATCAGAAGAAATTTCTATCGAAAGAGATGAAGTTTCAAACCAAAAAAATGAAATTCAACAAAAGAGTTGATTTTTCGACAAAGAAACATTTTTCAGTCAAGAAACAAAAACAATTTTAACCAAATTATTGAACTTTCAAACCAAAAAGGCGAATTTTCTACAAAGCACTTAAATTTTCAACAAAAAAGTCAATTTCCAACCAAAGAGTTCAATTTTCAATACAAAAAGACGAATTTTCAACAAAGAAGTTATTTCCAACCAAATAGTTTAGTTTTCTACATAAATCGTTGAATTTTCAAACCAAATTGACGAATTTTCTATAAATCATTTGAACTTGCAACCACAAATATGAATTTTCAACTAAAATGATGAATCTTTCACCAAAAAAATGAGTTGTTAACTGTTGAAAATTTTTTAAAAATGGCAACCCGTTTTCGAAAAATCGACATTTTCCAAAAAAATTTTATGGATTGAAATGTTTATTTATTAAATTCTCATGTAAAAGTATGTAAATATTACATTTTCCTACCAGAAAAGACGAATTTTCAAGAAATGCATTAATTTTCAACCAAAAAGTTGAATTTTCAACTTGAAAGATGAATTTTGAACCAACGAAATGAATTTTCAACCGAAATGATAAATCTTCAAACAAAAAAATAAATTTTTAGCAAAGGAGATCAACTTTCAACTTGGTAGTTGAATTTTCAAACAAAAATATGAATTTTGAACAAAGAAGATTCATTTTTTTATAAGAAAAGACGAATTTTGATTAAACTACATGAATTTGCTATCAAACAGTACAATGTTCCACTAAAAAATATAAATTTTAAAAAAATGAATTTTTAACAAAGTAGATTAACTTTCAACCAAACAGTTGAATTTTTGACCATAAAAAGATTTCAATTCTAAATTAAAAATGATTATATTTAACCAAAAAAGACGAATTTTCAACAAAACAGTTCAATTTTTAACCAAAAAAGAGGATTAGAAGAAATTCCTACCAAGAGAGATGAAGTTTCAAAGCAAAAAACGAATTTGAAAAAAGGGTTCAATTTTCAACCAAGAAAGATTTTTTAGTCAAGAAAGAAAAACAATTTCAACCAACTTGTGGAAGTTTCAAGCCGAAAAGACTAATTTTTTAAAAAAGCAGTTGAATTTTCAACCAAAAAGATGAATTTTCAACAAAAACGAATGACTTTTAACAAATTGATTAGAAAAAATTTCTGTCAAAAGAGATGAAGTTTCAAACCAAAAAACGAATTAAAAAAAAAGAGTTCAATTTTCAATCAAGCAAGATTTTTCAGTCAAGAAATAATAACAATTTCAACCAAATTGTGGAAGCTTCAAGCCAAAAAGATTAATTTTTTTTAAAAGCAGTTGAATTTTCAACCTGAAAAAATGAGTTTTCAACAAAAAAATTCATTTTCAACCAAATAGTTCAATTTTTCTACCAAAATAGTTGAATTTTCAACTAAAAAGATGAATTTTCAACAAAAAAAGATGCCTTTTTAACAAACTGATAAGAAAAAATTCCTATCCAGAGATGAAGTTTCAAACCAAAAAAAAAACAAATTTAACAAAAGAATTGAATTTTTAACAAAGTAAAATTTTTCGGTCAAGGAAGAAAAACAATTTCAACCAATTTATTGAAGTTTCAAGCCAAAAAGACGAATTTTCAATAAAACATTTGAACTTGAAACCAAAAATATGAATTTTCAACTAAAATGATGAATCTTTTACCAAAAAAAAGAGTTAACTGTTGAAAATTTAAAAAAAAAACGGTAACCCGTTTTTTAAAAATCGACTTTTTCAAAAAAAAATGTATGGATTGAAATGTTTATTTATTGAATTCTCATGTCAAATTATCTAAATATAACATTTTCAACAATTGTTTTTAATATAAAATTCGCTTTTCTTGAATTTTCAATTGTTGAAAATTCAACCATTAAAAAATAAAGAAAAAAGAGCATTTAAAATTGAATACTACGCTTTCTCATTTCAAGATGTTTTAAGAAACCCATTGACTCTTCTATTTTTATTGAAGTCTTTCTCCTTTTTTTAGGTAGAGTAGTTTCCTTAGGCATACCTTTCTTTCATTTTTTTAATTAAAATGAAAAAATGAAATTTGTTAGTACGATCAATTTTTTTATATAAATTTACTGAAAAAAGTAGCTTTAAATCGATAAAAAGTAGCAAAAAATAGTGGCCTTGAATTTGACATCCGTGAAAAAAGGAAGCCTTCAGCCACTGTCGGGAGTCGAACCCGAGTCTTCCAATTGCCGACTGGGTGCTCTCTTAAGAGCTATTTTAAGAGTTTGAAGAGCTTAAGAGTTTTGAATAAAACAGTTTAATTCCAATTTCTTTTCAATTTTTCTTCAATTTCTAAAAAAGAATTCCAAAAGATTTTAAGCCTAAAAAAGTATTAAAAATGTAAAAAAGTGTGGAACTTCGAAGCCCGCCCCAAACTGCACTAACGAATTCTGTATTTAATTCTTGAATAAAATGTAACTTCTTTAAGCTGATTTTAAAATCAAGGATCAATTTTATTTGAATCATGGATAAATAAATGAAAAGCTTTGATAAATTGTCAACATTTCCACATAAAAAATTAAAACATCTCTAATATTATTTCAAAACCTAATGTTATAATAAAGTGATTTTGAAATGAGTAAATAATTTTGAACGTTTTTATTAGGGATCCATATGGCATGTATTTTTTCTATTTACAAATATCTGACGCTTTTGCTTACACATTTAAACAAAACTAATAAATAAAATAAAATAATTTTATTTAAGAATTGTTAACTCGTGTTAACGGCTCTCCTTTGAGCAGGTGGAAATGGATAAGACCAGTTCGTTTTACTCGGCTCTTCATTTATTTCAGATGACTCATGTGACACGTAGCCACGATTTATCACACCTTCAGTATCATCTTGTTTTTCATGACTCAACTTCGATGATAATTGACTGAAAAATAAAATTTTTGATCATAAAAATCTCGAAAATGTCATTTTTACATTAAACTAAAGGGGAAGATGAGAGATTTAATAAGTTTAATAAGGAAAATGTATTTTTGAAGAATATCAAAATTAAATAAATTAAAAAATGCCCATCTTACCTCTTAAACTGTAAATATTCTAAATCAATGAATCTTGAATTGAAAAATCATAAAAATTTATAAACTTTAAATTACAAATCTATAAAATTGAATGAAGTTTAATTTTACATCATCAAAATTGAAAAATTTTCCAATTTAAATCTTTAAAATTGATCATAAAAATCTTGAAAATGAACTTTTTTACATTAAACTAAAGAGAAAGATGAAAGATTCAATAAGGAGAATGTATTTTTGAAGAATATCAAAATTAAATAAATTTAAAAAATGCTCATCCTACCTCTTAAACTGTAAATATTCTAAATTAATGAATCTTGAATTGAAAAATCTAAAATTTATAAACGTAAAATTACAAATCTATAAAACTGAATGAAGTTTAATTTTACATTTTCAAAATTGAAAAACTTCCAATTTTAAGTCTTCAAAATTGATCATAAAAATCTTGAAAATGAAATTTTTATATTAAACTAAAGAGGAAGATGAAAGATTTAATAAGGAAAATGTATTTTTAAAGAATATAAAAATTAAATTAATTCAAAGAATGCCCATCTTACCTGATAAAACGATCACCAAAGGACTCTTCTGCCTTCGGTAATTTTCTTCTTATATTTCTCGTGTCGAAACTTTCCTCTATGATAACATGTCTATCATATGGAGTATCATAATCTACTTCTAATATCGTGGAAAATTGATGTGGAAATATCATATCAATAGCTGTAATTACGATTCCAGCAAAAAGACACAAGATACCTAAAAAATAACAAAGCAAGGAGTAGAATTTTAAATTTAAACAATTAAAAATTAAAAAATGTTAAATTGAAGATTTTCAGGAGTAAACATTCATAAAACTGAAAAGTTTAAAAAGGGTAAATTAAAAATTGAAGGGTTGAGATTCCGCCAATTCTATTTAAAATGTCAATAGAATCTGTAAAAATGAATAATTTTCAATTCTATATCGTCAAAATTTAACTATTCCAAGAAAAGCATTTCAAATTACATAATTTTAATCTGTAAACATTTCAAATTAATGAATCTTTAATTGTAAATCTTAAAAATTCAAGATTTTCCAATTGCGAACCTATATAATTGAATAAATTTCTATTTTGCATCTTCAAAATTGAATAATTTTCCATTTTAAATGTTCAAAATTGAACTATTCATAAAAAAATACAAAATTGTATTATTTTCTATTTTACGTATTGAACATTCAAAAGTCTTCATTCGCAAATATTCATAATTGAAGAATTCTCCATTGTAAATCTTCAAAATTGAACAACATATTCCAAAAAAAATTTGTTACATCATTTTATACTATAATAATTTCAAAATAATGAAATTTTAATTGAATTGCATACAAATTGATGAATTTTAAACAGCAAGCCTATAAAACTGAATAAATTTCAATTTTAAATCTTCAAAATCGAACTGTTCAAAGAAAAATTCATTCAAAATTGCATGATTTTCTATTTTACACATTTAAAATTGAAAAGTCTTCAATTGAAAATATTTTAAGTTGAAGAATTTTCCATTGTAAATCTTTAAAATTAAACAACATATACATATTTCAATTTTAAATCTTCAAAATTGAACTATTCCAAAAAAATCTATAAAATTGAATAAATTCCAATTTTACATCTTCAAAATTGAATGATTTTCAATTTTAAATCTTCAAACTTGAGTAATTTTCAATTTTAAATCTTCAAACTCGAACTATTCCAAAAAAAAACTTTTAAGATGCATCATTTTCTATTTTACACATTTAAACCTGAAAAGTCTTCACTAGCAAATATTCAAAGTTGAAGAATTTTCCATTGTAAATCTTCAACATAGAACAACATATTTAGAAATTTTTTTTTTATTACATCCGTTTAAACAGAAAACGTTCCAAATTATTGAATCTTGAATTGAAAATCAAAAACATTTATGAATTTTAAATTGACAATCTAGAGAATAGAATTAATTTTAAATTAACATCATCAAAGTGGAATAATTTTATAATTCAAATCTTCAAAATTGAACAACATATTCAGAAAAAAAATTTTTATCACATCCTTTTAAACTGAAAACATTTCAAATTATTGAATCTTGAATTGAAAATCAACAAAAATTATGAATTTTAAAATGAAAATCTATAAAATTGAATTCATTCTAATTTAACATCTTCAAAATTGAATAATTTTATATTTTAAATCCTCGAACTTCAACTATTCCAAAAAAATCATTCTAAATTACATCATTTTAAACTGTAAGCATTTCAGATTGATGAAACTTCAGTAGAAAATCATAAAATAAATTCAAATTTTAAATCTTCAAAATTCAATCATTTTTGATTTTAAACCTTCAAACTTGAATAATTTTTAATTTTTAATCTTGAAACTTGAACTATTACAAAAAAAAATTGCATCATTTTCTATTTTACACATTAAATATTGCAGAGTCTTCAATTGCAAATATTCAAAATCGAAGAATTTTCCATTGTAAATCTTCAAAAATGAACTACAAATGACAAAAAAACGTTCAAAATTACATAATTTTAAACCACGAACATTCCAAAATTAATGAATCCTGAATTGATAAACATAAAATTTTTTGAATTTTGAATTACAAATCTATAAAATTGAATAAATTTTAATTTTTCATCTTCAAAGTAAAATAATTTTCCATTGTAAATCTTCGAAATTGAACTACATCACATAACATCATCATAAAATTTATCGAATTTCAAATTACAAATCTATGAAATTGAATAAACTTTAGTTTTACATCTTCAAAATAGAATAATTTTCAATTTTAAATCTTCAAAATTGAACTATTAGAAAAAAATATTCAAAATTGCATCATTTTCTATTTTGCATATATTATATTGAAAAGTCTTCAATTGCCAATATTCAAAATCGAAGAATTTTCCATTGTAAATCTTCAAAATTGAATTACATGTGACAAAAAAAAAACGTTAAAAATTACATCACTGTGAACTATAAACATTTTAAATGAATGAGAATCCAATTCAAAATCTATACAATTGAATAAATTTCAATTTTACATTTTCAAAACTGAAAAATTTTCAATTCTAAGTCGTAAAAATGTAACTGTTCCAAAATATTTTGAATTTCAAATTACAAATCTATAAAATTGAATAAATTTTAAGTTTACATCTTCAAAATGAAATAATTTTCAATTTTAAATCTTCAAAATTTAACTATCAAAAAAGAAATGTTTAAAATTACATCATTTTAAAGTGTATACATTCTAGATTAATGAATCTTGAATTGAAAATCTTTAAAATTCAAGAATTTTCCATTCAAGAAAAATACTAATGAAACTAAAAAATACGTTAGAATATTTAAATTATCAAATACAAATCATCCCTTTCGATAAAAAATTCTCAATTACATATTTCATCAATATAGTCAATATAAAAATCATGCCGGTTGATTGAAAGAGAACGTGAAACTTCATTCTCCGTAAAAAGAGATATGGATGAGCAGTGAAATTGTGAAAGTCTTTTCCATAAGTTAAATATACAACTCCTCAGCCTCCATCTGCTTCTGTATTTTGCAATCCAACTGTACTTAAAACTCGAAAGGGAAATCATGAATATTTTCTCTCTAAAATTCACAGAAAATTAAAGCATATATTTACCTAAAATATTTTCATATTGAAGCCAGATTTTGCAATCAGTTTCACGCAACTACAATTTTTCTTTCGTAACTTTATATATTATATTTTAAATCATACTATATAGCAGAGAGTATAATTACTGAAAAATGAAAACAAAAGATGACTTTTATAGATTTGAAACCCTAATTGCACATTAAATAACAAACAATTGGAACAAGCACTTATCTAAAATCTGTACAGACTTCAGAAATAAATCTCGCTTTGAAATTTATAGTCCGCTTATCAACAAATCTTTTCAAGTGTATATTTTAAATCGAGTACAATGAAATAATGAACTTTATCGTATGGAATCAAAATAAAAATATTTATGAGAATTCTTTAGATCGTTATAATATGTACATATGATTACGGTGTTGTAACATATAATCCTGCAAAGTGAATGAGTGAAACGGGAGTCCAAGATTTTAAATTACATAGTTAATGTCACGCGTTTCTATATCCACTCTCGTAGTTAAGAAAAATGACCAAATCCATATAAAATCAATCTGTTTGTAACAATATATCAACAAAATATGTCAGATTCAAATATACTGTTTTACAGTGCAAAAAGGAAGACTCGTATTTTTTGTTGACGACCAAACAATTTTTTCACATCATATCCATTTTAATATTCACAATTTCAGGATGGTCCTTTAAATAGATGAAAAAAATTTCTGGATATTTCCTGGTTTGTTTTTCGCAGTTTGCGAAAATTTTTCACGGTCATTGAATTTAGAAAAGTTCGAACTCTTAAAGCTGAAAATTTTTTATTTTAAGTAATCAAAACTGAACTGAAAATTAAAGCACTTAAAGTGGAACTCCTGAATGTTGAAGTATCAAAATTGAAAATAAACCAATTTTTTATTCAAATGCTTTATAATTTAGACGTATAAAATGGAAGCTTTCAACACTTTTCAATTGAAAAATTTCAAATTTCAAAAACTCCAAAAAATTTCTGAAGATTTCAAAGATTTCGCGAAGGTTTTAAATATTTCAAAAATTATGCGAACACTCCAAAGATTTCAATGATTTTAATAGATTTCAAAATATCTTAGAAGATTTCAAAGATTTTGCAGAGGTTTCAAAGCTTTCTAAAAGATTTCAGAGATTCCAAAAGAGTTAACAAAGCTTCTACACATTTTACAAAAATTTCGATGATTTCATAAAGATTTCATACAGATTTCAAAAAGTTTATAAAAATTTCAAATATTTCAGAAAGATTTCAATAGATTTCAAAAGACTCAACAAAATTTTTTAATATTTCACAAAAATTTCAATAATTTCAAGTAAAGATTTCAAAGATTTCAAAATATTTCAGAAGATTAAAAAAATTATTATATAAAAAAAGATTTCAAAAAATTTCACAAAAATTTTACAAAGACTTCAAAGATTTCAAAATATGAAGATTTCGCAAAGATTTTGATGATTTAAGAAACACCTCAAAGATTTAACAAAGTTTTTTAATATTTCACAAAGATTTCAATAACTCCAAATAAAGATGTCAAAATATTTCAGAAGATTTCAAAAGATTTCACAAACTTTTCAAAAATTTCACAAAGATTTCAGAGATTCCAAAAGATTTCAAAATATACAGATTTAAAAGATTCTAAAAAATTTAACAAAGTTTTTACATATTTCACAAAAATTTCAATAATTTCAAAAAGATTTCGAAAAGTTCACAAAGATTTCAAAGATTTCAAAGACTTCAAAATTGAAGATTTAAAAGATTTCCCAATGATTTTGAAGATTTCAGAAACCTTTCAAATATTTAAGGATGTTTTTGAATATTCCATAAAGATTTCAATAAATCCAAATAAAGATTCCAAATATTTCAGAAGATTTCATAGAATTCGCAAATATTTTAAACATTTCAGAAAATTTTGAAGGGAGTTAACAAATTTTTTTAAATATTTTATAAAGATGTTAGTAAATTCATAAGGATTTCAAAGATTAAAAAAATTTCATAAAGTTAACAAATTTTTTTAATATTTCACAAAGATATCAATGAATTCATAAAGATTTCAAAGATCTCAAAAATTTCGCAAAAATGTTAAAGATTCCAAAAGATTTCAAAGATTTCAAAATATGAAGATTTAAAAGACTTCCCAATGATTTTGAAGATTTCAGAAACATTTCAAAGATTTAAGAAAGTTCTTCAATATTTCATAAAGATTTCAATAATTCCAAATAAAGATTTGAAAATATTTCAGAAGATTTCATAGATTTCGCAAATATTTTCAACATTTCAGAAAAATTTCAAAAAAGTTAACAAATTTTTTTAATAGTTCACAAGATTTAAATGAATTCATAAAGATTTCAAAGATTTCAAAAATTTCATAAAGAGCTAACAAAATTTTTAAATATTTCACAAAGATTTCAATGAATTCATAAAGATTTCAAAGATTTCAAAAATTTCATAAAGATTTCAAAGATTCTAAAAAAGTTAACGAAGTTTTTAAATATTTCACAAAAATTTAAATAATTTTATAAAGATTTCAAAAAGTTTACAAAGATCTCAAAAATTTAAAAGATATCGCAAAAATGTTAAGGATTCCAAAAGATTTCAAAGAGTTATCAAAGTTTTTTAAATATTTCACAAAGATTTTAATTATTACGTAAAGATTTTAAAAATTGCACGAAAAATTCAAAGATTTCAGAAGATTTCAAAAGATTTCAAAAAATTTCAAAAAATTTCAAAAGATTTCACAAAGATTCCAAAAGATTAAAAAATATTTCAATGGAACAATTTTAAATTACATTTTGTTAAACTGCAAGACTTAACATTTTTTAAATTAGAAGTTGAACTGTTTTAATTTTAAGTCGTTTCAAATTAATAATTGTTCGATTGTTATTCATAAATCAAAATTCAACACTTTCACTCACAAATTGAAATTTTTTAAATGGAAAAATTTAAATTGTAACTAAAAATTTTAATTAAAATTGTTCAGTTTTGAATATTCATTTAACTATTTTTTATGTTAAAGATACAGTCAAATATTGCTACATATTAAAAAAATTGTTGTTTTCTTCCATCAAAGAATTTAAAATTGAATGGGTTAAAAATTAAATATTTTAAACTAAAAAAATATATCAATAGGATTTGAAATTTAATAAAAGCGTTTAATTGCGAATCTATTAATTTGGAATTGTTTGAAAATTAAATATAGTTTATAAGGTTTCAATCGGACTTTTACATATGTTTAACAACTTAACTTGAAGCTTTCGAACTGAAATCGTTCAATTTTTATCGTCAAAAGCTGTGAATTGTTTAATTTTGAACAGATTCAAAATCCTCTTGTTAAATCATTAATTCATTTATATTAACAGATGATCAACTTGAAAACATTTTTTATAAAAAATGTTCAGTTTCAAGCGCTTTTAATTTTTAATTGTATAAGTCTTCAAAACTATATTTTGAAATTCTTTAGATTGTAATTGTACGCTCAAAAATTAAGACCTAAAACAGAAAATTTCAAAAGTGAAAGATTTTAGAATTACGCATTGTAAATTAATTAATTTCACAATTGATAAAGTTATTAATTGAATGTAACATAAAAAAATTGAAATCGAACTTATTTTAAATTGCATTATATCATGTGATATGAAATTCGAGATATTTTGAGTGATTGGATAGATTTTTCTTCTGAAAATTCGCAAAATTCCCAGTAAAAAAAATAAACTCACTGTCATTTCCCGGTTTCCCGGTCCAGCGGCGACCCTGTATTTATATTTACTATTATAATTAATAATTATAAGATTTTTGAGATGAAAAGAAATAATCCCGTAAAAAAGAAAATTTTTCTGTGTTCAAAAAGCTAGTTTCATCAATTAATTTGTTTATAACAATTAAGGAATGAAGGAATTTAATCAATAATAAAAATTTTCATTCATCGAGAATAAATTTACGAATTCTTTTTGTTTTTGAGGTAATATCAATAAAGGGAAGAAAGGAGGAGGCGCAAATATAAAAAATCATGGTCTGTTGGTTTTTTGTAACTCAAATAACAAATTAAAATATATTTTTTTTGGTAAATGAAAAAATACGTATCTTCTCTTTTGGATTCGAAAACAAGATTTTTGAGATTTAATCAATTTTGTAAAATCACTTATGATCAGACTGCCCGATTTCGTATGGATTCGGTCGTATATAAATATATGTATATATATTATATATAGAACATTTGTATGTACTATGTATGTAATGCCTGAAAATTATGTACGCTCTACTTATACCGTACCCGCATCGAAAGAGATTTATATTATACATACATATAT
>JAUMHM010000005.1:16993349-17005975 GCA_032362435.1 Melikaiella ostensackeni | reverse complement strand
AATATTTTGCTAGATTCTAGTAAAATGCTCTATTAAAGTATTTGGTAGATTCAACCAAAACATTTTGTTCAATCGATGAAATATTTTCTAAAATCAACAAAACGATTTAACCAAAAACTGTTATCGATTAAAGCAAACAAATCTGGTCAATTGAACACAAATTTTGTTGAATTAACCTAAATGTTTTCTGGAATCAAACAAATGCAATTAACAACACGATTTTGTTGAATGAAGAAAATTTTTTTTCTGGGTGTAGCAATTTTTCCGAGACACAATTTTTCTCTCCCAACTTGTTCTCATATTTCGATTCGTTTTCGAGAAAAACTGGGTATTTTAATTTTGAGAAATTAAAAATGAATTTTTTCAATAACAGCTCTGGCAAAGATTTTGCTTTTCATCGAGAAAGAGTTGTGAGTAATCCCAGAATAGAAATCAAGAGAAACATTTTTAGCGTTCGCACCTTTAGATTCAAGTCATTTCAACGAAACCATGCTTAGAGTTCTAAGATGTTGAATCATTTTTCAAATTTGTGTAATAAAGCAATTAGAATTTAATAATTAATATTATGAGCGCCTTGAATTCAATCAACAAAAATGTTATTTATTTATTTAAGAAGCAACGATCAATTACATATCGTAGAATCTCCTAACTTCGGACATTAGCCCAAACTTCGGACACCCAATTTATGTAGCTTTCACATAATCAAAAAGTCTAAAGAAATAAATACTCAGAAATCCAAACTCAGAAATAGCGTGAAAGGGCAATTTTGTTTTCCAATAATAAAATGTTATGTCTCTTCAAATATTGAAGTTCTAAAGATAAAACTTTTATTTTCGAACATTCTACTGAAAAAAAAAATTACAAATAATACAACATTTGAATCTGGATGACTTAATTAAATACGATCCTAAACATTTTTAATGTCATAGGAAATAAAAAATATCATAAACAGAGAATTCCACATACGAAACAATGTTTATAAATCGGCCTTTCACTCAGTACTTGGTACGATTCGAAACAGTATGACTTACGATGCTGCCTAGTAAAATTTGTTTTTTAACTCGGCATATATGCTTACTGTCTCAAATGAAAAATCTGAGTTTCTCGTGTAGCACTTATTGCAATGTGGAAACGGAGATCGTGCTCACTTGCAAAAGTCAAATTCACAATTCTTTGCTCACTATGAAAATTAGTTATTCATAACAGCTTATATGTTCAACTGTACTATTTCTAATAGTTATCAAAGCTGCCTGTCCTGGTAATCTTTTCTTCCACAGTTTGAAGTAGTAATGCTAACTTTAGGTACATTGTATATTTTCAAAACATTATCACATGCAGTATCAAAAACTATATTAATTACTTCTTGTACAGTGCGAACAAGTAAACTTTAAATTAACAAGACGAAATAGTGAATCTGAATATCCACTTTTTTCCATGTTGTGTGAAACTAATCGAAGCTGACATTTTTTGCAAGTGCTTTTACCTTTATTCGGTATTTTCACTTCATCGCCAGCTAACTTCACTTCATTGAGTGCTTGGGGGAAAACCATGGCACCGAGTGCGTGAGACTATACATTATTTTTGTAATATCTTTGTAAAAGCTAATAATACATATCATTCTATTATTTCATTAAATAGTTCATGAAATAGACTTTCCTAATAGACTTATATTAAAAAGATAACTTTTCACGAAGTTATTAACAAAATAACGTTTAGTCCCATGCATTTGATCCAATGTTTTCCCTCAGCACTAGACGACGTGAAGTTGTGACGTCAAATCTGATTGCTTTGACGTTACAAGTGAAAATTCCTACAATGAAAAAAAATATGTTTCGATTTTCTTACCGGAACTCGTGATATGAAAAGAGTACGAGTACGCCGTTCGAGTTTTGCTTTCTAGCCGTGTGAAGTTAGAACCGGGCCATGCGTAGACCGTACCAAGCAATACAGAGAGGGTATGGAGTCCGTGTAAGTAAGCACTTGTTTATATTTCAAAAATCAATTTCCGGCTTCTCTTTGGAAATAATATTTAAATGATTTTACTGATGCTTTCCCCAGGTGCTTGAAATATGGAGCTCGAGGTCGTAGAAAATGGTTAATCTCTTATTTTGTCAGTGAAGAATTGTTTACATCATCATTGTGTTCAATTGATTCAAGCTGTTTGGGAAGCTCTTTTGATTCATTGTTTAATAAATTTTAGTTCCTATATTAAACTAATTGTTTAAGGTTCTATTTCCTATTAAAGAATATACCACCCAACAAATGGGTTGTTGATTAAGGCTATATCCATTATCTCCCACAGGACAAGGATTAAAATCATTTCAACTTGCTAATTGTAACTCTCACGTTATAATTTTCTAGATCAACGTATCAAGAGCAACTTGAAGAAGTCAAGAGCACAGGCTGGTAGGCCACATTCTTGTACAAATACATACATTTCCCCTAGTAATAATTCTGGTGCCAAGACTTTAGTTACTATATTAATTATATTATACATATATATATATATATATATATATACTATGAATATACTTTATTATTTATTATATTGAAGTTCCTAATTAAAGTAAACAAAATTTTATGTCCTTGAGTTACTAAAGTGTTCATTGGCGTAATTCAAAGTTAATGCAACAATTTATAAGATTCTTTGACTCGAAACGAATCGATTGACATATAATATTAATACATTTCATTGAAGAATAATGAAGTTATGATTACTTATAATATTTTTAAAATCTGTTTTTTTATAGTAAACTTTTTCCATTGCCGTAATTCAAAGTTGATCCAACAATAGAAATTATTCCTTGATTCGAGACGAATCGATTAACCTTCTTGAATGTTTGTATTTTTACTTCGTCTGTGAAGAAGCAAAGTGCTCATCAAATGAGCACCATAAAGGGTTTCCCCTTTATGGTGCGCGTGTTATTTTCCTTATATTGCACTTCTGTTGAAAAAGGAATTACTTGAGCTGGACCTCTACCTTTTGTGTTCCTACTGATACAAAGAAAAGAAGCTGGGCTCAATTTGAATCGGACATTGGCCTGAAATTGAGACGCAGCATTTCTTAGCCAAAATGGACTTAACTTGAGTTGTTATTAATGGAAAATTGCATGAAGTAACGACTGAAGTAAGACCTGAAAAAAATAAGACGCAGAAAAAGTGAACTTAATAGCTTCTTGCTGTGTATCATCTTCTTTTGCATGTCACTGATGTAGGCTCAGTTCATAATATAGATCTGTTATAATTTTTTGTCCATGATCAAACAAACTATGGTCTCGCCACTTGGACCCATGTGAAACCGGCCCCCCGAATATCATGTTTTTCGAATTTTCTTTTTGCATACATTTGTACGTCGTTTGTACTGTTTATACATCCAACATTTCCGTTTGTACCCTCTTGGTTACCAAACTAGGGACAAATAATAATTCCGTGTCATCCCCCTCAAGTTGAATTTTTGGATTTTTTGTTTCAAAATTGTTTGAACGTCGTTTTCACGGTTATTATTAATTTTTCCAATTATTATTTTTTTGATTGTGATTAAGTAAATTTAAGTTTTTTATTGATTCAGGGTGGCAATTATTTTTATAATTTTTGTCCCCCGGCCCCCTCCCAGTTCTTTCGACAGAAATTCGTAATTTCTCTCAGTTTAAAAAGAAAATTGACACATGCGTCCTAAACTACGACTCAAGACAGGTTTACGTGAAGGCATCTTCGATAAACGTTAAATGAAAGTGGAATATTTCTTAACTCAAAGAATGAAAAAATTTTTTTGAAATCTTCAGAATATTTTAAAATGCATATTCCACAGAGATTTCACAAAGATTTCACAAAAGTTTCAAAAGATTGCAAAATACTTGACAGGGCCGTCTCTACCATATAGACAGACTAGTCGGTCGCCTAGGGCGCTACGATAATAGGAGCGCAAAACGGTTGGAAGGGCGGCAAAAAATCACGAAATTAGAAAATTATAAGCATACGAAATACCAAAGGAATAAAATTTTGGAAGCGGGAAATGAACGAATGCAAAATGAAGTACTCTAGAAACTTGGCTTCAAAAATTTCAAAGAGGGTTTCACAAAAATTTCGAAGATTTCGCTACAGAAAATACCTATGTAGGTGTCCATTAGAGTTGGCTGAAAACCTCCCTTTTTCGAATGACAGATTGTAATAGTGAGTAAAAGTTGTATTTGCCCAACAGTAGTGAACCCCCTAAATTTCAGCTCGTTCTGTTAAAAAAAATCATCCAATATTTATTCAAAGTCTGATTTTTGTCTAAAATTTCGATTTTTTCCCAATTCACGATTTTTTATTGAATAATGTATGAAAAAGAGCTTTTTCGGGATTTTTGCATTTTTATCGCATATTTCGCAATTGCTGGAAATTAAACAACATAACCTATTGAAAATGTTAGATAGCTCGTAAACAAGTACAAATGAGCATTGTATGTACACTGAAAGTCTCTAATATGTGTAAGTCTGTCTGCGATATGTCTTTCCGAGAATTTTGTTCCGTGACCAGGGACCGAAGGGGTACAGATAGCGCGGCACTCGAATGCCAGCAAACTTGTTTTAATAAACTTGTTTTATTAAAGCAAACATGCTCTCTCTATATATACACACTTATATTCAAAAAAGGAGTCCAGCTTGGTATTAAAAAAATATTCAAATGTAATATTTATTGCTATGCCTCTAGTACACGTAAAATGGGGCAATTGAATTTTGAGGTTAGAACTTGAGTCCGACTGCCTTAACAGCTGTACTGACGTTTGCTTTCACCACAATAATTATTTTTCCCAATAAAAGTTTCGCCTTGCCGTAGTCTATATGATGAAGATTTAATTTCCATACTCAACTTTTACTCGTGATTATTATTTTGATTTGAAATAAACTCACTATCGTCATCAGTACTCGAGTTGTCTTTAAATATTTCTATAATTTCTTTAATCGCTCGATATTCTTCAACCGGTAGGCGTCATTTTTCATTCTCACGGCGTTCTTGATCACTATTATCCCGATCCATATTAATTTCTGATGCAATTCAGCTTACAATCAATTCAATAGCAGCAGACCACAACAAAACATAGCAGACATTTTGCCTCTATACCAATAAATGCTAGGGTTACTTGGGTGCCAGACTTGTATTTCCTACGACACTAGCGCTCACTGTGGGCACTCTTTGGATCAGCCCAATAAAAGCCCAAGCACAAGGTTGAACACTTATCGCCTGTATTAACGTAAGTTTTAATAATGAAAATTCGGAATAATTGGTAGAAGTTCAGTATTTTTGTAGTATTGCATTCGGCCCCTTATATAAATAAAATCATTTTTTAATTAATTTCACCTTTTCTTAATTGGGCTAAGTTGGGCCGATTTTCACACGAGTATATTCGTTACCAGCGCCTCAAGATACAATAGTATACCTGGTTTAAACAGAATGATAACAGAATTCGCTATGAACGTGATTTCTACATATCTCAAATTTTTTGTATTTTTGGGGTTTTTGAGGGAAAATATGCAACTTTTTTTTACTCCTTTTGATTTTTCAAATTGGAGTCAAACAAAAGATGAATAATACACGAAATACACGAAAAAAAGAAATTTCGGAAAAGCCGCGATTCTAGACAATTATCAAATCTAGAAAATAAAGAAAAAAAATTGTGTTTAAGTTGAAATTTTTTTTAATGTGAAAAAACGAGTTTTTTGGATTGTGTTAACAGCACATTCTTTTGAAAAATTTTAATCAAATACTTGAAATATTTTAGCAATGATCAAAGAAACACGCCACTGTTTTTTTTATCATGAATACAATTTTTTCCTGTTTCCAAAATAGTCAATTTGACCTTTTTTGAGCAATTTTTAGATCTTGCACACCACGAATGCATTTCTTTTAATGACGGCAAAAGAACGACATGTCCCATTCTTTCAAGCTAAAGAAATTTCAAGCACATGTTTAAATCTTTTTAAAAAAGGTGCAGTCAGCACATTCCTAAAAAATATGTTTTTTGCACATTAAAAAAAATTTCAACTTAAACACAAATTTTCTTCTTTACCATATTTAAAAAATTGTTTAATTTTCTAGATTAGCGGCTCTTCCAAAATATCTGTTATTTTGTGTATTTTACTTTTAAATATCTTTTGTTCATCTCCAATATGAAAAATCAAAAGGAGTTAAGAAAGTTGCATATTTTCCCTCAAAAACCCAAAAAATCAAAAAATTTGAAATCTGTAGAAATCCCATTCATAACTAATTCTGTTACCGTTCTGTTTAAACCAGGTATATAGCACAAATTTTTCTCGAGTTTTACTTTAAATTAACATTAATGTAAACAAAGTTAAAGAAGAAATGCATTATTCAGGCATTTGTCGACAGAAAAATTCGTTTCTTTGAATGTCAGACCCTTTAATTGAGAACTCCATGATGATTTCAGCAACATTAATAATTAGTTGATGAATTTTAGGATTTTTTCAAACATATTTTATTTGAAAAATGCATTATTCAGGCATTTGTTAATGGAAAAGTTCATTTTTTTCTAAATGTCAGTCTTTTTATTTTGCGGCACGATAGTAATTCATTTTTCCATCGACAAATGCCCGAATAATGCATTTGTTTATTAAATTTGTTTATAATATCAACAGAAATCGTCTTAGAAGAAATTTTCTCCATTACAATATTCTTCCCATCCAAATTTCTTGTAATTTAGCTTAAAAATACGTAAGATTATTGAAAAATATATAAAACATACTTTAAACAAATAATTTATTTACAACAAATTTTTTTGTTCATTGTATCATAACAGAAAGTCTTCAAGTAATGTTAGTCTATGGAACGTAGGCGATTGCACCAATTTTCTTATTATTCACGAGCACCGGGAACGTCAAATAGAAAAAAATGGCAATTTTTTTCGTCATATTTGTTTATTTATTAAAAAATCTAAGAAACAAATCAAAAACTGGGCTCGACAACTTCCTGCGAAATTTTATCAGCTTTTTTTCAAATTTTTTCGTCCAAATTGGTCCAGGAATGTCGGCTAAATGTTAATTTCAACCAAAAAGGTCATCCTTTTCCCACTGTTCCCCGGTCTCCCACGTGGACAATCGTGGACTTTTGCTATACGCCCCCGCGCCGCCCCCCAAAATTGTCCACGCTGTATATGGACGGATCCGAACAAACATTAAAATAAATTTAATAAATATTTTTTACTGCGAACGAAAATCACATAGAAATGGTTCATTCGGCCATGATTGCTTACATTGGAGTCGGTCCGCTATATGTCCAAGGCCATTTCAGGCAAGAACCAAAGTCGGACTTATATGGGACTCTCAGTGTAATTATTAAAGCTGCCTGTACTGGTAATCTTTTTTTTCACAATTTGAAGTGGTAATGCTGACTTTAGGTATATTGTATATTTTCAGAACATTATCACACGCAGTATCAAAAGCTATTTAAATTGCTTCTTGTACAGTGCGAACAAGTAAACTTTAAATTAACAATACGAAATAGTGAATCTGAATATCCACTTTTTCTCCGTGTAATCATAAATGCTAGAATTTTTTAAAAGTGCGCGAAGTCATTAAAGGTATCTTGTTAATAATTAGAAGTTGCACACACGGTTCAATCCCATGAATTTGATCCAACGTTTTCCCTTAGTACTAGACGAAGTGAAGTTGTGACGTCAAATCTGATTGCTTTAACGTCACAAGTGAAAATGCCTACACTGAAAAAAATATGTTTTGATTTTCGTACCGGAACTTGTGATACGAAAAGAGTACGAGCACGCCGTATGAGTTTTGCTTTCTAGCCGTGAGAAGTTAGAACCGGGTCATGCGTAAACCGTACCAAGCAATACAGAGAAGGTATGGAATCCGAGCGAATTCAGTTCGGCGGCACCCGTGCGATTTTTGCTCGGCACTGCCGTATGAAGAACGAAACAAATTTTTTTCAGTGTAATAGCTGGCTCGTCTACCGCATAGAAACAATTTTTGAATGAGATTGAAAATCGATGATATAGTTTCGATCCCAACCACGTATGTGTACAGTTGTTCATATTTCAAAAATTCATTTTTCGGCTACTCCTTGGGAATAATATTTGAATGATTCTACTGATGCTTTCCACAGGTGCCTGAAATATGGAGCTAGAGGGTGTAGAAAATGGTTCATCTCTTTCGTCATTGTAGAAATCTTTACTTCATCACTGTGTTCAATAGATTCAAGCTGCTTGTATAGCTCTTTTGATTCATTGTTTGATGAATTTTAGTTTTTATTATAAACTAATAGCTTAAGGTTGTATTTTCAATTTTTAAAAAATACCACACAACACGCGGGTCGTTGATCAAGACTATATCTATAATCTGCCAGAGAACAAGGATTAAAAGCATTGGAAATTGCTAATAGTTACTTTCACGTTATAATTTTCTAGATCAAGGTACCAAGAGTGAGTCGAAGAATTCAACAGCACAGGATGGTAGGCCACATTCTTGTACAAATACATATATTTCCTCTGGTAATAATTCTGGTGCCAAGACTTTAATCGAATACGATATAGACGCAACTTTGGATATCAAGGAAAAAATCATCCAAGGTATGACTAGATGTGTAAATAAAACATTTTAACTAAAACCATTAAATAAAAAATTGCAATCTACGTTTTGGTAAATTTCCAGATCAAGAGAGATACATTGAATACGACATTGACGCAACTTTGGACATCAGTCCAACAAAATGTGAGTCTAACTTGTGTATCGTGGATAAAAAGGAAGCTAATAATATGGCTGTTTTCAGCAAACTGCAGACGAGGCATTATTGTGACAAATGTTTTCGAAGTTACTCTCTGTTAAAATCTTTAAATTCGCATAAACGCGTGAAACATGCACCAGTCGAACCACAATTCGTTTGCGATTTTTGCGGACATAAAGCGAATAGGAAAAGTAGTTTGTCGCAGCACATTACTTCACAGCACTCACAAACATCAAAATTCAGGCATTATTGCGACAAATGTTCTCGAAGTTACATTCATTTAAAAAGTTTGAATTATCATAAACGTTTAAAACACGCAGCTATCAAACCACAATTTACTTGTGATTTTTGCGGGCTTGAAACGAGTATGAAATGTAATTTGTTACGGCACATTACTTCTCTTCATTTACAGGCACCGAGACCGAGGCATTATTGCGACAAATGTTCTCGAAGTTACATGAATTTATATAGTTTAAATTATCATAAAAGTTTAAAACACGCAGCTGTCAAACCAGAATTCACTTGCGATATTTGCGGATATAAAGCGAATAGAAAATGTAATTTGTCACAGCACATTACTTTTCTTCATTCACAGGCACCGAGACCGAGGCAATATTGTGACAAATGTTCTCGAAGTTACGTTTATTTAAATAGTTTAAATTATCATAAACGTTCAAAACACGGAGCAGTCAAACCACAATTTGCTTGTGATTTTTGCTGATGAACTGCGAACATAAGCACAAACTTCCCTTGATTTATTATCAGAAATTCGAATGTGACGTCATAGCACAGTTCATATGTAAATTCTGCGGCAAGCGATTTAAACGAAAACTGTACCTTCGTCGCCATATAGATCTCGTTCATCGAAAAACAAATTACTTTGTACTTAAAATACTTAAAATACTTTAAATCGACATAATGGTGTAGCCATACTCAATTTAAAAATATTAAAAAAGCAAAATTTTAAGTGGTGAAAATTTGGATATTATTTACCTTATTTTATCTACCTTTTTAGATTCAAGTCATTCATTCAACACAAATGTGCATGTTGTAGCTATAAAAATAATCTCTTACTATATTAAATTACATTATTTATCCATATTGTGGTTGATTAATACTGTAACTGCAACCAAATAAAATCAATGAGTGGCATTGACCTGTAGATACGGGTAAAAGTTGAACATTACCGTGACGTGGGTTTAAGTGCCATGACATACATATCTGTTATTTCCAAAAAAAATTTACAAACTCTCTGAAATCGTTACGGCCGTCTTTCAAATTGCAGGCCTATTTATTTCATAATAATAATACTGGAAAAGGTGGGACCACGTTCCGTGATTAGTAGATACAATGCTCATTTGTACTTGCTTACGAGCTACCTAACATTTTTAATAGTCTATGTTGTTTAATTTCCAGTAATTGCGAAATATGCGATAAAAATGAAAAAATCCCGAAAAAGCTCTTTTCCATACATTATTTAATAAAAAATCGAGATTTTATACAAAAATCAGATTTTGAAGAAATATTGGATGATTGTGTATATCAGAACGAGCTGAAATTTAGGGGGTTCACTACTGTTGGGCAAATACAACTTTTACTCATTATTACAATCTGTCACCCGAAAAAGGGAGGTTTTCAGCCTACTCTAATGGACACCTACATAGGTATTTTCTGTAGCGAAATCTTTGACATTTTTGTGAACCCTCTTTGAAATTTTTGAAGTCCTTTAATTATTCTTTGATTTAAGTAGGATTTCAGTTTAGATTAACGTTTCTTTGAAATCTTTTTAAATCTTTCAAGTATCAGGACCGTCTAAAGAAATTTCTGCGCCATAGGCAAGGTGAAAAATTGCGCCCTTTGAGATATGCGGGGTTATATATACAAGGTGTATTTTATCTTGAGACATCGAAATATCTCAAGAAATACGCATGCATTGTCGGGTCGAATTCGCGCAGGCACAGGCGCAACCGAGGGTTGTCTACCGGGGATGGAATGTGGACGCGACTCCCGCATTCTAAATCTGCGACATCAACCCGCAAATGCATTGCCATCTGCGCGAATCGAAATAATTTTTTTGGATAAAACTCATGTACTTTTTTATGGAGAATGTGAATCTTCAATAAAAAATATAGGTTCCCATTTGAAATTTTTAAATTACCCCCCCCCCGGCCCTCAGACGGTGGGGTGTGGGGTAAAATTTTGCGGCGTCGCTTTTCCCCCTCGAAAATAAAAAGTTTTCATTACTGACATTTTTTTTTCGTTTGATGCGTATTTCTTGAGATATTTCGATGTCTCAAGATGAAGAAAAAAAAACATAAGTTTTCTCTCAATATCATCCTAGCTTTTGAGTACTTTATTTCACATTCGTTCATTTCCCGCTTCCAAAATTTTTTTCTTTTGGTATTTCGTATGCTTATAATTTTCTAATTTCGGGATTCTTTGCCGCTCTTCCAACCGTTTTGCGCTCCTATTATCGTAGCGCCCTAGGCGACCGACAAGTCTGCCTATATGGTAGAGACGGCCCTGTCAAGTATTCTGCAATCTTTTGAAATTTTTGTGAAACCTTTGTGAAATCTCTGTGAAATATGTAATTTGAAATCTTCTAAAGATTTCAAGAAAATCTATTCATTCTTTGATTTAAGAAACATTTCACTTTCATTTAACATTTATTGAAGATGTATTCACGAAAACCTGGCTTGATTCGTAGTTTAGGAAGCATGTATCAATTTTCTTTTTAAACTGGGAGAAATTATTAATTTCTGCAGAAAGAACCGCGAGAAAGCCGCGAGACAAAAATTATTCAAAAAATTGCCACCCTGAATCAATTAAAAACTTAAATTTACTTAATCACAATAAAAAAAATTATAATAGGAAAAGTTAATAATAACCATGAAAACGACGTTAAAACAATTTTGAAACGAAAAATTAAAAAATTCAACTTCGGGGCGATGACACGGAATTTTTATTTCCCCCTATCCCCCTATAGACCATAGTTTGTTTGATCATGGACAAAAAATTATAATAGATCTATATTATGAACTAAGCCCAAATCAGTGACATGCAAAAGAAGGTGATACACAGCAAGAAGCTATTAGGTTTACTTTTGCTGCGTCTTATTTTTTTTTTAGGTCTTACTTCAGTCGTTACTTCATGTAATTTGCCATTAACTAACAACTCAAGTTAAGTCCATTTTGGCTAAGAAATGCTGCGTCTCAATTTCAGGTCAATGTCCGATTCAAATTGAGCCCAGCTTCTTTTCTGTGTATCAGTATGAATACAAAAGGTAGAGGTCTTGCTCAAGCTGCTTTTCAACTGATCCTTCTACAAACTAAGTCAATAAAAACTGAACTCTAAATTGTAACTAGATAGACCAAGTTACAATTGAATAGGCAGGGGCTAAATAGTCCGATAAAGGGGTACACATGAAAAAAAAAATTATTTAAAGTGTGAGTCTCTCTGTCTATGACTCTTAGATAGAGAGTTTTATAAAACATTGCTTTATAAAATTTAAGACTCATTCGTATGCATTTCCAGTGACTTAACTAAATAGCTCAAGAAAAGTGAATACTATTTAATACAGAGTCACTGGAGTTTCACAAGACTGCGGTCTTCTAAGATTCTATAACCAATAGTCATGGACAGTTACTTAAATTTTAAGTAATTCCTTTTTTAAGTGAAATGCAATGTGAGGAAAATAACGTGCAGGGAAGCTGAATACAAACAGCTGTGAATTCGATCTCGGATGTTTCCCCTTTATGGTGCTCATTTGATGAGCACTTTGCTTCCTCATAGGCGAAGTAAAATTATAAACATTCAAGAAGGTTAATCGATTCGTCTCGAATCAAGGAATAATTTCTGTTGTTGAATCAACTTTGAATTACGGCAATGGAAAA
>JAUMHM010000005.1:16968449-16980567 GCA_032362435.1 Melikaiella ostensackeni | reverse complement strand
AAAAATCAAAGTATCAAACACTTGGGGAAAACACAGTTGAAGGATTTCAATAGTTGGGGAAGATAAAAAATCAAGGAATCGAATAATTGCGAAGCAAATGCAGTTGAAGGTGTCCAATAGTTGGGGGAGAACCAAAAAATCAAGAGGTCCAATAATTGGGAGCGAAATACAGTTGGATGTGTCCAATAGTTGGGAGAGATAAAAATCAAGCAGTCGAATACTTGTAGAGAAACACAGTTCAGGGAGTCTAGTAGTTGGGGAAGATAAAAAATCGAAGAGTCCAAAAAACGGGATAGAAACACAGTTTGAGGAGTCAAATAGTTGGGGGAGTAACACATAATCGGGAGGTATAATAATTGAGAGAGAAATACATTTGGATGAGTCCAATAGTTGGCAGAGATAAAAAATCAACGTATCTAACACTTGGGGAAAAAAACACAATTTAAGAAGTCCAGTAGTTAGGAAAAAACAAAAAATCAAGAGATCCATTAATTGGGAGCGAAATACAGTTGAATGTGTCCAATAGTTGGAAGAGATGAAAATCAAGCAGTTGAATACTTGTAGAGAAACACAGTTCAGGGAGTCCAATAGTTGAGGAAGATGAAAAATCAAAGAATCCAACAATCGGGATAGAAACACAGTTTAATGAGTCAAATAGTCAAGAGATATAAACATAATCAAGAGGTACAATAATTTAGAAAGTAATACAGTTGGATGAGTCCAATAGTTGGCAGAGATGAAAAATCAAAGTATCTAACACTTGGAGGAGGAACACAGTTGAAGGATTCCAATAGTTGTGGAAGATAAAAAATTAAGGAGCCGAGCAATCGAGGAAAAAACACAGTTGAATTAGTCCAGTAGTTGGGGGAGTACGAAAAATCGAGAGGTTCTATAATTGGGAACGAAATGCAGTTGGACGTATCCAATAGTTGCGAGAGATAAAAATCAAGCAGTCGAATACTTGAAGAGAAATGCAGTTCAGGGAGTCCAATAGTTGGGAAAGATGAAAAATCAAAGAGCCCAACAATCGGGATTGAAATACAGTTTGAGGAGTCAAATAGTTAGGAGGGATGAAAATAATCAAGAGGTACAATAATTGAGAGAGAAATACAGTTGGATGAGTCCAATAGTTGGCAGGAATAAAAAATCAAAGTATCAAACACTTGGGAAAAACACAGTTGGAGGATCTCAATAGTTGCAAATGATAAAAAATCAAGGAGTCGAATAATTGAGAAAGAAATACAGTTAAAGGAGTCCAGTAGTTGGGGGAGGGTAAAAAATCACGAGGTCCAATAATTGGGTGCGAAATACAGTTGGATATGTACAATAGTTGGAAGAGATAAAAATCAAGCAGTCGGATACTTGTAGAGAAACACAGTTCAGGGAGTCCAATAGTTGGGGAAGATAAAAAATCAACGAGTCCCACAATCGGGATAGAAACACACTTTTTGGAGTCAAATAGTTAGGGGAGGTAAACATAATCAAGAGGTACAATAATTGAGAGAGAAATACAGTTGGATGAGTACAATAGTTGACAGAGATAAAAAATCAAAGTATCAAACACTTGGGGAAAACACAGTTGAAGGATTTCAATAGCTGGGGAAGATAACAAATCAAGGAGTCGAATAATTGAGAATCAAATACAGTTGAAGATGTCCAGTAGTTGAGAGAGAACAAAAAATCAATAGGTCCAATAATTGGGTGGGAAATACAGTTGGATGTGTCCAATAGTTGGAAGAGATAAAAATCAAGCAGTTGAATACTTGTAGAGAAACACAGTTCAGGGAGTCCAGTAGTTAAAGAAGATGAAAAATCAAAGAGTCCAACAATCGGGATAGAAACACAGTATAATGAGTCAAATAGTCAGGAGAGATAAACATAATCAAGAGGTACAATAATTGAGAGAGTAATACAGTTGGATGAGTCCAATAGTTGGCAGAGATGAAAAATCAAAGTATCTAACACTTGGAGGAGAAACACAGTTGAAGGACTCCAATAGCTGGGGAAGATAAAAAATTAAAAAGCCGAGCAATCGAGGAAAAAATACAGTTGAATTAGTCCAGTAGTTGGGGAAGTACAAAAAATTGAGAGGTTCTATAATTGGGAGCGAAATACAGTTGGACGTATCCAATAGTTGTGAGAGATAAAATCAAGCAGTCGAATACTTGTAGAGAAACGCAGTTCAGGGAGTCCAATAGTTTGGGAAGATAACAAATCAAGGAGTCGAATAATTGAGAATCAAATACAGTTGAAGCTGTTTAATAGTTGGGGGAGAACAAAAAATCAATAGGTCCAATAATTGGATGCGAAATACAGTTGGATGTGTCCAATAGTTGGGAGAGATAAAAATCAAGCAGTCGAATACTTGTAGAGAAACACATTTCAGGGAGTCCAATAGTTGGGGAAGATGAAAAATCAAAGAGTCCAAAAATCGGGGTAGAAACACAGTTTGAGGAGTCAAATAGTTAGGGGAGGTAAACATAATCAAGAGGTACAATAATTGAGAGAGAAATACAGTTGGATGAGTACAATAGTTGACAGAGATAAAAAATCAAAGTATCAAACACTTGGGGAAAACACAGTTGAAGGATTTCAATAGTTGGGGAAGATAAAAAATCAAGGAGTCGAATAATTGAGAAATAAATGCAGTTGAACGTGTCCAGTAGTTGGGGGAGAACAAAAAATCAATAGGTCCAATAATTGGGTGCGAAATACAGTTGGATGTGTCCAATAGTTGGAAGAGATAAAAATCAAGCAGTCGAATACTTGTAGAGAAACACAGTTGAAGGATTTCAATAGTTGGGGAAGATGAAAAATCAAAAAGCCCAACAATCGGGATAGAAACACAGTCTGAGGAGTCAAACAGTTAGGGGAGATGAACATAATCAAGAGGTACAATAGTTGAGAGAGAAATACAGTTGGATGAGTCCAATAGTTGGCAGAGATCAAAAATCAAAGTATCAAACACTTGGGGAAGAAACACAGTTGAAGGATTACAATAGTTGGGGAAGATAAAAAATCAGTGAGTCGAACAATTGAAGAAGAAATACAGTTGAATGAATTCAATAGTTGGGAAAGATAAAAAAATGAAGGAGTCGAAAAATTGAGGAAGAAACACAGTTGACGGAGTAAAATAGTTGTAGGAGATCAAAAAAATCAAGGGGTTTTATGTTTGGGTGCGAAATACGATTGGATGTATGCAATACTTGGGGGAAATGAAAATCAAGAAGTCGAATACTTGTAGAGAAACGCAGTTCAGGGAGTCCAATAGTTGGGGAAGATAAAAAATCAACGAGTCACACAATCGGGATAGAAACACAGTTTGGGGAGTTCAGTAGTAAGGGAGGTAAAAATTCAAGGTGTACAACAACTGGGAAAGAAACATATTTCGAGTAGTCTATAAGTTATGGGAAATTACATATTGATGATTCCCAAAATTAGGAGATAAATACAATAGATAATTTAAACAATTCGGGTAGATAAAAAATCAAGGAGTCGAAAAATCGTGGAAGAAATACAGTTGAAGAAGAGACCAATAAAATCAAGAGGTCCAATAGTTGGGGGAGAAATACTGTTGAATGAGTCAAATAGTTAGGAGAGATAAAAAATCAAAGATTAGAGCATTTGGAGAAGAAACACAGTTAAATGAGTCCAATAGTTGGACAGGATAAAAAATAAAGGAGTCGAACAATTAGGGAAGAAACTCAGTTGAGGGAGTCCAATCGTTGGTGGAGATAAAAAAAGTTAAGATTACAATAATTGGGCGAGAAATATAGTTGGATTTGTCCAGTAATTGGGAGAGATAAAAAATCAAGTTGTAGAACACTTGAAGAAAAACACAGATGAGGGAGCCCAATAGCTGGGCAAGATAAAAAATCGAGTACTCATACAAATGAGGAAGAAACACAGTATGAGGAGTCAAATAGTTGGGGGAGATAAACAAAGTCAAGGGGTCCAATAATTGTTAGAGAAATAAAGTTGGATGTGTCCAATAGTTACGGTGAGATAAAAAAACACGGAGTCAAACAATTGAGAGAGAAATACAGTTCGATGAGCCCAATAGTTGGAGTAGATAAGAAAACAAGGAGTCATCCAATTGAGGAAGAAACACATTTTGAGGAGTCAAATAGTTGGGGGAGATAATCAAAATTAAGGTTTCCAATAATTGTTAGAGAAATACAGTTGGATGTGTCCAATAGTTGGGGTGAGATAAAAAGTCACTGAGTCTAATAATTCAGAGAGTAATACAGTTGAATGAGTCCAATATTTGGCCGAGGTAAAAAAATCAAGGAGTCCAAGAACTGGGTAAGAAACATATTTGGAGAAGTCGAAAAGTTGGGGGAGATTACAAATTAAGCAGTCCAAAAATTAGGAGATGAATACAGTTATATGATTCCAGTTGGGGTAGTTGGGGGGGGGGGGGTAAAAAATCATGACCGAAAAATTGGGGAAGAAATACAATTGAAGGAGCCCAATATTTGGGGAAGATCAAAATAATCAATAATTCCAATAATTAGGAGAGAAATAGAGTTGAATGAGTCCAATAGTTGGGAGAGATAAAAAAATTAAAGAATCGAAAATTTGGGGAAGAAACACAGTTGAAGGAGTTCAATAGTTGGGGAAGTTTGAAAATAACGGAGTTGAACAATTGGGAAAGAAATAAAGTTGGAAGAGTCCAATAGTTGGGGGAGATAAAAAATTCAAGAAATCGAACACTTGGAGAAGAAACAGTTGAAGGAGTCCAATAGTTAGGGAAGATAAAAAATCAAAGGGTTCAACAATCGGGATGGAAACACAGTTTGAGGAGTAAAATAATTAGGGGGGGATAAAGAAAATCCAGGGTTCCAATAATTGGGAAAAAAATAAAGCAGGATGAGTGCAATAGTTAAGGGAAATAAAAAATCAGGGAGTGCACACTTGGAATAGAAACTCAGTTGAAAGAGTCCAATAGTTGGGGAAGATAAAAAATCAAGGAGTTCAACAATCGGGATGGAAACACAGTTTGAGGAGTCAAATAGTTGGGGGGATCAAAAATCAAAGAGTCCACCAGTTGTTATAGAAACACAGTTATAGGTGTCCAGTAGATGGGGAAGATATTAAATTAAGGGATCCAATAATTGGGACAGAAACATATTTGGAGGAGTCTAATAGTTGGGGGAGATGAAAAAAAAATCAAGGGGTCAAATGATTAAGAGAGAAATACAGTTGGATGAGTCCAATAGTTGGGGAGATAAAGAATCAAGAAGTCGAACAATTGGAGAAGAAACAAAGTTGAAGGAGACCAATAGCTGGGGGAGATCAAAAATCAAAGAGTCCAACAATTGGGATAGAAGCACAGTTGGAGGAGTCAAATACCTGGGAGAAATAAAAAATCAAGGGTTCTAACAATTGGGAAGTACCAGAAGTACCGCACCAGAGAATGAATGAAAAATATGACATTGGAACTCTTTTTTCTGATAAAATATACTACTTGTGAAACAAGCATTTTTGGAACGTGTTTGAATATTTCAGTAAAAGCGAATTCGAAGGCTGGACTGTAGTTGTATGGACAGTTGGTAATGTATTCTTTGGTGTGTGAAATTATTTATAGAAGATGGCCTCGAAGCTCCACAAGCACAACGTTGGTCAAGAACATTTGTTGCAATAGAGGATTTTCTTTATGGAAAATCTTCAACAACCTTGAATACAAAAAGTTATTTACTTTTTTAATAGATAAATTTTAAATTACTTTTTGGAATTTAACTTCTTAAAAATTATAAAGAATATTTCAAAAACGAGGTAAAAACTAATTTTGTTATATATTTCGAATGAAATTAATAATTAATAAATGGGTGTGGCGGTTTCGAAATACATTTATGAATTCAAAACTCACTTTGAAACTAGGATTCGACAAAAATAGTTGCAGGAGGTACTATAATATAAATAGTATAAGTACAACTCAATCTCGTACGCACTGACCACAATACTTGCTTCCTCTTCGTCCAAAGTGCGATTTCGTCTCAGCTTGACCTGCTTTCCAATTTCTCTCATCCACCTACTTGACGGGCTTTCAAGCTCCGTTAATGATCTAAAGCTCATAAATTTCTAATGACTTTTTATCACTGCCAAACAAAAATTAATCAAAAATAAGATTTAAAAAATATCTAAAATAAGAGAACCCATTATCCAGAGAAAGGATTCGAAAAATTGTTATGTTCGATTTTTAGCATTGGGATTCGAACCCACGAGGGCTGGAAAATGAATCAAACATCCGTTGATACTCTTAAGCTCATAAATTTCTAATGAAGTTTTATGACTATTACACAAAAAAAATATCTCAAATAAGCAAAACCAAAACAAGAATTAGAAATATTTAAAGTAAAAAAAAAGAGATCTTGGAAAATTACAAAAGATATTTAAGCGAAAGAAAGAGGGAATGATGAAACGAATCCGGAACCGGAGATTCAAGGATAAAAATAATCCAGACTCGAATGACGTAGTCTAGCCTCTAACAGAAGGGAAATTCCCATAACCTATCTTTTTTTCAGTGTTTTTATTATTTATTTTCTACTTGCAGAAACGAGTCGCAATTTTTTTGTCAGTTCTTTATTCTTTCCTCGGAGGAGTTCGTTGACCGAGGTTAAAGAACGTGAAAGGGTATGGCAGTCTAAAAGCTTGACAAATTAACTCGTAAAAGTTTCTTATTGGGATTCAAGACGAGACTCTTTTCCAGACAGGTAACCATTAGATAAAAACTGGTTTGATTAGACGATATAATTTGTAATTCGTTATGCAAGTGGCCAATTTGTTCAGAAATTGGAAATATACAATATTGCACAAAAAATAAATTTTAAATTCTTCCAAATTAATTTAAATACTTTTTACAAGAAAGTTCTTCAATCACGCCCCCTCCCAAAAAAATGGCGGGACCTCAAATTGGAGTTTTTGGAAGTACAAGATTTTTTTAGTTTTTTTAATAGAAAAAATATTGCCTGAGTGAAGTCTAGTGGATTTCTTCAAAATGTTTGCCAAAAGAAAAATATTTTCATAATTTCATGTTTTAATGATTTCTTTTTACTTCTGTAAGTGGTCAGCCGAATTTTTTAAAGAATATGCAACTATTTTTGGTTGAAAAGTCTACTCTTATATTTTTGGTTGCGAATTCGTTTTTTTTGGTTGAAAATTTTATTATTTGGTTGAATATTTAATTATTTTGTTGAAAAATTAAACAATTTTATTCAAAATTCATCCTTTTTGGTTAACAATTCAATTGTTTTGTTGAAAATTCGTCTTCCTGGGTTCCAAATTTAACTATTTTGGTGTGAAATTCAAATATTTGGTTGAAAATTTACTTTTTTGTTGAAAATTCAACTGTTTTTAATATGAAATTCAAAGCTTTTTTGGTTGAAATATCAACTATTATATTTTTCGTTGAGAATTCATTTTGTTTGGTTGAAAATTCAACAATTTGGTGGAAAGTTAAACTACTTTGTTAAAAATACATTTTTTTTTTGTTGAAGATTCATCTCCTTGGTTGAAAATTTAGCTATTTTGTTGATACTTCGTTTTTAAAGAAAATTATTTTTTTTTAATGAAAATTCAACTTTTTTTCAAGAAATTCGTCTTTTAGGCCTAAAAATCCAACAATTTGTGAAGAATTCGTCTTTTTAGGTTGAAAATTCATCTGTTTGATTGAAAATTAATTTTTTAAACTGAAAATTGAATTATTCTATTTTTTGTTAAAAATTGGTCTTATTTAGTTGAAAATTCAACGATTTTGACCCTTTTTGGCTAAAAATTCGTCCTATTTGGTTTAAATATCAACTATTACATTTTTCGCTGAGAATTAATCTCTTCTGGTAAAAAATTCAACTACGTGGTTGAAAGTTGAACTACTATGGTAAAAATTCTTTCTGTTTGGTAGAAGATTCATCTCTTTCGTTTTTTCGTTTCATTATTTTTTTTGAAAATTCGCCTTTTTTTGGTTGAAAAGTATTTTTTTCAACTGAAAAATTAATTACTACATTTGAGGGTTGAAAATTTATCTTTTTTAGTTGAAAAATGAAATATTTGGTTGACAATTTATTTTTGTTGGATTTCATTTTTTAATTGAAAATTGTATTACTTCATTTTTAATTAAAAAATCATCTTTTTTCCTTGAAAATTTAACTATTCGGTTGAAAATTTATTTATTTACTTTAAAATTCATTTTCTTGGTGAAGTTTCATCTCTTTGGTTAAAAGTTTAAATATTTTGTTAGAAAATTCATTTTTCTTTGTTGAAAATTATTTTTTTAAAGTGAAAATTAAATTATTTCGTTTTTGATTGAAAATTCAACGACTTGGTTGAAAGTTGAACTACTCTGTTAAAAATTCTTTTTGTTTGGTAGAAGATTTATCTCTTTCGTTGAAGATTTAACTTTTTTTTTCTTGAAGATTCGCTTTTTTTGGTTTAAAAGTATTTTTTTCAACTGAAAATTTAATTACTCCATTTTAGGGTTAAAAATTGATCTTTTTTAGTTGAAAATTCAACTGTTTTGTAAGAAATTCGTCTTTTAGGCTTCAAAATTCAACAATTTGGTTGAAATTTTTCTCTTCCTAACTGGAAAATCTTTCTTTATGAAAATTCGTATTTTCGGATTCGAAATTCAACTGTTTGCAGAGAATTCATCTTTTTAGGTTGAAAATTCATTTTCTTGGTTGAAAATTAATTTTTTAAACTGCAGATTAAATTATTCCATTTTTTTGTTAAAAATTAATCTTATTCAGTTGAAATTTCAACAATTTTGACCCTTTTTGGTTGACAATTTGTCCTATTTGGTTTAAATATCAACTGTTAGATTTTTCGTTGAGAATTAAAATTTTCTGGTGAAAAATTCAACTACTTGGTTGAAAGTTGAACTACTCTATTCATTTGTTTGTTAGAAAATTGATCTCTTTCGTTGAAGATTTAACTATTTTTCTTTAAAATTCGATTTTTTTTTTTGGTTGAAAAGTATTTTTTCAACTGAAAATTTAATTACTCCATTTTAGGGTTAAAAATTTATCTTTCTTAGTTTAAAATTGAACTACTTGGTTGACAATTCATTTGTTTTTGTTGGATTTTATGTTTTAACTGAAAATTTTATTGCTTCATTTCTGGTTAGAAAATCATCTTTTTTATTTCAAAATTAAACTATTCTGTTGAAAATTAATTTATTTTGTTAAAAATTCATTTTCTTGGTGGTGATACAACTCTTTGGTTAAACGTTCAAATATTATGTTTGAAAATTTGTTTTCCTTCGTTGAAAATTATTTTTTTTTAAGCTGAAAATTATATTATTTCGCTTTTAGTTGAAAATTCAACTATTTTGTTGAAGATTTGTCTTTTTAGTTTAAAAATTGATCTCTTTTGGTGCAACTTTCATCTTTTTTGGTTAAAAATGCAACCTTAATTTTATTTAAAAAAATTTATTTCCCTATTTTCGTGAAAAATCTTATTTCCCGTTTTTACAGTATTTTTTGGCCTGTTTGAAAGAATTTTTTTTTGGATTTTTCTTGTAAGTGGGAGGGGAGGGAGCGTGACATACAAAAGGTGTATAGTCCGAAATTTGAAACATTTTAGGCCCTGTAAAATATTCATTTTCAAATTTTAGAAATGTGAGGACAATTTATACATTTTTCTTTTTCATCTAATTTTCCATCTTATCCAATTTATTTTTACCCTTATTTTTTTTCTTATAGCGCTGCAAAATAACAAAGTGCTAAAACTTTTTATTGTATGTATTTCAAAAAATTACGTTGGAATTTAATGTTTTTAAGAAATTTAGGATTAAAATATTAGTCCTACTTTTTTCCTCTTTTCTCAAGTCCTATGTCCTACTTTGTCCTCTTTTTTGCAGTTTGGTTGTCCTATATTCCGAAAATTATCTCTGGTCACCCAACTGAAAATGAAAAGTAAATTCAAAAACTCGTAAGGACTAAAAATTGGAAGTATCAAAAAATGAAAAGAATAAATTTTAAAAAATCAAATGTAAAATTAGAAGGAAATTTTGAGAAGAGAAAGTGGAACGTAGGGGTTGGTATTACTAATTACCGCACACCTGGTTCACGTTCTGATCTCGCTACTCATCCAAATTCGCCTGCTCTCGTGCATAAGATTAAATAGAACGCGGAAGGTCTGCCAAAACCTTTCACCGACAGCGAGTCTGTCAAAGGCAGCAGCCCTGTCACACTTGTATTTTGACCGTGACTCATGTCCCCTTCAAAAGTACTCCGATTACATTTGATTTTTTATTTTAAATTCATTTTTTATCATTTTATATCATTCACAGGGTTCAAAGTGCTCTATGGAACTAAAAAAAGTATCAAAAAAGTACCTTTATGAAGAAAAAAGTACACTGGAACCTCCATTTAACCAGCCTCGATAAACCGTCTACTTAGAATTTCCGCCGGCTCGCATACGTTGATGAGGAGGTCCAAGAGTCCGAGAGAAAGGTGCAGTGAGCTTAGGTCCATCCTTTATGATAACAAAAATCTACATTCGTACAAAATACACTCAATTAATATTATGTATTCCTTCTGGAAATGGTTCATACGGCCCTGACTGTTTACGTCATAGAAATTCTTGAAAGAGCCTCACGGCCGTCGCAGGCCATACCCGAGACCGCCGTTAAAATTGAGGTTCCAGTGTATACCCAAAAATAAAAAAGTACTAAAAAAAAGTAGAACTTTTTAAATCAGTCACAAATTAGTTTTTAAAATGAAGAATAGTGTAAAAAATACTTTCAACTAAAAAAAGAACGTATTTAAAAGTGAAATTTCTTTCATACTTTTCTGTTTGTAAATAACTGCGCCGAAGATGCATCTAACAAGGAGATGATCAAAGTTGGAACTTTTTCTTAAATCTCAAAAATTGCCTACTGAGATTCCATTGGATGTCTATTAATTTGCCAATGGCGCCCCGTTTTCGAGAAAACCGACTTTTTTCAATTTTTTTTTTACTGAAATGTTTATTTGTTAAATTCTTATGTAAAATTATGTGATTATAACATTTTTCTACCAGAAAAGAAGAATTTTCAAAAAAATACATGAATTTTCAACTAAAAAGGATAAATTTTCAACCAAAGAGATGAATTTTCAACTAAAATGATGTATCTTCAAACAAAATATGAATATTTAACAAAGGAGGTCAAATTTCGAGCAGGGAGTTGAATTTTCAACCAAGAAGAATTATTTTCTACCAGAAAAGACGACTTTTCGACAAAAAACATGAATTTGAAACCAAATAGTTCAATTTTCAACTATAAAAGATACATTTTCGACAAAAAAAATGAATTTTTAACAAACTAGTTCAACTTTCAATCAAGTAGTTGAATTTTCGACCAAAAAAGATTTTAATTTTTAATAAAAAATAGTTGAATTTAACTGAAAAAGGAGAAAATTCAACAAAATAGTTAAATCCTCAACCAAAACAGATTAATTTTCAACCAAGTAGTTAAGCTTTCAACAAAAAAAAGACGATTAAAAGAAATTTCTACCAAAAGAGATGAAGTTTCAAACAAAAAAGACGAAATTTAACAGAAGAGTTGGATTTTCAACCCGAAAGTATGAATTTTCAACGAAAAAGTTAACTTCCGACCAAATAGTTCAATTTTTAACCCAAAAAGACGAATTTTCAACAAAAAAGTTGAATTTTCAACCAAAAAAGATTTTTCAGCCTAGAAAGAATAACAATTTCAACCACAGTGTTGTAATTTCTAGCCAAAAGGCCTAATTTTCTACAAAACAGTTGAATTTTCAACGCGAAAATATGAATTTTAAACAAAAAAGTTAATTTACAACTAAATAGTTCAATTTTCTACCAAAATATTTTGAATATTTACCCCAAAAAGACAAATTATTAACAAATCAGTTGAACTTACAACCTAAAAGACGATTTTTCAAAACTTACAACCGAAAAGACGATTTTTCAACAAAAAAGTATGACTTTTTTACATTGCTAAATTTTCAAATGAATAATTAAATACTTAACAAAATAATAAGATTTTTAGATTTTAACCAAAAGAGATGAATTTTCAAACTTAAAAGAAAAAATTCAGTTAAAATGAAGAATCTTTGACCAAATAAATGAATTTTTATTTGTTAAAAATTCAAGAAAA
>JAUMHM010000005.1:16952211-16968349 GCA_032362435.1 Melikaiella ostensackeni | reverse complement strand
TTTAAAATCCTTTGAAATCCCTTTAAATGATTGAAATCTATTAAAAATAAAATATTACCCTAAAATCTTTAAAATCCATTGAAATTCTTTCAAATGATTGAAAACTATTAAAAATGTATTTTTTTCAACTAATTTTTATCCTAATCCTAATTAATTAAAATTCATTGTTGAAAATTCAATTTTCATTTTTCTTCAATTTTCAGCAGTCGAATTTTGTATTAAAACAAGTGTTACAAATTTTATATTTACATAATTTTACATGAGAATTCAATAAATAAACACTTCAGTCCATAAACAATTTTTTTTAAGAAAGACATTTTTTACAATAATGGGTAGCTATTGTCAAATAATGTTCCATTTGATTGGTTTCATTCTTTATTTTTGGTAGAGTAATTTCGTTAGCCATACCTTTCTTTCATTTTTTATTTTTCAAAAACTGAAATTTCTTAGCTCGATCAATTTTTTATGTAATTTTACTGTAAAAAGTAGCATAAAAGTAAAAAAGTGTGGAACTTCGAAGCCTACATTTATTAATTTTTATATATTCAGTTCGCAAAACGTCAAATGTGGTTAGAAGAGCGACGATAAATAATTACTTTAATAATAAATATTTAAGTTTCCTAAGAATTTGATTAGAAACTAAAAAAGATAAAAAAGGAAATAACTACAAAATTAGGAATTTGAAGAAACTCTCGGTTTTCTTGTTATTCACAATTATATGAATGAAAATATATTTTTTGAAAGTCGTTTAAATGAAAACATTATAAAATTATAAAATAACTTAAAAAAACTTTAACAATATTTAATTATGCAAAAATAAATAAATAAATTACAAAGAAACAATTTATCGAATTTAAACATTTTAACTACACCGGAGACGTTTACGAAAAACATTTAGAAGGGAAAGAAGGAGAAGAACGTCCCCGGTAAAGCTAAAATGTTTGAATTCGAAAAAAATTTACTGTGATTTTTTTTTTATTTTTGCATAATTGAATATTTTTTAACTTTTTTTTGTTCAGTAATTTCACTTCTGAAAGGGCATCAGCCAAAATTTGGGAGTTTTCTACTTTATTATTTGCAAGGATTTTCAATTTTTTTAAAATTATTTAGTTACTTTTTAATTTTTTTAGTTTTTTATTTAAGAGACTTTTCAAAAACATCTTTTATTTTTGAATTGTGAATAACGAGAAACTCTGGAGTATTTTCAATTTTTTAAATTAAAGAAACTTTTTAAAACTCTATTTTTATTTATATAATTGTAAATGACGCGAAAACCAGGAGTTTAAAACAAAATCAATTTATTAGTTATTTCTTTTTTTACTTTCTTAGTTTTTAAAGCGAAGAATTTTTAATTTTTTTAAATGAATACTTTGGTTAGTTTTTTATTTTTTAGTTTCTTCATTTCAAAGAATGCATAAACCCGAGAGTTTTTCAAAATTTTTTATTTTGTAGTTATTTTAAATGTTTTTTACTTTTATATTTGAAACTCTTTTAAACATATTTTTATTTATATAATTATGAAGAATAGAAAATCCAAGAGTATTTTCAAGTTTTTAAATTCTTATTTTTTAATTTTTATTTATCCTATCTAGAAAAAGTGGTGTAAAGATATGTCTCGAAAATCTCGCAATCATTGTTGTTGAAAACCTGATTAGCTTTTCATTACTTGAAGTTGTGTTGCATCTTAAATTTGAAATTTTGTAAATTAATTCTACAAATTCACTGGAAATTAGTATTTAAAAACAAATTGTACTATAAAATCACAAAGTTTCGAAGAAGGCATAACATTTCTCAACCTTTAAGGTTATGTTAGTTTTTTCACCGGAAATTAGTATTTTTAAACAAAAATCATCATCAAGATTCCTAATTTGCTATAATCTTAGGTTATGTTAGCGTTTTACGCCAAAAATATTGGTATTTTAAAACAAAAACCATTATAGTTCTAACAAGATTTGCAATTTTTGAACATTTTCAGGTGCATTAACGTTTTTCATAGAAAATCGGTTATTTTAAACAAAAATCATTGGATTTCGAAGAAGATTTACAATTCTGAACAATTTTCTGTTATGTTATGTTAGTATTTTTCGTCGGAAATTGTTAGTATTTTTAATAAGAAATTATTATATTTCAAAGAATATTTACAATTTTTCAACAACTTTAGGTTATCTTGGCGTGATTCACCTGAAATTGGTGTTTTAAAACAAAAATCATAAGATTTAAATCCAATGATTTTTATCCAAAGTAATAAAATTGACTAGCTTTTGAACAATTTTAGATTGTGTTAGTGTTTTTAGTCGGAAATTGGTTTTTTTAATTTAAATAAATTATATTTCAAAGAAATTTACAACTTTTTAACAATTTTAGGTTATGTTGACGTTTTACATAGGAAATCGGTATATTTTCAGAAAAAAAATCATTAGATTTCAAAAAGATAAAAAATGTTTGTACGATTGTAGGTTAAGCTAGCGGTTTTCACCGGAAATATCGATATGGATTTCAAAGAAGATTTACACTTTCGAAGCAGTTTAAGGCTATGTTACAATTTTTCACAGGTAATCGGTTACTTAAAAAAAAATAGGTTTAAAAGAAGATTTACAATGTTAAGCAATTTGTTGTCGTGTTATGTTACTGTTTTTCGTCAAAAATCACTTATTTTAAATTTTAAAAACTGAAGATTTTTCAGATTATCATTATTCTTCAGATTATATTTATACCGGGTATCGGTAAAATTAATAAAAAGTCATTGAATTTAAAAGAAGATAACAAATTTTTGAAAACTTTTAGGTTATACTCGTGTTTTTCACCGGAAATCGTTTTAAAAAAACATTAGGTTTAAGAGAAGATTTACATTCTTAAACAATTTTTTGTTACGGTCTGTTAGTGTTTTTCTTCTAAAATTACTATTGGTATTAAAAATTATTTGATTTTAAAGAATATCTAATATATTTTCATAATAATAGGGTATGTTAGCGTTTTTCACCAGAAATCGGTTATTTTAAACAAAATCATTTGACTTCAAATATAAAACTTATAATTTTGAACAAATTACGTTAATGTTTTTACAATTTTGGTACAATTTTTGGTGATGTTAACATTTTTCACCGGAAATCGGTTAGAAGAAAATATTAAGTTTAAAAGAAGATTTACAATTTAGGGAGTGAACAGAGTTCAGGGCAAATTCAACAAAATTCAAGTAGATTAACAAAAAAAAAACTTCAAAAAAAGAAACCAGTGAATTAAATAGAATGAATTGAGAATTTAGAGAAATTTAAAGGAAATGAGAAGAATTTGATGAAATTCATCAAAATTGAAGGTAAGTTTTCAAAAAATCAAGTGATTTGAAAACATTTCAAAAATATTTTAAAAATTTATTAAAGTAATTAAATTTGGAGTGAATTTAGACAAATTTAAGGGAATACAAACAAATTTAATGAAATGCCTAACCACTGACTTGAGTGGAATTGAGTGAATTTAGAAGAATTCAGAAGAATTCAGGAAGAGTTAAAAAAATCCATGAGAATTCTAAAATATTAAAAACAAAATCAGGCTAAATTAAAAATAATTCGAGTAAATTCTAAGTGAATTCGAATTAATTGAAAAAAGTTCAAAAACTCCAAAATATTCCATTGATTTCAGTAAAATTGAAGTGAACTTAGAAGAATTCAAGGGGATTCAAGAGAATTCGATTAAATTATTCATACAAAATCAAGATGAATTTAAAATAATTCAGGGTGAATGGAACAAAATGTTTAAAACTCAAAACAATTCCAAAATAGAGTAAGAAATAAGAAAAAGGACAATAATTGAGCGCAAAGCGCGCGTGTTTGTTTGTTAGTCATTTATCAAAAATCAGAATAACTTTTTCAGGGTGGACGTTTTCATCGAAGAAAAAAATTCCCGGTTTTTCTCGGGTTACAAAAACTTGTCACAGCCATCAAAATTAAAAAATTCGAAATCTTGTGAATGCAGTGAAACTCTTCTGCATTTCAAACTTTTAAAATTAAAGCTTCAAAAATTTTTGATTCAGAAATTTTTTATTCAAACGCTCAAGAATTAACACGTATAAAATGGAAGCTTTCAACACTTTTTAATTATACAAGTATAAATTAAATGCCGTTAATTTTGAAATTTTATAAATTGAACAGTTCGAAGATTTCTGGCTGAAAAATATTAATTAATTTTCTTCTTAAACTGAACACTTTTTAAATTAGAAGTTAAATTAATTTGATTTTATGCCGTTTCAAATCAATAATTATCGTAATGTTCCAAATTTAAATTTAGCACTTCGAAATTTTAACGATTTAAGGCTTTCTATTTCAAACAATTCAATTTAAAATTGATTAGGATTGAATATTTTATTAATAAACTCATTTTAAATGGACAGTCAAATACTGCTAAATATTACAAAGTTTTTCATTTTTTTATTAACAAATTTTTTATTGAGTGAGTTAAAAATGGAATATCTTAGACTGAAACAATATTTGAATACAATTTGAACTTGAATAAAGGCGTTTAATCACTGTCTTTAATGTTCTTTAACGAAAAATTGTACAGTGGAAAATTAACTTTATTTTCTAAGCAAAATTTCCAGTTTTCTAAGCTTATATTTTAAAAGTATTAAAAAAGAACTTTAATTTTTATTTAAGGTGTCAATCTTTAGTCTATAAATTATCAAAATTCCTATTTAATTATCGCAGGTTTCACAGTTTTCTTTTATTCCCCTCTTTACCACTTCTTCTCGTTTTTCCACGTAAAATTAAATGCCAACTGAATTAATAGAACCCTTGAAAAAATCCAACTATTCTTGGTTGAAAGTTGATTCTTTTTGGTTGAAAAATCTACTATTATGTTTTTGGCTAAAAAATTTAATATTTGGCTGCAAATTAAATTATTTTGTTGAGAATTCAACAATTTTGTTAAAGTCATCCTTTTAGGTTGAAATTTAAATTGTTTTGTTAAAAATTCTTTTTTTTGGGTTCAAAATTCAACAGTTTCGTTGAAACTTGTTTTCTTCTTGCCTGAAAAATCTTTCTTGGTTGAAAATGCGACTACTTTGGTAGAGGATTCAAATATTTGGTTGAAAATGATCTTTTTGTTGGAAATCCATATTTTCTGGCTGAAAATTTGTCTTTTTGGTTTAAAAAATTATGTCTTTTGGTAGAAATTGCATCTTTTTTGCCTAAAAATGCAACCGTTTGTTTGATAATTAACCTGTTTTGGTTGAGGATTCAACTATTTTTTATTTAAAATTAAAATCATTTTTGGTTGAAATATTAATTATTACATTTTTTGTTGAGAATTCATCTTTTTTGGTTACAAATTCAACTATTTGGTTGAAAGTTGAACTATTTTTTTTTAATTCAGTTTTTTGGTCGAAGGTTCATTTCTTTGGTTGAAAATTGAACTATTTTCTTGAAAATTCGCTTTTTTTGGTTGAAGATAATTTTTTGAACTGAACATTTAATCGCTCCATTTTTGGCTGAAAATTAATCTTCTTTAGCAGAAATTTAAACTTTTTGATTAATAATTTATGCATTTTGTTAAAAATTCATTCTTTTGGTTGAAGATTCATTCTCCTGGTTAAAAATTTTAATATTTTGTTGAAAATTTGTCTATTTTTGGTCGACATTTTTTTAAAAGAAAATTTAATTACTGCACTTTTTGTTGAAAATTTATCTTGTTTAGTTGAAAATGCAACAATTTGCTTGAATTTTTTTCCTCTCTTGACTGAGAAATCTTTTTCGGTTAAAAATTCAACTATTACATTTTTTGTTGAGAATTCATCTTGTTTCGTTGAAAATTCAACTACTTGGTTGAAATTTGAACTACTTTCTTAAAAATTCATCTATTTGGTTAATGATTCATCACTTTAGTTGAAAATTCCTCTCTTTGGTTGAAAATATAACTATTCTGTTGAAAACTCGTTTTTTTGGGGGGGGGGGGGTGTGAACATTAATTTCGTGAACTGAAATATCAACTATTCCACGTTTGGTTGAAAATTGATCTTTTTAAGTTGAAGATTCAACTATTTGTTTGAAAATTTAACTATTTGGTTAAAAATTCATCTATTTTATTGAAAATGCAATAGTTCAATTTTTGACCTCAAAAATCTGTAAATTGTTTAATTTCCAACAGATTCAGAATCACCTTGTAAAAAAACTATTGTTTAATTAGTAATACTCGAATCACAATTCAATTTTTAAAATCAATCACTGATTTATATTTACAGTTGATTAACTCAAAACGTTATTTATCAAAAAATTAAAATTTCAAAAGCTTTTTATTTTTAATTGTTTAAGTCTTCAAAACTGCATTTTAAAGCCCTTCAAACTGAAAATGTAAACTTAAAAAAGAAACCTAAAATGGAAATTTTTTGAAGTAAAACATTTAAGAATTACATATTGAAAACTGAATGATTTCATTATTACATGAATTGAACTTAACATTAAACAAAAAGTTGAAATCGAACTTATTTTAAATTGCATTATATCATTTGATATGAAATTTGTGATATTTTAAGTGATTGGATAAATTTTTTTTTGTAAAAATTGGTAAAGTTCCCGGTCAAAAAATAAATTGACTGTCATTTCCCAGTTTTCCAGTCTAGCAGCCACCCTCTTTTTGCTATATGAAATAAAACTGCAAATTAATTCATTTGTATAAATTAGAATATCAATTTTGAAATTTGAAACTTTTTGTTAGACGTTTATTTGAGGGATAAACGAGTCGTAATTTCGAGAATAATCCTGATGTCGAATATAAGTAATTGACTATATTCTTGAAAAATAAACATTTTCGGACGCTAGAATCATAAAGTCGCAGTTTCTCAGATTTTCAGAAAATGCCGGAGCGATTCGGTTGCGTCAGTGTGTCTGAAGTATCACCTTGCCAACTTATTAAGTTCCGAGTGATGAAAAACAGTCTTCAAAATACGAAACTCTCGTTTTGAATGGATATAGGTATAAATAGGAAATCTTCAATGAAATCCATCAGACACAAAAATAAATCTCACGTCCCTACTTCATTTTATATTATCAAGCAAAATAACAAACTTTCTTTTCAGAAAAAAAATTATTATTTTCTTTATTATATTTCGTCTTGCCTTTGTCCTTTCGTTACTTTTTCAACAAGAATTTTAAGTTATGAGTTATAAAAATTGTTATGTTCGATTTTCAGCGTTAGGATTCGAACCGAGGACAGCTAAAACATGAATCAAACACTTATCCATTTTGCTACCCCGTTAACCGATTATGAAAGTTTCAAATAATGTCTTATAGTATTGGGAAATTTTATTTCTGACATTCAAAATCAATTTTTTAGGAGAAAAACTTAAAAATTAGAAGTTAAGCAGAAATTAGAAATGGGAGAGTCGCACTTTAAATTGCGAAACGTTTTCGTGGAACGCTACGAATTTAACAGAATTGAACTGTTTATTCTAAGTCGAGCCTATTTTAGAGCGAAGAAGTCTTCACTATTGGTACCGCACCAATACTAGAAAATAGCTTGAAAATTTTCCACTCTTTTTCTAAAATATATTGAATTTTTTTTCTGTTATTCATTCAATTTGACTACATTTACTGTGCCTATTTTATTTAAAACAGCTTATTTTGTTGTGTTTATTTAATTTCGTTTTTATATTTTTAGGTGTCCCTGCACATCCAGAAATATGTCGGAGGCACAAGGTAGAGAAAATTCTTGATATCAAATTTGAAAAATAAGAATGGAGATTAATTTTATTATTTTAATTTTTATACCGAAATTTATTATTCGTTTTTCAGACGTTCAGTCCATAGAAAGCAAAGAGAGCAGCGATACTGAAAATTCAAGACCAAAAAGTGAAGTGGACGAAGATGAAGAATCTGACAAACATGATGGATCTGAAACAGCAAAATCAGGTTTGATTAATTTCTATCTTTTCAATAACAGTTGTGATATCCATTAAAAAATCTAGAAATAGTTTCAATATTCTATCACAATTTTTCGTCGTTATTAATCTTTTTTAATTATTGTTACTTTATTGAAAAAAAACGTTCTAAATTTATTTGCTTAAGAAATCGAAGGCTTCAAAAATTAATATATTTTTAGCGATGACAAAAATCAAAAAGCAAACCCTGAAAAAAATTAAGCAAATTGCAAATGGAACCTTTTGGAATGTTCCTGACATAAATTCCCAGCCTTTTCTCAAATTTTTTCCAGTGACTAAACTAAACACGTGGAGAAATAAAGACAACGCAATTGCTAAAAAGAAAACAATATTAACTTGCGCCGTTAGCTCTCGTCGTCTTTTAAAAGTACGCACAGGACAAGCGACCTAAAATAAATTTTCAGAGAATCACCGCGTTTTAAATAAAACCGAGTTAGCGACTCGCTTAACAAAGCTTTTAGAAACTACCGCAATAAAAGCCTCAATTTTGGATTTCCTTCAAAATATAAACCATTTTTATTATAAATTTTTCGTGGCTTTTTACGACCCTCTGTGATAATACTAGTTTTTTGTTTTGTGGCTTTGGGGTCCGTAAATGATGAAGAAGATTTGAATTTTCGTCAGACGTTTCGGCTCCATATCCTCTTCAGTGATTTATTCTAGAAAGTTACATATTCGGTATAAGTTTTTGGTACATTATTCCTGAAAATTTTTTATCCCTATAATTTTTAAATAAACAAATAATTTCCCAAAGATCAATCTTTCTCTCAATAATCTAAGAAAGATGAGTAATATAGTCTTCTAATATCCATAATTTAAGGTAGTTCAATTCCTCATAATTATCGATACACAAAAATTGACATCACCCACTTTTTTTTATTGGGGTGAACTTCTACATAGTATGGTATCCAATGTAACGCCCACGGAGTATAGTAAAAGAATTCTTTCCCGTGGTCTTTCAGAGAGCACGCCGACGCCAAAGAGCGACGAACCAGAAAAGAATGTTGGCAGCGCCGAGACGGACGCGAAGCCCCCAATAGATTTGATTCCGGGGATCGCAGAGCAACAGCCCCAGCAGCAACAAAGCAGGCTCGGTGAGTGCAATTTATTGCCAGTATTAGTAGAGCGTCTGCGTTCGGCCCTGGAGCTCTCCTGCTCCAGTCGGAGCAGCGAGGACCAACCGCCACTCGAGGATTCAGGCGTGGATTCCGAAGAAGACCTTCGAAACTGGGCGTCCGGCCTCGACACGTCCATGGATCAAAACGACACAGTGACCAAACCCAAGCTAGACCTCAAATTCCTTGAAGAGCTGCTCCTCTCTGACATTCAAACGGCTCTGGCCCGACTCCAGGACACCTTGAAGCGCGTCGACATAGGCGCACTCACCAAATACAACTCCACGCTCGACCCCACCAACAAACTTCACCTCCTCCGCCTCATCTCGAGCCTCCTAGCCAAGTTGAAGATCCCAGAAGACGCCATCAAGTCTGAAACATCCGATAACAAACCCCAAGTACAAAAGAGAAACCGCTCTGAACGCCACACCATCGGGGTCTCAAGGGAGGAACTAGCCAGAGCTAGAAAGTCGCTCGAGGAACGAAACCTCAGTCCCAACTCTGGACAACCCATCCCGGAATTTGATTTTCGGCTCAGCTTGCCCCAAAATCAACAGAGAGAAGATACCAAAGAGGATTCGGAAAGGATCCCGGAAAACTTGGAAAAAGCCCCAGAAATTGAGAAGATGTCTGAAGTCCAGGAGAAGTTTGATCAAGTTCATGAAAAGTACATGAAGGATGCTATTAATCAGCAACAGAGTCTTCAAAACAGGATCAGAGAACCCAAGGATAACTCCTACGATATTAGGCTTTTGGATAACTCTTTGGAGGACTACAGATTGGAAGACAACTACAATGAGCAGGTAGCTCCATCATATTATCAACAGCCTACTGCTCCCAAGTATAACAAATTCCTCGCTAAGAAGTCGAGGATAAAAAGAGCTAATACAATAGATATTCCTAATTATCTGAAACTCCACTCTGAAAGGAGTCACCAGAATGGCTGTATTTCTTTGAGAAAACCGATTGATATCAGTGATAAGGTGGTCTCGAATGGTGCCAACGTTATTCCCTCCTTTCAGCCCAAGACCGAAAATGATCGAAAGTTCCTGGCGCTTATTAACAAAAATAATGACACTGGACCACCCGTTACTTCAGTTCCCTTCAAGAACTTTGCCTACAGGCAAAATTCTGTAGCAGACAAGAACTGGAACAATCGGTTTTCTCATATCAAAACTGCTTTTGATAAGAGTACAGACAAATCAGAGAACTTAAACAATTCCGAAGAGACTCCCAAAGCCGATAACAAGAGGATATCTATTGTCAACAATGAAAATGTTGTTCTCGGATCCTTTAGATTATCTTATGGACCAGCCCAGAAGTCCAACGGATTTACTCACGCACCGACCTCACCTTTCCAGAAAATAGAAAAACCACCGAAAACCGAAACGCCTGCTTTCCTTAAACCTGGATATATTCCCAAAGGTGAAAGCAATCTCCAAGCAAAGGTGAAGATGTTCGACCAGGAGCAGAATCAAAATCCTCCTCCACCTCCACCTCTCAGAACCAAAGGCAAGCTACTCAAAACTGCTGGAAGTATCTTCAACAATATTCATGAAGATAAAAGACCTGAAGGAGTCACCGAAAACGGTCATCTAAATTACCATTCCTTCTGCAAACAGTTCGCCCCAAAGAGGTCGAGTATCCTCAACAAACCTAGTCATTTAGAATTGGCTAAATCTAAATTCACAGTCGGTGATGAAATCCAGGACCACTCTCAGAAAATGAAGATGCCTTTTGTATCAAATCAAAATGGACCCTTCCAGAAATCGAAAGAAAAGCTCCTAAAGATGCAACAGGAGACCATCGAACCCCAGAAACATCACCAAAAACAATACGAAGTTTACCCAGTTAATGTGAATTCCCCCCAAATTCCAAATCTCAGCTACAGATACGATCAAACGCGAGTAGATCAGAAATCTAAAAACCATCCAAGACATCGATTTGAGAATCCAGAAGACAATCGAAGACGCGAGAGTTCTAGGTTCAGTAAACTAATCACCGAACCTGTTCGCAGTTCTGTTGGTGTCCAAACAGGAACCACACCTTATCAAGAAAAATCCAACTTTGAAAACCCGACTTATGGAGAAGCTAAACGAAGATCTAGTAATGCTTCTGTTCAAACTTCGGAGATTTATGATACTAAAAAGCCCCTTAATTACCAAGCTAAGGACTTCATGAATCACCAACATTATCCGAATTCTGATCATTATTACACTCCGGAAAGAAGAGGCTCTACGGAAATCAGACTTCCCTTAGATCCTAACAAATTCGAGTCATCCAGAATGCCACTCGAATCTTCTAGGTTATCGTTAGAACTTCCTAGAATTCCTCCAGAGCCACCCAGACCCGAACAAACAGGACCTCCAGTTCCCGAACGCACCAACTACGGAATCCTCCTTAGGAACTTCAAACCCGATCAAGCACCAAGATCTAAAAGTTCCTACTACTACGATGAAAGCCCGTATGTTCCTCCAGTTCCGATCAGAAGCAACTCCATCGACAAGATACCTCGCCTCCATTTAGAAGAAGAAACCAAACCAGAAGAGGAATTTATACCTAATATGGAGCACATACAAAACCAGGACATCAGTCCCGATGGAGTAGTCACCAGATACACTTGCGCAATAGCAACAATTTCCTCAGTACCCGACACCGAGTCCTTCGAAGCTCCAAAACCCAAAATCCTTCCCTACCCGATCTTCGATGAAATACCAGAGACCCCAAAGGCTGAGACAAGGTGTAAAGACTCAGAAGCAAGTTTTGAGGAGATCCAAAGACACAATTTACTCCAGCAAAATCTCATCAGGAAAATGCAGGAGAATGAGAAGAGTCCGACTAGGATTTGCCAGGAAATACCAACAAGTCCACCAGTTCCAGTCAGACGTGAGAGTCCTTCCTTCGGGGATCCAAGATCTTCAACTAGCCCCTCCATCTTTGGTAACAAGCCAAGACATGGAGATGCCGGGGAAGGTCGAAGAACCCAGGAGAAGATCAGCATGTTCGAAGAAAGGAATAACCCACCAGTCAAGAGGCACTTCAGACCCCTGAATGTTCCTCGAGCTGACTTGATACCTCCAAAAATCAACGTGGTGAACCCCTCTAAGGTTGTCCAACCTAAGTTCAAACAAGAAAGACCTGTTTTGAAGGGCGCCAGAACTGTGGATTCTAGCGATGAGTATCTCATGTCATGTGCCAATAGGCCATCAAGGAACATCGTGCTGACAAAGTCAGAATCCTGGCATCAGCTAGCTATGTCAAAATCGAATCTGACAGTGCCTCCGGCTAACTCCAGTTCGTTGTTGAAGCCCCCAAAGCCAAAATCTCCTTCTTCCTTGAGACTCTCAAAACAGTTTGAAGCTTCCTCTTCATCTGATAATATAAAGAAGATGGAGGAGCGGATCCAGAGGTATTTCCAGGGTCCTGGGGGAGCTTCAGTGGAATCCAAAAGGGAGGTGAAGAGCAAGAGGACTTTGGCTACGAAGAAAAATCCAAATAGCTTGATGAGGAGTCACACGATGCCTCATATTTATGATGATAATAAGATTTTTGATGAAAGCGCCGATGTTGAAAAGGCCTTTGACAGCCTTTTCAAGGAAACGACCCGAAACGACAATCGTTACTAGGAGTGCGATCGTCCCCTATTCGCGCTCATCAGAGCCTTACGTTTTTGTTTGATAAGTAACCAGTTAGTGCGTCTTTGCAAGAACTTAAAATTAACGAAAACTGCAGCGAGCAACGAATCCGCGCTGAGTTTTAGACGCTGTGATAGCCGAAAGCCTATTTTTTATGTCGTGTCTGATGTGTGTTTCCGAAGCCATGGAGTAAAGATGGACGTTAGTAAACTCGAGGCAGCCCCGATAAGCAGTGAGTTGTTTTGTCTCATTTGGGATCGTTTTATTTTTTACCTTTGAGCTGCAACTTTACTACCACTAATGAAAACTCACCCTCCCAATACCACCCTGGTATTCAGTTTAGCTAAAACTCATTTGGCACAAAGTTCAAAATTCTGGATTTTGTTTCAACTTTCTTCAGTCAATCAAAAATCCTATTTTTTTGGTTTTGGGAAAAATTAGTATTAGTCAAGGAGCTTTGGGACAAATGAATGTAGCTACCTTACTCAGAAACAATAACAGCTTGAGGTTTGAGGGAGGGTACTAATCTGTTTAGGAGAGTGCATTTTAGTCCATGAGAAATTTTTTTAATTTTCGAATTAAAAAACGGAACAGAAGTTATTCACTGGTTTCAAATTTACTTTTTTACTTCTTTTGGAAGACACTATCGTTTTTTCTTCCTTTTTTATTTCAAGCTCCACTTTTCCTCTTTTTTTCTTATCTATTATCTTTCTCTATTTTCAAATGAATTTAATACCTTTCTACATATTTCCTATGTTATTACTTTATTTTTATCTTTAGATATCTTCACCCCACAAATTTTCTATTTAGTTCCTCAGATGTTTTTCTCAAATTTTGATATTTCCAGTTTCTTCTTTCTTCATTTATTATCTATATTGTTTTTCTTTTTCTAATTTTCTTTATTTCCTCTTTTTTTACCCATCCTATTTTTATGACTTATTTTTGTTTGTTTTCTAAAGGCAATTTAAAAATTCTTCCTTCTCTTCTTATTATTTCTTTCCAATTTCCTTTATTTCATGCCCATTATATTTCTCTATTTCCTCGACAATGCCCTTCCTTACGATTTCTATTTTAATTACATTTTAAATTTCCTATTTATCTTTTTCTCTTTTTTTTCCTAATTCTTTTTGTATGATTTTTGCACGTTTATATAATTTTTATTTCTCACTTAATTTTATCCTGCTAATCTTCACTTTATGATAGATTCTTTCCCTATTCTTTTCATCCTCCCTTTCTCTCTTGCTTTTTAATATCTCTTTTACGTTATGATTATCTACCCTAATTTTAAGGAACTTTCGATCATTTTCGGTCTTGGGCTGAAAGGAGGGAATAACGTTGGACCATTGGAGACTACCTTATCACTGATATCAATCAGTCTTCTCAAAGAAATACAGCCATTCTGGTGACTTCTTTCAGACTGGAGTTTCAGATAATTGGGAATATCTATTGTATTAGCTCTTTTTATCCTCTTCAGTTCCATTTCTTATCATCTTTATTATTAAATTTAATTTTAAATTGCTTTTGCTCGCGACGCTTTTCTTTGTCTTCTATAGTTCAATTTACAATAATTGTAACTGAATTTATCAGTCACAAAAAGTTTTACCTGAATGAATATTTATAAATTAATTTATTATACGCCTACTCTTCATATTCTTATCATTTTTTAATCAATCAATGAGCGTGTTAAGAAGCTCCCATATATGTGAAGTTATTCATTTAAATTAGAATTTTCCTTTTCATTCATCATATTTATTTATATTATAACACAAAATTAATCAGAACGAAAGTAAAATGTATGTAATTTTTCTTATTTAATTTTCCTACATCTCTTCCACTCTTTTATATAAAAACATCTGCAATTTTTCTTCTTTTATGAAGAATTACCTTTTTTTTATTGAATCCTAACTAATTATAGTGAGAGACATTTTTTTTCATGAACAAAGCATAAAATTTATGATGAATTTATACACACAGGGTGTCAGACGCTCAAGGATTTGAAGGAGGCGACTACGATTCTATATTAAAATTCGAATATGCGTAGTATGTACCTATTTTTAAACTCAAAAGTTGCATTTGCATTTGTTTTTTACCTTGAATTTTAGAAAAATAATATTTAACATTGGTCTTTAGATTAGAACCTTTTGTGATAAATTAATATTAAATAATAACTGAGTTTTGTGACATTCTCTTAATTAGAAAACTAAGAGTGATTAGATTAGAATTGGTTTGCAGGTCTCCGTCGGAATTATCAAAAATAGCGTGAATCAAGTCAAGTTGAATTCAGCACAACGCAGTTCCCGAATTGAAAGTTTTCTGCATTCTCCCAAGAACGAAAATCCCATTCGCTTTCAAATTTGCTCTGCGTATATGCAATAAAGCGAAGCTGAGTGACTGCAGTAGGATTCTTCCTTAAAAACAAACATTAGAAATACTTGTAATTCTGAATAAATCTCTCTAGCATGAATTAAATTGAATTTTCTGCTTGAATATTAAAGCCCATCTTCGAAACACGCACCACACGGCTCAGACCAGACATTCAAGATTAAATTCAAATAATAAATCTTAATCCATAAAAAGCTTCTTTCGAAATTTTCAATTTAAAATTTGATTTGATAATTTTACATTAAATAGGTAATCTTAGTCCCGTAATTAAAAACGAATTAACTAGTAAAATATGAGATTCCGAACCTATATATTATATTATTAATTTTTAGTTTAGATTTCATATTTAAGAGAGATTTCTTGAATATTATAAAACATTTTTAGTTCTTTAGTGGCAAGTGCAGTATTTTTTTAGATTTTGAAAAATATAAACATTCTATTAATATGGATTACTTGCACACAAAAATATATAAAACTGCCATTAGATAATTAGTATGAATCAGCTAGTATAAATAGAAAATTAATCGAGCGTGTCTAATTGGTGCATGCGGACCCAGAGTTTTTTTCCTACTAAATAAAATTTTTATTCAATTAAATTATTAATGAGAACAATTATTTTCAGCGCCAATAAAGAAGCCAATGTCACCTTTTGCGAAATTTCGCCAACTCGACCGACAAAATAGTGCACCAAGTTCGCCAAGGTAATATAAAATTAGTAAAAACTAAGCATTTCAAACATTTATCAATTTTTAAACGTTCGACAAGTAAGACTTTCATGTTGGATTTGTAAAATTTTAAAAGATTTAAAAAATCTGAATTATTTTGAATGCCACAATCTAAAATAATTCAATTTGGACATTTTGAATTCAAAATTGTTTAATTTCAAACGTTCTTAATTTAAAACTGTCCAATTTATAAAGCGTTAACCAGAAACAGGGTGTTTACCCGACGGATGATTTTTAATTCCCGGTTTCGGAAAGTACAAAAATGAAAAATACAGTCATATAGGACTTCAAAAAATAGTACCAGTCTCCATTAACGGTTTTTTTCTAAAGTTGTTATTTTTCATGTGAAAAAATAAA
>JAUMHM010000005.1:16921581-16952111 GCA_032362435.1 Melikaiella ostensackeni | reverse complement strand
TTTTTCATAAATTCATAAGGTCATCATTTTTTAACAATTTTAGGTTACGTTGGCTTTTTACATGCAAAACTTGTATTTTAAAATAAAAATCATGATAATCTGAACGCGATATATAATTTTTTAACCGTTTTTGATTACGTTAGTGTTTTTCATCGGAAAATGGTATTTTCAATCTCAATTTAATAAAAATTCAAATTTTGCAAATAAAAAAAGTATTTTTTTCATTATGGAAGAGTGACTTCAAAACTATCGATAGCATCGAAAGTCTGAAAATATACTTTTTTGCTCTCAGAGCCTTTTCCGGGTGGAGCGTCACAAATTTTGATTTTTTAGAATCTACATTTCACTCCTAAACTATCATTAATTAGATTGAAATATTCATAAAAACATATTTTTGTTACTTATGTCGGTTTTAAAACTTGCCAATTTTTTTATTGCTCATTCAAAACATATATTTTGAGCAATTTTGTATCAAATTTAAATTTTTTCATCGTTTCTCACGTACTGCAAATTTATGCTGGAAAGTACTCAATTTGTGTGCATTTTGATTAATTCTTTCTCGCTTTGTTTTAAAATTTTTCAGCTGAGTATAAAAATATAATGTAAAATGTCAATTTTCTAAAATTCAAACTAAACTCAAGCAATGTCGAGCGCAAAGCGCGAAACTCATTACACGCGCTCCAGGCGTGCAGCGCACTATGAGAATGCGCCCGCGCAGCGGGCAGATTTTTTATATTTATTCTAAGAGGTGTATAAAGGATATTCTGTAAAAAATTCACTTCACACAAACTTAACCAAAGCGTGCAATAAGTTTGCAAATATTGCGATTTTAGCAGAATTCTACTTGTTGTAAAATTGTTACATAACATTTTTGGAATATGAAAAATTAACAAAATCCATCTTCAAATCTATCACAACAGATAACTCTCAGATTGAATGAATGAGTTCATAATATCTTATGAAAAATTGAACTCAAAAAAAAAAAGTTATTTTTACGTGATAAACTCCATAAGAGGACCAATTGCTTTTCTTGAGCTGAAAAATGACTCTAGAAGAAAACAAAAAATACGTATATTCTCTTTTCGGCTAGGCTATACATATTTGCCGGTGCACGTGCACACAAAAAACAAATCTGTTAATGTTACAGAGGTCCAATGTTAAAAAAGTGACAGAATAGCTTTTCTGTAGAGCTTACAGAATTTTCTGTGATTTCAACAAAATTCGCAGGTAGCTTACAGATTCACGGATATTTTCTGTAAATCTTGTAAAAATTTTCAGACAATCATACAGAAAATTTTGCAAATCTCACAGGATTTTCTGTAAAACTTACAGAAAAATGTATGCTGTCACCTTCTATACGAGGGTCTTTTGATAAGTAAGGTAAATTTCCCGCTAGATGGCGCCAAAATGAACTTTGTAGTAAATGGCCAAGAAATGGCAGTTTTCAAACTGACCTCTGCCAAGTTTCAGCCGAAACCGACGCTTAGTTTGCGTTTGGCATACATTTGAGTTGAGTGTGTCAGTAGTTTTCGAAAAAATAGAGAAAGAAGAGTTCCGTGTAGTGAAAAAAACATTTTCATTTAAATAATTGGACGTTTGCGCAGATCAAAGCTCAGTTTGACGAAGTTCACGGGGAGTCTGCTCCTTCGTTGAAAACCGTTTATTTTTGGTTAAACTGATTTAAATAAGGCCGAACCACAACTAAAGGTGAAGTACGCTCCGGACGCCCAATTGAGGTCACCACATCGGATATGTTGATAAAAATTAATCATATGGTTGTGGGAGATCGCCGAATCAAGGTGCGTGAGATTTATAAGGCTGTAGGCATCTCCACTTAATGAGTCTATAACATCTTGCACGAAAAACTGGAGGTTAAGAAAGTGCGTGCAAGATGGATGCCGCGATTGCTGACTCCCGATCAAAAGCGCAACCGAAAAGACGTTTCAGCGCAGTGGTTGGCGAAGTTTAATCGGAATCCGCAGGACTTTTTGCGTCGATTCGTGACTGTGGGCGAAACCTGGATCCAGCACTATACACCCGAGACAAAGCAGCAGTCAAAGCAGTGGATACTGCCAGGTGAAATTGCGCCAAAAAAGGCGAAGACTGTTTTGTTAGCTGGGAAGGTGATGGCCATAGTATTTTGGGATTCCCAAGGAAGTATCCTCATTGATTACATGGAGAAGAGTAAAACTATAACAGGAACGTACTATGCATCATTATTGGACCATTTCAGAGCCGAGCTACAAAAAAAATGGCCACAATTATCGCACAAAAAAGTTATGTTTCATCACGACAACGCACCGACTCACACTTCCGCAATGGCAATGGCAAAAATACACGAACTGGGCTACGAATTGATTCCTCATCCACCCTTTTCTCCAGACTTGGCTCCGTGCGACTTCTTTCTGTTTCCCAACTTGAAGACCTGGCTCGGTGCGAAGAGATTCGCTTCCAATGAAGAAGTAATAGACGCCGTAAATGTGAATTTGCAGATCTCGAGAAATCTTACTTTTCTGAAAGGATGAAAAAATTGAAATCTCGCTGGACTAAGTGTGTAGCCCTCGAAAGAGACTATGTTGAGAAATAGAGGCAAACTTTTCAACAAAAATAATTTTACTTGTCTTTTCACCAGATTTATCGAATGACCGTCATAAGATTAGCACACACTTTTATCTCCGTGTGAAATTCCAAAGAGTTACTTATTATGGACTTATTATGTTGTAAAAAACACGGATTTTACAGTGCGAAAAATTGGGGTTTTTATTTTTTCACATGAAAAATAACAACTTTAGAAAAAAACCGTTAATGGAGACTGGTACTATTTTTTGAAGTCCTACATGACTGCATTTTTCATTTTTGTACTTTCCGAAACTTAAAATTCAAGTGTGACGTCACATTTTGGACAATACTTCTACGCGTTTTCAAGCGCTCGACCGATTATTGCATCGGGAGGCTCAATTTTTGGTCATAAGAATTACAATGCTGATTTGGAACAGAGAATTTTGTGAAAGAATTATAATTCTGAATTTGAACAAGGATTTGTTTTCAATTCCCTTCTTGTAAATCAGAACTAAAATTACTTTCCCAAATTCCCGTTCCATGTCGAAAATTCTGTTCTAAGTAAAAAATATAATTCTTTACGGAAACTCCCTGTCCTAAAATAAAAATTAAAGTTCTTAACGAAACTTTATGTTCCAAAGTGAATCTAAAATGAAAATTATAATTCTTTACGAAATTCGTAGTTCTACCTCAAAGTTATAATTCTTTTAGAAATTTTATAACTGAAATTCCCTGTCCCTGAGTAAAAATTATTATTCTTTACGGAAATTTCCTGTTCCTAGTCAAAATTACATTTATTTCCAAAAATTCTCTATTCTAAGTCAAAATTATATTTATTTATAATATTTTCTATTATAATTCAGAAATATAGTAACTCCCTGTTTCTAAAATTTGGAAGAAGGGAGTTAAAAATTCTGGAAAAGTTCAATTTGCAAAAAAAAGAGAATTTTTAAATTTAAACAAATTTTGATTTGGAACAAGAAACTTTCAAAATCTGACGAATTCTGACTTGGAACAGGGATTGTTTTTGTGAATTCCCATTTATAAATCAGAATATTACAATTATTTTTCCAAATTTTCCATTGCATGTCGAAAATTACCTATTCCAAGACAAAATTAGAATTTTTTACGAAATTCCTTGTCCTAAAGTCAAAATTATAATTCTTGACAGGAAATTTTTTAAATTTAATTTATTTATTCCCCGTCCAAATCCGGAATTATAATCCTTTTACAAAATTCCCCATACCAAGTTGCAATTAAATTAATTTAAAAAATTCCCTGTTCCCAGTCAAATTATAATTCTTTACGGAAAAGATCAGTTCTATCTCAGAATTATAATTCTTTCAGAAAATTCCCTGTTCCAACTCAGAATTAGAGTAATAAAATATATGAAATGACTTTTAATATGCAAATTAGTGCATTTGAGGGAAAAATCCCTGTCACTGAATCAAATTCATGGTTTTCCTGATTTCCTGGTCAGGCAGACACCCTGAGAAATTATTAATTTTTTTACATTTCCAATTTAAAATTGTTTAACTAAGGAGGTTTTCAATTTGAAATTGTCGTATTTCGAAGTACTTAAATTTGAAACCATACAATTCTGAGAGCTCTGATTTAAAATTCTTCAATTTCAGGCATTAAAAAAACCATACCCATTATAAGAGAGACTTGATGTGTAGTCTAATTGTTATAAGTTTTTCACGAAAATTAACCAAATGTCAATTGTAACTTATTGACTTTGAAATTATCTATCTTATGATGGGTAGATTTAAATGTGAAATTGTAGTTTTACGGCTTTTAAATTAAAACATTACATTTATTTTGGACGAATTCTTTTGTTTCAATAGTACTCCGAAAACTCCGGGGAAGGATTTTCAGTTCAAGTTTACCGATCCCGTGGTGCAAAACAATGCAGTCCAGATAAAGGAACGACTGTTGGCGTGGTGCCGTGCCAAAACCAAAGAATACGAGGTAGCGTAAGTGCCTAACGTATTTTCAGAAAGTTATATTCACACATTCAACCAGTGTATTTTCATACAACTCCGAGCCGCAAAGGCGTTATTATAACTCTCGAAATACGATCCCCAAACAAATCTTCCTGAGTGTATCTAAAGATTTCAAAAATACCAAAAAAAGAAATAAAAAAAGGTTGCTTAAGTATATAAATCAAATCTAAATTCAATCTGAAGTAAAAAAAGGAAACAAATAGAAAATATTATCAACAAAATCTTTCTTTTTCAGAATGTCCAGCTGGATAATTTCTCAACAAGCTGGAGCAATGGATTAGCTTTCTGTGCACTTCTTCATCATTTTAGGCCAGAAGCTTTCGATTATCACAGCCTCCGCCCTGAAGATCGGAGAAAAAATTTCCAACTGGCATTTGAAAAAGCTGAGTAAGTATTTTAGCTTGACATTCTAATTACCATCAAACTCTGAAGATTCCAAGGGGTTGATCACTCTTGAAATCTGGTGCAGATTTCTTCCTGAAAACTTTGAAACCTTTTGACACTTTCATTATTTTGAAATATTGCCAATATTCACGTTCACAAAATTCTAATTTTCTATTTCAAAATGTATTTTGATAGCCTCAATCCTTATTAATTATTGACAAGTAAAAACTAGAGTAAAACGATTTATTCAAATATTAACTGAATGGGAATCTTTTTTTTTTAACTGTAATTTTTGAAATCTCTTAAACTCTTTGAAATCTGGTGTACACTCAAAAAAAGTCGAGTGGTCAACCCCTCTAAGGTCTCGAAATGTCAACTTAAATGACTTCGCAATTAGACAAGTTTCTAGTTTAGATTGATTCTGCCAATTGAATTATATTTAAATTTAATTTTGATTTTCAGCGAAATCGCGGGGATCGCGCCGCTGTTGGATGTCGAGGACATGGTAATTATGCGCCGCCCGGATTGGAAGTGCGTTTTTACATACGTTCAGTCGATTTATCGCCGTTTTAAGGACGAAGATTAGGCGATCGGCGCACGTTGTTTTTATTATTATTGCACTCGTTTTTGTTATTATTGGACTTCAGCGCAGTACGTCGTGATAGAGAAGATGCGACACGAGCTTATATTTTGTATTTGTGGCGTGATCCTGTACTGCAAAGATATAATATATATGTTTATATATTTACAAGAACCCCCAAGCCTTTTGTACATATTCAGAGTTCTAACCACTCTATTTAGCATACTGAAACTATTTAATTTATAAACTTACTCAAATCTGTAAATTATTCACCAAGTTTTCAACATAAAAATCTTTTTTATTACTAAATACACGAACGCATCAGGCGCATTGAGTTATTCTAAAAAATCTGACTTAGTTTTTATTTATCTTTTAATTAATCTAGATTTAGGAAATAGTTAAAACTAGCTAAGTTCGATGTAAGTCGATCATTACACGAATCACATAACCAGCGTGAGTCTGCTGACTGGTCGGAGTACTCAAATATTTATGTTTCTACATAAAACAAATTTGCTGTTCATTCTCTATTTATAAATGATTGATTTATGATAAATTGTAAAAAAAAAAGAAACAGGATTTTAATTTATAAAGGCCTTATTTTCGTCTTGGCACTGAATTAAGTGACGAAAAAAAAAAACTTGCAAAAAATGTGTGTCATTTGCTGCGAGAAGCAAAAAATCTGAAACGAACCTTAAAACTTTACATGACTCGTAGCAGTGTTTTCTAGATAGACGAAATAGTCTTCAGCCTTTTCGCGTATTATCAATATTATTAATATTAAACTAGGGTACTCAAGTTAATTAAAATTCGGTAATGTCCTAAATCAAAGTAAGCTGTCGTCCAGTGAATGGTTTATATCGCCTCGATCATCGCCAATGACCTCCTGAAAAAAATGAAATTTTCATTAGTACATATTGAGTTAGTTCAGGGAATTTTCCAAAAGAACTATAATGAATTATAATTTTGGCTTGAAACAGTTAATTTTCGAGAAAAATGATAATTTTGAGTTGGAGCAGGAAACTTTCCGAAGCAATTATATGTAACTGAATTGGATTAGAGAATTTTCGAAAACAAATTACAATCAGATCTGGAGCAAGGAATTTACCAAAAGAATTATAATTTTGACTGAAAAGGGGAATTTTCGAAAAGAATTATGATTCTGATTTAAAACAGGACATTTTTTAAAAGAACTATGTTTCTGACAAGGAACAGAGAATTTTCTAAAAGAATTAAAATCCTGAGTTAGGACATGGAAATTTCAAAAACAGTATAATTCCCAGACCGGGCCAATGAAATATTGACCAAGAGAAAACCGAGTATTGAAAATCATCCGTTGCATTGTTATATTCACATCTTCATTATATTTTTTTTACTCGAGAGAATTTTCTTTTTATATGGAAAATTGCCTTTTAAAAGATATCCAAATACCTGTAAAACTTCGACGAGGGCTCTTGTCTCGTCCAACATCTCACGGCAGACACGATATTCCTCTTCCATTTTTGCTAAACGCTCGGATAAATCTTTATTTTCTTCTAGAGCATCATTGAGTGCTATTCTCCTTCTTTCTGCTAAGACTTGCCAGTAATTTTCGCTTGGACCAGCTGAAAAGTTATGTATTTAATTATTCAAGTTTTAATTTCCGAAAATGAATTTTATGTACTTCAAATTAATTTGAATGATACCAGTTATGGCAAAAAAATAATTAATTTACCTTCGGAAGTTAAATCTTCGACTTCAACCTTGATTTTACCTCCTCGAGCAGTTTGAATCGCTTTGTCCTTCGATGTAGCCTTTTTGCGTTTGGTTGTTTCATTTTTGGGTGTATCGCATCTTACTTTGGTGTTGTCGTTTTTCATCTTGGCAGACATCTCACTGCAAAAAATAAAAATTAGAATAAAAATTACAGGGATAACAGCGATTCAGTAGTTCAATTTTAGGTAAGAAAAGGTGATCAAAAGGGAATTTCATTTATTATTGAAAACTTTTTATATCATATCATCATTTTTAGCTCGCTAAGAAAAATATATTGAGAACTTAGGCGCTTTCTACTGACAAAAATACACAACAACAAAAAAATCGAAAAGATCAAAGATGGAAAAATAGATAGACAACAGAACTGAAAAATGCTCATGTTTTCAAATTTGTTTAAATGTATCTTTTCCACGTATGTAAGATAGAAAGAAATAACTTGAAAAACACAAAAATTACTATCTCAAAAACCTACCTTTTCTGTTTTTGCTTCCTTGAACTTAAAAATTTTTTTCTAATGTATTTTTTCAGTTGAAAGCTCTCAGATGTTCACTAATATGATACTCTTTTGCATATTATTTTCAATTTCCCTATTTTTCTCGTTTTTCACTTAAATGCGAACTGAATTAATAGAAGCCAATAAGAAAATTAAACTATTTTTGGTTGAAAAATCTACTATAATATTTTTGGTTGAGAATTCTTCTTTTTTTATTACAAATTTTATTATTTGGTTGAAAATCAACTTTTTTATTGAAAATTAATATTTTCAGGTTGAAAGTTCAACTGTTTTGTAGAGAAATCGTCTTTTTGGGTTGAAAATTCAACAATTTCGTTCACATTTTTTTTCCCTCTTGATTAAAAAATCTTTCATGGTTGAAAATTAATCTGTTTTGGTTGAGGATTCAACTGTTTTGTTGAAAAGTCGTCTTTTTTTATTGAAACCAACTATTCTTTTATTTAAAATTAAAATATTTTTTGGTTGAAATATCAACTATTACATTTTTCATTGAGAATTCATATTTCTTCACTAAAAGTCAAATACTTCGTTGAAAATTCAGCTATTTGGTTAAAAATTCACATATTTGGTTTGAAATTCAACTGTTATGTTGAAAATTAAAATCCTTTTTGGTTAAAATATCAACTGTTACATTTTTCATTCCGAGTTCGTCCTACTTGGTTGAAAATTCAATAATTTGGGCGAATTTTTTTTTCTTTCTTGGTTAAAAATTCAACTCTTTTGTTGAAAATTCGTAGTTTTTGGTTTAATATTCATCCTTATTGGTTAAAAATGCAACTGGTTGGTTGAGAATTTATCTTTTTTAGTTACAAATTTAATTATTTTGTCGAAAATTCAACAATTTTTGTACAAGATACTAAGAGTTGATTAAAAATGAACTTTTTTGATAAAAATTCATATTTTCATTTTAAAAATTAGACTATTTTGTAGAAAATTCGTCTTTTTTTTGTTAAATTCCACCATTTTTTATTTCAAATCAAAATCTTTTTTGGCTGACATCAACTATTAAATTTTTCATTGAGAATTCATATTTCTTCTTGAAAATTCAATTAGTTGGTTGAAAATTAACTACTTGGTTGGAAAATCATCTATTTGGTTTAAAATTCCACTGTTATACTGAAAATTAAAATCTTTTCTCGTTGAAATATCAACTATTACATTTTTTCATTCAGACTTCGTCTTTTTTAGTTGAAAATTCAAGTATTTTGTTGAAATTTCATACATTTTGATGAAAGTTCTTTTTTCCGGTAGAAATTTCTGGTTGGAAATTAATTTTGGGTTGGAAATCCAACTATATGGCTAAAAATTCATCTATTTTGTTAAAAATGCAATATTTTTACTCTAAATATTAGGAATTTAAAGGGTTTTAAACTGAATTTAATATAGTACCCACATTCATTTTATTTGAAAGAATTCATTCCCCTATTCTCGTAGAATATCTCCTTATTTCCCCTGTTTTTAAAGCATGTTGGCCTAAGAAGCCTGTTACTGATACAGTTGAAAATTTTTTTTTGGCTTCTCTTTTAAAAGGGGGTCGGCCTACAAGAAGTATGTAGTCTGAAATTATAAACATTTTAGAGCCGAGTTTGAAGAAAATTAGCAAATAAATCGTTTAAGAAATATTTGAAATTGGTATCATCAAAAAGAATCTCTTTCAAAGTGTCTTGTTTTCAAATGTCTTAAATTTCTATTTATGATTCTTAAAAATCGAAACTTTGTAATAAAGGGGAAAATTGAGTCAAAATTCTCGATTTTAGGTGTTTTAGGGGATTTTTCAAATTTAAGGGGAAAGGGGGGGTTTGGGTAAAAAAGGGCGAACTGTGATCCCTGAAATTAGAATAAATATATTATATTTAATACTTTTTAAAATTTTCAGGAAGAAATGAAGAGGTTTTGAGATTTACTTACTCCTTAACTGCCTCTCTGACTGCCTCTTTTAAAGAACCGCTCGATCTTAGGGTCCTTCCAGCTCCGACTAGATTTTCTTTATCGGTAGCTGCCGGCTGCAAAGTGTGTAAAGACTTCCTAACTTTGTCCTGCAAATGATTTTTGGTAATGAAGCTTTTCTGCTTCGATAATTAAATTTTATTTAGTATTTGATTCTCAGATGTATGGTATTTAACTATTTACTTTTAAATTTTAAACAGGAAATATTTCTGATACATATGTGGAATTATTTACAGTTGCAACAAAATGTGGATAAAGTGATTATTTAAAACTAAATGCATTTTTCATATTTAATATTCTCCAAAATTAATAATACTTTCTAAAAATGAAAACCTGACTTATTCACAATTTTGACGTTTGAAACCATATTGTGTAAATTTCTTTTTATATATTTAAATATTCTTTAAATTTCTTGAATTTTACAAAGTATGATTAAATAAAATATATGATTGTCGAAAAATGATTTAATATCCATTTTATCAATTTTCGAAATTTATTTAAAAAGATATGAGTTTTCAATTAAGCTTTGAAAATTTAATCACAAATTTAACGTTTTTGTTTATAAAGTTTATTCATTTTTCTTCTATCTTACGTAACAAAACCCAAATTACAGTCTGTATCTTTACGTGTTATCAAAACTGTTAACAGATATTTTGTGTCCTAAAATCATTCCTAAGATTAAAATCTGTAAATTCCCTTCCTTCTCTTTGAAGTATTTTAGGGTTATTTAAATTGCTTGATTTGTATGAAGTAAACACTATCAACCTAAAATTCCAAGAAATTTAACGTCACGTAATCAAAACACATTTTTCCTTAATCTTTAATTGGAAATGAAGGTCAACAAACTCTGAACTTCCCAAGCTTTTCAAATCGGAAAACCGTTATTCTTAACCTCGAAATAACTACAAAAATCTTAAAATTTTACCAACGATACGTTAAAAATATGACAGAAATTCGTAAACTCAAAGCAAAAGAAGGAAGAGTAACAAGCAGAAATTCATCTTTTGACAATCAATCCTTTAATAAAGCAACAAAATCTAAAAATTTGGAGAAATTCAAAGAATCTACTAACCTCTGGGGCTCCAGTTTTGGCGGCAGAAACTCGTGTTTCGCTTCCAGTCTTCATGACTTGACCTTGGTCAATAAACCACACAGATTTCGGACAAAATCCTTCTTTCCGCACTCAAATTTGGCGAGTGATTTAACCTGATATTCAGACTTAATTTTTTGTTAATAAAATGAATAAAGTCTTTATTGTCTGGTAGAAAAACACAAAAAACGCTCGTCCCCTTTTGGCGGCTGCCGAACACGAGCGATTCAGGAAATAGGGGTGGAGAAAATTGGAACTAAGAATCCGCGCAAGTGCGTCGGTTTTGAAAAATGGCGGGAAGGACTTGACGCATGCATTCAAATAAATATAATAATAGTTACGAAATTTTTGGAAATTAAAAAAAAAACAAGAATCTAATGATCAAATTTGGACAATAAACTCTTAAATGTCTCCATTAGAATTGAAAAATTAAAATAATGATAAAGAGAAAAGAAAGACATTTTTTTTTGCTTTTTTTATAATTATACAAATTTAGGACCAGACAAAAATTCCTTAGTGCTTCTTATTTAGTTTCCGAAATTTTCAACTCGATATCGCGTTTCGTGTGAACGTAAGTTGGTTTCTAAAAAAATATGTGAAAAAAATTGACGTTACGTTCACATGGCCTTAAAGAAGTAAACTAGGAAAGAATTACATAATTCTTAAATCCCCAATATGTATATCATGCAAATTTAAAAAAAAAATGTTAAAAAGCTAAATAAATAGAAGCAAATCAAAAATAATGTTCAAAATAATACAGTGGATTTAAAATACTTTATTTTCAATAAATCACTTTGAATATTCTCTATAAATAAAGTGAAGTACCTCAAATTTTAAAAACGGACGGACAATACATATCTTAATTACCTCATCACTTCAAATTCCTCCACAAATTAAACCAAAAATCAACAGCAGAACAAATAACAACTGCCTAAAGGGAAATAAAGAAAATTCTCCAATTGATCCGCAATAAATAAAAAGTAAAATTAGCTACCTAAATTTTCTACCCAACAAAAATCCCGGTTCGAAACATCTTAAGATCTCAAAAATGACAAGCTTCAAAAATTTTACTATTCCTAGTAACGTTAACTATCATAAAATTAAAAAACAGTAAAAAAATTATACTTCGAGAAATAAATAATTTCGTGTCGTTACATCACAGTTTAAGTATCTAAGCCTTCGGAATCTTTAAACTCTCGGTTTATTGGACTTGGAACTCAAAATCTGAACATTATGCGAGAATGAAAACTTAACAATATCAAATCTAATCTAAGTATTGTGACTGAGATTAGTTTCGACTTAGATTTGTAATTTTTAAATCTGACTTATGCTACTAGAAACTGTAGAGTGAGATTGACTCGAAGGGTTTCTCAGAACGGGAAGATTGCTATTTACGCAGTTTAGCCACAAATTTGCACACGTTACGTGATAATTGTTTTCATTATGAGAAACTTTACCACTCGTTATGACTGTTAAGCAAAGAGCACAGGTCACGTTTTCGTTTTGATGCAATGGCCACACTGGTAATTCTGTTACAATCTGAAATGAAAAAGAGAAAGCATTTATTTTTTTAAATTTAAATTAAATTATAACAGGGTTACTTCAAGATCTGGAAGTCATGAAATTTTGAAAAAGTTCTGGAAAACCTGGAAAAGTCATGGAATTTTGAAATATTTACTGGAATTTTTTGAATTGCACCTATTTCAAAGTCTTTATAAGTTTAATTTAAGTTTAAGTTTAATGATTACATTTGCATTGATGAATAATTGTAAAATAAATTTTTGGTAAATTAGTTTGCCACCAGTAGAATGTATTGATAATGAATAGAATTTCTGCATTTTTTAAAAAGTAAACCTGGAAAACCTGGAAAAGTCATGGAATTTTGAAACCGGATTTCTGTAGTAACCCTGTATAATTATAATGATAGTATACATTTTCAATATATCATTTGACGTATTCTTCTTTATAAAATAAATTGTTCGCAAATTATCACACTTGTTTGTTTATAAAAATGACGCTGGAAATTAAATTTTTTCACTAATTTCAAGGATAATGAGGAATTAGTACAGCAATTGAGTAGAAAAATGATATTCACAGGAATATTTGTGTAAAATGGTTCCATCTCGGTCCAAATTCTGTCGATTTCCATCAACAAATCATCGAATCCCATGATATTGATATCCATTTCCTTATGGGAGAAATTCACACGTCTACAAACCGCAGCGACTTCCGCCAAATCTAAAAATAAATAGAAATATGTATAAATAAATACAAAATAATTAAATATTATATTCTATTTTCATAATATAGTTTAATTTTTTGTGCTTACTGCAGAGAAAATTATATCCTTGGCCAGTGGCTAGAACTTCACGCAAAACTGCTTCTGTGGAGATGTTGGAAAATATATTAGCTGCAACTTGAAGCAGTAAAACACAACTTTCCATGTACTGTTTCCATTCCCAGTAGATTTTCTAAAAAAAAAAAAACATAAAATAGTAATTTTCTGTTTAGTAAAGTTCGTTTATTTGTAAGTTTTTATATAATTTTATTTTGAAAAATACTGAACCTGGTGCATATTTTCCACAGTCGACTCATCTTCCTGACTAGGAGAAAGAAAAGACTTAAGATCGAGACTCGGAACAGATCCGGATCGAGTCAAAACTCCGGGTGCATTATTTCCTAATTCTACACTATTTACTGAGATGGAATCTTCCTTTTGAACTACTTTATCTGTAAGAATAAAAAGAAAGTGATTTAGAAATATATTTCAGACGATCTATCCATTAAATAGGATATCTAATATTATCTAAACTTGAATTTAAAAAATTAGGATATTTATAAACTAGTTCTAGAATAGTTGTATTTTTTTTTACCCGTATCTAATTGTGCCTCAAGTTTACTTCCCAGAGTTTGATCCCTGAATTCCTCCATTCCCAAGGCATCGAAGGCTTCAGAAATTTCTTGAACCAAGGAAGTTTCTGTTTTAATCTCGCTGCTCAGAAAACTATCCGTTTTAAAGTCAAATTCGGAAAATAGATCCATATTTGTTTCTGTGCTTGAAGGTTCTAGATCTGGTGCAATACTTGGTTGTTCAGCGGAAACAAAGTCTCCAAAATCGTCTGCTGGGAAAGGATCCTCTACTTTTAAATTGGTTCTGCTGAAAGTTGTAACTGGCTCTTCAACTAAAACGCGAAGTGCACTGTACTTGTCTTCTGTCTGCTGTAAGTTCATCAAATCTTGTGTACTTTCTGCTTCTTTGGATGAAGAAATCTAAGAAAAATGTTTAGTATTAAAATAAAATACTGGATTCTAATTTATTAGTGTTCAATTTTTTAACATTTCAACATTTTGAGAAAATTCCTCCTCACCTTACTCAATACCAAAGGTTTGCTCAACCCTTCCACCTCATTTCCAGGAATTTTCTCCACAGTCTCAAATTCCTTCGGGGTAACTTCAATGCTTTTCGGAGGATCAGTACGTATAATCGTATCCCTCAGAATCACCGTCTTCGATTGATTCTTCAAACTACATTTTGGAAACAATTCCGTCAATCTTTCCAAATTTCCATCCCCCACAGAATTTCTATATCCAGAAGAATTCCCAGAATTCATTAAACTTCCTCCATCCATTAGCTGCATTTCTCTACTTCCTCCTACAGTGATTCCTGAACTTTTGCCCAGGTTTCCTTGGCTTCCTTGATTTCCTTGAATCGAATGTGATTGCGATTTCACATTTGTTTTCTTCAATTTCTCTCCCGGTTTTTTAACTCCTAAATTATGATTTGCGAGTCTGCTTCCAATCGCTGATCCTTGTTTCGAATCCCACATGGGAATTGTGGGAATCGTGGGAAGCGGGGCACTTTGGAAGTCAGAAAAATCATCACTGGAATCATTCGATGAGTGATTATTCAAGCCTTGACGAGACTCAACAGGAAAATTAATCCCAAAGCCGCAATTACTGGGAGAATTTTTGACTTCAGATCTCGTTTCGTGATTGGAATTAAAGAAATTATCTGGACTTGATGAAGTCACGACCGAATTTGTTCTAATTCCAGATCTCGAATTCGAGAAAGAATTAGAATTAGAAGTAGAACTCGAATTTAAACTTGGAACAGAATGAGAATTTGGAATAAAATTTGAGTAAGAAACAGAATTTGAAAGATTTTCGAGTCCAGGAAATATTTTGGAATCTTGTGGTTTTGGCTCTTTTTTGACTGGAATAACATTGTAGGTGTCCAAGAGTGCAATATTAAGATTAGGAACAGGCGGTACTCGAACAAGATATAACACTTCGAGACTATTAAAAGGATAAGAAGCTTGTGCGAGAGCCACTAAGGCTAAAACGATATACAATTCTTGTTCGGTTAATTGTCCTGCATATTTTTGATTAGCGAGACTCCAAATGTAGCCCAGAACTTCAGTGGATAATTGGCTAGTGAGTAAAAGTGGAAAAATTTTGTTTGTGTCGACGAGAACTTCACCGAGATTTGCACCAGGTCGAATTTTTTCTTCACGGACTGCCTCCCAGATTTTTTTGTACACGGGTGGCAGGATATTGGAATTTGGCCATAACCATCCTGGTAGTTGTGACATCCTTTTTTCACTTTGATTTTGCACTTTGTACATTGTAAACACTGAGAAAAGCGACCTGCTCCGATTAAGGGATTTTGAGGTTAGTTCACACGCGAAAACTAGAACAAATCATGAAATCCTGCAATTCAGAATTGAGAATTATAATTTTTGCAAGGGAGGTTGATATTTTGGATGTTTTCGTAACATTGCGGATTTAATTTAAGTAATAAAGACTAGAGGAAATATTTTTTTTTGACAGCTATGACAGATGACAGGTGACGAGTTCTTGAGGTTTTTGTCCTTTTCAGTGACGCATTTCACTTTCACAATCATTCACAATCGCATTTTCATAAAAAGTGGAAATTTTGGAAAGATTCTCTGGTTTTCGGAATTTTTGTGGTAAAGTTTTTGAATTTTCCATTGAGGTAATTTTCGAGAAAATATAAAAGATCGATTGATGATGCAATTTGATTGTAAGTGATTAGCAGGGCTGGGAACGTAATTTACTCTAGGTAACTTACGCGGTTTTCTACAGTAATTTGCCAGGTAATTTACCTCCTTATTTTTCTACTTAAGTTACGTCATTTATGTAATTTACGTTGAAAACCTCGAGTGCACGTCACTTCGCAGCCTTGCTAATTAGGTATTTGACGAGGTGACGTCAAACCAAAATGGCGCCGAATACTGCGGTGCATAAACTGTGGCACCAAGTACATATGGGACTAAATTTAATTTTTTTAATATCTTGGTAGAAAATAATTTCTCACTAGAAGTGTATTTGGAAATTAGTTTTTGTTTTTAAAAGACCATTTTATGAAATAATAAAAACGATAAAACAAAGAATGATCGATTTTACTATTTCATGAAATGGTCCTTGAAAAATAAAAACTAATTTACAAATACGCTTATTGTGAGAAATTGTTTTCTACCAAGATAATAAAAAAATAAGGCTTAGACTCGTGCATTTTGATGCCAATGTTTATGCACCAGCGTATGGCTATCCTGGATCGCTATATTGATACATGGAACGCCTATATTTTGTGTGGTGTATTGTTTAGTGCGAAATTATAATTCAAACTTTCAGATTTTTTTACATTCATTTATATGTCGTTGAGCATTAATTTAAAAAAAAGGAAATAGAAAATATAATTTTTTCATGATTGAAGTACCTTTGTATTGTGCATTTTATTCGTGAAGTAATTTTTTTTACATTGAAAATCAGTTCATATCTATTTTTGAAAAAAAAATTCTCAAAAATGTTCATTTGTAAAATCTAATAGTTTTTCATTGAGGGCTTTTTGACACTTATTTTTCATCGCACCCCCCAGCAACGAAAAAAACAAAACTAAAAACAAAAGCAAACAAAAAAACAAAACTACCTCTGAAATAAATTACGATCAACAAATTATCAAAATTTGAATAGTGCGCCAAACGCCAAACGTATTACGTATTTCAAGCTGCGATGTCAGTTAGAGAGACGACCGTATGCCGAATATTAATTTTTGTTCTCCAAAAGCTATTCTATGAAATAATAAAATCGAAACAAAAAAAATATCGATTTTATTATTTACTTAAGTAGCTTTTGAAAAATAAAAAACATTGTTCAATTACACCTATGGTGTAACATAATTTTTCCCAAGTTATTGAAAAAAAACGTTTCATCCCATACAATTGGTATTATGTTTGGCCCTCAGCGTGCGGCCACCTTGGATTTCTCCCATCAAACCTGAAATACCTACTTTCGTTGCTTTCGTTCTGTCAGAACCAAGCAATCAAAGCTCCATTTCTCTCAACTCTCCTTCTTCATTCGAAAACGTGGCCAAACCCGCATCTAACTCCACCCAATCACCTCCCAACTACACTTAACCTCAAAAACTTAAAACTTCTCAAACTCTCTTCATATTTTCCCGCAATATAGAGAAATTTACAAAAATTCTCAATTATTTTAAGAATCCCGTGACGAGATTCCAAAACTCTGCATTCCCGGGTCCGGTCTTTCATCCAAAAATTTGTCCGCGAATAATCGGTAAGATAAACCACTGCAGTATTCAGTATTCTCGCGAACGGCGTCTCTCTCTTCGTGCTATTCATCTCGTCAGTGTTAGTGTTAGTGTAGCCGGAGGAGTGGATCCAAGGGGTGAAGAATTTATTAATCATTTCATTCTTCTGAGAAAAATCTCTGTGAAATCATCAAATGATCAATTCCCATCCGAGTGTCTAGCCCCCCATTCCTCAATTGCAAAATCAAACAAAACCCAGGAGTAACCTAAAAACATCAAAATCGTGCACGCGTGAATAAAGTTTGCTACCCGCGGGTTGCTTCCCGCATTTCGCGTGTCCACAACACCGCGGAGAATATTTCTCCCCGTTCGGAAAGAAATCAGGAAGGGTGAGCGGAAGCGCGGAAGGAAGGAAGGAAGGGTCCGCGCGCCCCCCTTTCGAAATGAAGCTCGTTGACGGAGTGGTGCGGAGTTTCAAAGTGGCGAAAGTCTTCCGTGAGAACACCGATCGGATCAACAGCATCGACTTCTCGAACAGTGGAGAGCTCCTCATCTCGTGCTCCGAAGATGATCAAATTGTCATCTACGACTGCGAAAAGGGCACCCAGGTTCGGACCGTCAATTCCAAGAAGTACGGCGTCGACCTGATCCATTTTACACACGCCAAGAACACGGCAATTCACAGTAGCACGAAAGTTGACGACACAATTCGATATTTGAGTCTACACGACAACAAGTACATTCGTTACTTTCCGGGACACACGAAAAAAGTCGTCTCCTTGTGCATCAGTCCGATTGATGACACCTTTTTGTCGGGATCGCTGGATAAGACGTTGAGACTTTGGGATTTGAGATCGCCGAATTGTCATGGAGTGATGAACGTTTCGGGAAGACCTGTGGCTGCTTATGATCCTGAGGGACTAATTTTCGCAGCGGGGGTTAACTCCGAATGTGTTAAATTGTATGATCTCAGAAGTTTTGATAAGGGACCTTTTGTCACGTTCAAGTTGCAACAGGAAAAGGAGTGCGACTGGACGGGATTAAAATTCAGCCGGGATGGGAAGACGATTTTGATATCGACGAATGGAAGCCTTATCAGACTCGTGGATGCTTTTCATGGAACCCCGATGCAGACCTTTACGGGACATTTGAATAATAAGGGTATCGCAATCGAGGCAAGCTTTAGCCCGGATTCGCAGTTTGTTTTCAGTGGGTCTACCGATGGTAAGATCCCGTAATTCACTCATTTATGAATGATATATCTTAAAATTTATTCCAATTCTAGCTGTCTACGTTTTTTTTTCCTGGAAAGTAATTGTAGGAGGAAGTTTATATTGAGCGTGGGTGGAAGAAAGTAAGGTTAGAATGACGTTTAACCTTGAGATTATTCCAGTTATATCTGTGTTTATCAGATTTTTCCTGGAATTCTAGTTCATTTTAGTGGGACTTAAGCTCTTATTTATACCAGGCGAATTAAAATAATTATCTACTTTTTAATTTCAAAACAAAATTAAACACAGCGGAGTTAAAAAAATATAAGTATCAAATGAAAGAGTTACTCCGCATATCTTTTCTTAGGCAGAATTTCATATCTATTTCAAACGTTGTTGTTTGTACTTAATTTGCTAGGTTTGACTTTACTGATAACCATTCTCTATTTCACCTTGGAAGCCGAAATCTAATGTCAACCAAAATAGAGAATAACTTTTGTGTCATGGAAATTTTTTTGGAGCATCTATTTGTTTATCTAGACTGATAACTATTCGCCTGCAATTCAAGGATTTAAAGTTGCGTCATAAAACTTGTCTGACTCACACTTTACTTAAAAAATAAGGAAATGTAATATCATTTTTTCATATATGAAAAGTTACCTACTTTTTACAAAAATCATTCGATCGGATGATCCATAAATATATAAATTTATCAATTGATCATAACTTAATCTTAAATATAAATATTTAAATAATAGTATGATTTAGCTTTAACATTCTATTTTCTTTCTAGGAAGAGTCCACGTGTGGAACGCCGACACTGGGTACAAAGTTTGTATGCTGAACGGCGACCACCCAGCGCCCGTACAATGTATCCAGTTCAATCCAAAGTACATGATGTTGGCATCGGCTTGCACAAACATGGCATTCTGGTTGCCGACCATCGATGATTCAGCGTAAAAACCAAATCTCCAAAGTGTGCTCGCGAGGAATTATCCAAGGTCTGTGCCACCAAGGAGGAAAAACAAGTCCACCGGCACACAGAGTAAGTTCCTGGAAACCTCCGTCAAGCAGCATCATGCATTTAAAGTACCTAAAGAGCCAAGAAGGCCCTGGGCGTATAAAATGCCTTCCTGGATGAACCCACGAAGGGAACGCCGAGAACTGCTTCAGTGCTTCGCATTGGGTAGAGCGAAAAGAATTGGCTCAATGCGGAGGTGGGCCCTCGAGGTTGACGCTCTAATTCTTCGGAGTTTCGCTATCTTCGGTAATCGATACTTTCTGCCGGTATCGATATCCACGGTATCGAGTTTCTAACTGCGACTGTCATTTTCTTACATTTTTGCAATGTATAAACTTTATGTTATAGTATTCTTATCATCCACAAACCTTTCTTAAACTTTCGAATCTAATTTAAAAACAAAAACTTTCACAATTGGTTTCGAAGTAATATAAGATCTATTGAGTAAAGTTCCTTGTAAATAATTTCACTTTACTCTTGGGGTTAAACCTGGAAAAAATAGTTTTGTATTTGCAGTTTTCTTAGATAATATTTTATAGATCAAACCTGCTTTCAAACTTCATTCCATAGGCCGTCCTCGTGCTGAAAAACCATTTTACATATTTTATTTGTTTATCTCTAGACATTTTACGTATTGACTCCGAGGTTAGAAACTAATCGTGATGAAGGGTTTTGCGCGCATTTAAGGACAAGAATCGAAATTTGATTGTCAAGATGTGTATGGTAGTAGAGTGGGCCGAAAAGAAAAAAAATTGGAAATCAAAAGCAGCCTAGCACTGAAAAGTTTTATTTTGGGTCCCTTATAACCCGTCTAAATTTTAAAGAGATCGCTCATTGGCCTGAGGTTTCACGGGGCAAAAATATTTTTTTTTAATTTGTAATTATTAGAGTTATGCAAAAATCACAATAACAATTTTTTTTGTAATCGGCATAATTTGCCCAGTTTTAAAAAAAGGCTGTTTTTTACTTTCAATTTTTTTGACCCACCCTAATGATAGACTAGGTTTTCTGAAAGGATTTTCGCGCTTTCCCTGTTGTTTGGCGATTGCACGAAGTTTGTCTTTCAAATTTGCATTACGAGTTCTGGTGTATATATTTTTGTGTACATTCTCTAGTTATTTTTTAGTCATTTGTAGCAGTTTCGAGTTTGAATTGTAAAAATTCGCATGTTTTTGGCATTATTGATTGTAGTTCTGAGTAATTTAAAAAGTTCACGAATTTTGTGCGATTGTGACTCGGGTGATCGCATTTGTGAGACCGATAAATAAATAATTGTCCTTTGAACTTTCGTATAATTAGGTGTCTTGAAAATACGTAAGCATCCCACTTGCTCTAAACTTAAAAATATATTCAGTTGTCTTCAAAACGAGAGATTCATTTTGACTGTGGACTTATCACTTCATTTTTAAATGCTTTTTTTATCACTAAATAGAATATTTCCAAGCAAATTTTCCTGTACTGTAATTGAAAATCGAACTTTTTAGAGTTTAACTTGATTTTGTGTCAATTAAATAACCACGTACAATCGAGGTTTAGCGTTATATGTATAAGTATGTAAGGCACAGCTTAGGAAGTCAGATCAATTTGTAAATATCTGGAAACTCGTTTCTTCGATTTTTTCATAGCACGAACATCCTTTGAATTGAACCAGCTTCCATGATTCAGGACAAATATTTGCTTCCTTCTATTTAATAAAGATTTACTGCCACGATTTTTTATTCAAGATAAATTCCAGAAAAATTTGTATCCTGTGAAATAGTATTTTTATAAACCGAAACATACCGGAGAAACATAGGTGTTCCATTTAACACAAGGTCACTAAATCGAGAAACGAGAACTGAAGGAAAAAGAAAAAAACTAAAAACAAATTGAAGGATTAGAATTTTTTAAATTAATTTACGATTAGTTGTGTGTGTGAGTGGAAAAATGTTCACGAAATTCTTGTGAAGATAAATATTTGGACATCGTACTGACAATTAAAATCTAAACTTGCGTAACTTCTGACTGGGAAAAATTATTGGAATATTCAAACATCTCGTCGAGGAAAAAGTAAAGAAAACTAAGAAAAAAATTGTTCCCAGAAGTTGATAGTCTTTTTTCTGTCAAAAAATTGTAAAACTAGTTTACAAAATTGAATAAATGAATGCCGTAAATATAATAAACTGGGATTTCAAATTTTTCAACAATTGCAAAACTTAAGATTTCGTTACAAGCATTAAAATAAAATTTGTCTGTATTGCTGTGAATCTGAGTGAATGATTATATAGTTAATAGAAGTGGGTCGCGAGATAATGTAAAACGTTTTGTATGCATTTGTGGAACATTAAGAGATAACGAGGGAATTAAGCAAGTTGAAATCTCGAAATGTAGTGAATATAAATAACACGGAAGGTAGTAGGATAAGTAAAAATATCTGGCTGTTACTCGTTTAATGATGAAGCGATAACGATGTCAATGACCTCATTATACCTACATTTTTTGTTCTCTTTTATAATTACATCAGCTTCCAATCGCAAACACAGAACTACCGACATGATATCTTTAAACCCTAAAGTAAAAAATGTAAAGTAAATTTTAAGAGAAACTCGAAAGCGAATCACTACTTCCATAGATCTCAGATTCTGCAAATGAGTCATTGTTAGCTTTGGAAATTTTCGATACGAGTGTTTGCGTTTTTTCTGGGTCGCACGAGTTTTCTGTAAAATGTAATAACAATTTCCTGCCCATTGATGTTATGCGATTTGAAGAATAACGCGCTAGGATCGACAATTGGGAAGCAGTGATTCAAATTTTGGATAGAGACTTCATTTTATTTTTGGTATCTAAGAGTGATTTTCAATCAGTTTTTCTAAAACAAAAAAAATGAAGGACTTTATCGGAAGGTTGAATGAAATCTATTCATTTAATACAGTGAGTAATGTCTTCACAAAAATTCTTTTCGCGATAATCGAGACAAGATTTGTATTGTATAACATTTCGCCGCTTTCATAGAATATTTTGAGATTATTTGAAGTCTGCTTCGAAATTTCTGTTAGAGAAATACTCTGCAGAAAGTGGGGATATTTTATGAAAGGGGTAAGATGGAAATTGTGATTTGTCTTTCTGATTATTGGCGCGACAGATTTCTAAATAAATCGTTTTTTGTACATCTCATAGGTTTGTTTTCTTATTTCCTAAATCCAAATAAATTAAAATTTGAGAAATTAAATTCAGAATCAATCAAAATTCAAATCCTTCTTTAACGTCCAACGTTCAGATTTAACTATGAAATTATAGGAAATTTAAAAAAAAAAAACAAGAATCTAACGATCAAATTTGGACAATACACTCTTAAACGTTTCCATTCAAATGAAAACAAATTTTAAAAAAGAGGAAAGAAAATTGAGGCAACACCCAAATTGGCTCCCTTTTTTTATATTCATGTTTCTTAAATCACAATCAAAAAACATTTACAAAAAAACTGCCAACTTTGTGCAAATTTGATCGTCAGATTTCTTGTCTTCATTTTCCAAGAATTTCGTAGTCGAATAAATTAAGTCAGGGAAAAAACTAGGTAAACAGATTAAAAATGACTAACCGTTCAAATTTTTCTCAGTGAAAAGATATCTTTATTCTGAAAAATTGTGAATAATATACTTTTCTTAAAATTAACAATGGTAAACCCCTCTTTAATTACATTAGAAAATAAATAATATCTTACAGTTATTGGTATTATTAAATTAGTCTTATTAAAAAAAAAAAAAAACTATTTCAAATGATACCGTCGTTTTTCCTCGTCCGAAATGATCGCAGGGGCTCCCGACATTAAATCTTTGCCTTCCATGGTTTTTGGGAAAGCTATCACCTCTCTTATACTAGCAGACTTGCAGAGAAGAGAAATAAAGCGATCCAGACCTAAAAATCATTGTAATTGAAATAATTTGTAGGTTGTTGTAGAATTTGAATAGAAAAAAATTATAATATGATTTACCTAGTGCAATTCCACCATGAGGAGGAGCTCCACACTCTAGAGCTTCGAGTAAATGCTTCAGTTGATCAGTATCGACTTTCAGCATCTTTAAGATTTCCGTTTGCAGCTTCGGTTCGTGAATTCGAATCGAGCCTCCGCCAATTTCACCTCCATTCATAACCAGATCGTAGTGCAAGCCTCGCACCTATTTTAGAATTTTATCAAATATTTTACAATTAAATTTCAAATTTTATAATTAAAACTACTTTTATTAAAATACCCTTGTAGGTTCTGTAGAAAGATAGTCCATATCTTCAGGATGAGGCCGAGTAAATGGATGATGCGTCGATTTAAGACTTCCATCACCTTCAAGATTAAATAAAGGAAAGTCTAAAACCCAGAGAAATTCAAACCCTGGAGATCTTATAGAGTGACCATTAGCTTCCAAAATATTCGTGAATTCAACTCGTAATCTTCCAAGTACCCTTTGCTACAGAAATACAACAAAATAGAAATTTAAAACTGTTTTTTATCTTACAAATCTAACTTTTTAATAATTTTGGATTGAATGCTGAATGATTTTTTTCTTACAGCTTCGGTTTTGTCTCCATAAGCCACAAAGAGAGCGTCTCCTTCCTTAATATGTAGTTTTTCTAAAACTCTCCCTGCAACATTTTCAGAAACTATTTTGCTTAATTTCGACGAGAGAAAATCGCTCGATACTTTCATCTGCACCAGTCTTGTTTTCTTGAAATACATACTGACCATTTCCCTCAGTTTGTCTTGAACTGATTTTGAAAGACTTTCCTGTTTTATAAAACAATATTTATATCAGTCTTTTAAATAAAATTATATTTTCTCATAACCGAATACTCACACTACAATGTGGAAAAACCAGAGAATAAGAACCGAAATTTTCATTTTCTTTCGACAACTCAGGTCCAAGAAGTTCACTCAAATTTTGTAACTTAAATGAAAAATTATAATTAATGAAAGTTAAATTTTCAAATCGATCTAAATAAAAAATATATATAATTAGGAAAATCATACTTCGTACGGAATTCTTAAATCCGGAGCATCCGTTCCATATTTTTCCATAACTTCATCATAAGTAAAACGACCGAAAGGTATTTTTAGAGGACCGAAGTCTTCTGGCAAACAATAGATTACCAATTCCTCAATTAATTCTAGTATCCTTTCTCGATCCGTGAATGACATTTCCAAGTCCAACTAAAAAAAAAAAATTCTGAATTTGAAGAATAATTTTACCAACCATTTTTTCAGTATTTTCATGACTAAAATTACTTGAGTAAATTCTGGCTGCCTATCGGGTCTGGAACCCTCATCTCTGTAACAACGAGCGATTTGGAAATATCGATCGAATCCACCGATCATGAGCAACTGTTTAAATTGTTGAGGACTTTGCACTAGAGAATAAAATTTTCCTTCGAGTCTCGTTGGCACTACAAACTCATGAGCTCCCTGTAAGTAATAAAGAAAATTAGACTCGAATTTAACGAATGTTACTAAAAATTTTTTAAATAATTCTAAGCAAAATAATTTTAATCATTGTTTTGCTAACCCCAGGAGTTCGTTTGAAAAGAGTTGGAGTTTCGATGTCTACAAAACCACAATGACTGGTTAAATACTCTCTCATTTTCGAAATCACTTCCGATCTCAGCCTTAAATTTCTTTGCAATTCGGGAAATCTTAAAGCAAGATATCTGTATTGCATTTGTAGCTGTTCCTTTGCCTTGTTAAATTGTCTAAGGGAAAAAGGAAGTTGTGCTTTTGCAGAACTTAGAACTTCAAGTGATTCTACTGTCACTTCAATCTTTCCAGTTTTCATCGATTTATTTTCTTGACCTTCTGGTCTTTTGACAACTCTTCCAGTTGCTATTAAGACACTTTCGAAAGTCAGATCGTTTAAAAGTTTCGATAAATCTTCACGCTGAAACATAAATTTAGAAGATACATTTTTATAGCAAATTGTATTAGTTATTTTAAGTTAATTCAATTTATTTTTTAAAAAAATATGTACGTTTTCTGGAACAATTAACTGAGTCGAACCATAACCATCACGTAAAATTATGAACTTTCCCATTCTTTGGAACTCGAGCCATCCAGAAAGTTCAACTTTTGCTCCTACATTTTCAATTCTGAGTTCTCCGCACGTGTGAGTTCTTTTTGTAAATTTGTTAACTGGTAGGTTTTTTTCTAGATGAGAAACTTCTTGACTCGCCAAATCGTGGCTTCGAAAAATTCGGGTGGACAGACATACCTGCCTTTCAATCTGCTTCGAGGAGAAAGAATTTTAATTTATTTACTTATTTCATTAAGTTTAAAGCCCTTTAGAAAGGAAGACTTCAAACTACATTTCTTGAAATCTAGAGACTTCGAAATCATACTATTTTGAAATTTAATTAATGCTTTATAATTTCGAATTTAAAGTTTTTCAAGCATGAAATTTTTATTGAAAAAATTCTGCTGTATAGATAAAAATAAATTTAAGACATCAGAAGAAAAATAAGTTCTACAATATCATACAAAATTATTGAAAAACTTACCTTTAAGTACGGAATTGCTGCAAAATTATGATTCAATTTTAAACATTTTGCACTTCGTTCACACAACCTCCGAATTATTTTGTTTCTAAGAAACATCTTTACGTGTTTTTTCACTCTATTTCATAAAATTTAAATTTTAATGAAGAAAATTTGAAATTCCTTCAAATTACTCAAATGTCTAAGATTTATTCTCACATTGTAAAAAATCTTTTAGTAGTTTTACCACTTTCAACGTGGGTAGGAATATTACCAACTATAAAAGTAGCGTTTTTACGTGAAACAGCGACTATCAACCTTCACGGGAAATTTAACTTTTAGGTTATGTAAGTTTCCAGCATTTTGTAAAATCGCATAACGCAGTAAATTTATAGGTTGTGGTATTGTAGCAAAAAATATTCATAGTACGAGAAATGGTAATTTTGCAAGGAATTGCAAATGTACCATTTGATAAATAAATATTGCAGTATGCAGCATTATTTTCCATAAATAATAAAATTAGTAAAAATATATTATTTGGATAAAGAAATTGTATATGGGTTGAAGATAAAAAATGATTTGTTTTTTTATATAAAACTGCGGTTTATTAAATTATTATTAATTTGTACGTAACAGATTGCTGTTATTTATATTTGCATGGAACTACTAACAAACATTTTTTGAATAAGAACCTAAGTGCCACAAATTTCTTATACATATATTATCTATTATTTCAAAAATACAATAAAATACTGTACTTTTAAACATCTATCAAAAATTAAAACCGATCTTTCATAGTGGTACTTGGATACGTATGCAGCAGTTTTTTTTCAACTTATTTTAACGTAGCAGCATAAACAAATAAAAGAAATGCACTATAATTATTATGGTGGAGGCGATGCACAGTGGGACAGGAGCCCGGAAAAACTGGCCAAAAGTCGAAAATTCAAAAAAATAAATCCAGTTTTCTTCTGTATCTAGACACATTGATGAAGTAGCTGATAATAAAGTTTTGCATTTACTTGTCAATTAGTCTTCGAGAAATCGTGCTCTAAATTCAAATCTTTTTAACAATTTTTTACTATTCCACTAATCAAATATTTTACGAACATATGTTTCGACACATAATATGAATTTTTCATTTTTACAGTATAAACTAATCTGCACGTGCCCATTTTTGCACTTTTTAAATTGAACGATGTAAAAAATACAATACCAGGCGGATGCATAAGTACTGGTTCTCAGGAGTTCACCGAGAGATGCAAGCACGGAAAAACTGCCAGAATTCCACAAATTATCCTATTATCATTTTCTAGGAGTTTTTAAAAGTTGCAGATTCTAAATATTACATGAAAAAGTTAAAATTCAAAATGGATGATCCAAAATGGCGACTAGAATTTGAAAAAAAAATTATTCGATTTGTATAAAACTCATTTTGTAGAGGATTTTCAAGTCGCAGATTACAAAGTTTGGTTCAAAAATTTAAAATTCAAAATGGCAGATCCAATATGGTGACTAAAATTTATAAAAAAATATCCGATTTCTATAAAACTCATCATCCAGCGGTTTCCCGAGTCACAGATTCCAAATTTTGGGTCAAAAAGTTAGAATTCAAAATTGCCGACTTAATATGTCAACCAAAATTGATAAAAAATCATCCGATTTGTATAAAGCTCATTCTGTAGGGGTTTTTCGTTTTGCAGATTACATATTTCGGGTCAAAAGTTAAAATCGAAAATGGCGGATCTAACATAGTGACCAAAATTTATAAAAAATTATCCGATTTGTATAAAGCTCATCTTCTAGGCTTTTTTCCAGTTACAGATTCCAAATATTGTATCAAAAATTCAAAATACAAAATAGAGGGTACAAAATGGCGACGAAGATTTTATTTAAATTATTCGTTATATCACAAATTCACTTTGCATCGGTTTTTTCAGTCACATTGTCCAAGTATTATATACAAAATATAAAATTGACTTTTAATGGGTTTTCTAAGCTACAGAGGAAATGTTTCTTGAAACAAAAGTATCGTGCAATATTAAGTGAAATTTTTTGTAAGGGAATTATTTGGAAACAAAAGAAAATCCTGTTTACTATAAAATCAAGAGGAGATAGCAGTTTTGATAAAAATATTTTTTCTGTCAACTGGCAATTTTTCTGAGTGAAAGGATTGCAATATACTGTGACTTAAAGGCTACTTCGAATGTTAACCTTTTTATCCCAAATTTGTAATCCGTGACTCGGAAAAGCCATAGAAAATAAGTTGTATATAAATCGTATAATTTTTTATGAATTTTGGTCGCCATATTTGATCGGACATTTTAAATATCAACTTTTTGACCTTCAGCTTTTTGACTGTGATTCGAAAAACCAACACAAAATGATTTTTCATAAAATCGGCTGATTTTTTATGAATTTTGGTCGCCATATTGGTTCGGCCATTCTGAATTTCAACATTTCAACACAAAATTTGTAATCTGCGTCTCTAAAAACCCCTAGAAAATGAGTTTTATTCAAAACGGATGATTTTTCGACGTTTGGCCAGTTTTTCCGGACTTCTGTCCTACTGTGCGATCCTATAAATGTTACATGGCCAAAGAAGCAGGATCAATAAAACCTGTTTTTGTGCCCAGGTAAATCTTATGAAGCTTGGTAAATTACTACTAGATAACTATTATAAAATGGCACTTTCGAAACGAAAATAAATTTTCATCTTCATTAAATTGAAAGAAATCATTCACCTGAGTCCAAAAACTGGTCCTTTTATAGTTGGTGTAAAATTATGCTCTAACTTACTTTTTGTGATGTAAAGTTTTAGAATTTCTGGAATTATTTTTTCAAGTCGCAAGAAACATGCAAAATTTCTTTTAAAAAATGTGATATCTGCTATAATTGTACTGCACTCAAGCATTTGAAAAGTAATAATCCTTCGCAGCAAAGAATATTTGTTGGATATCCTGATTACGTCCCGAGATATCCTGCGGAAATCCTAGGGATATTGGCAGGATATCTTGAAGGACGGCGATACCGCCGATATCCTGAGGACATTGTTCGGACATAACAATAAGGATATTATAATAGATATCCTTGAGATATCCTACGTAGGAACGTGGGATAGCTCGAGGATCTTGAAATTCTTCTGATATTCCTCGTAGGATATTTCAATGACCTAAAAGCTTTCGCAGGATATCGGCGATATGCCAGGGATATCAACATTCCCGTCCTCCAGATCCTCCTTTTAAATATTCCTAGAATGTCCTCGGAAGATTCCGTAATATCCTTTCTCTTTCATTGTCTCTGTCAAACTTCGTGGCTTTGGTGAACAACTCAAATGAATAATTTATTTTTAAAAAATCAATTCTGATTATATTACCGGTTCTCCAATGCCAGAAGCTTTAATTTCGATGATAATAAGTGGTCGCCAGCACTGTTAATACGCAGGTGGCCGTGGAACAGTTACTATATTACACACATATACCGCTTTTCTCTCAAACATTCCGTAATAGATGCACTTATACTTCTGAGAACTAACATAATAACTGCGAAACTTTACAAAAACACACTTTTGAAGCATTACTAACGTCGCAGCAAGTGCCTAAGACCCCTTTCGCAAACTCTTGAATCTTATTCTTGCACTTAAATACTTAGAAAATGAAACACTTATTTTTGAAAACAAACTTGATACGATGAAACTTTAAAAAGAAACAATCCGCTTTTAAAGCGTACATGAAAATAGCAAGAAACACGTGAAATCTGTTTCATAAAGATTTAAATATTTAACATTGCCTGCTACTTTTAAGTATACACTTCACAAAGGGTAATAAACATTATTACTTGAACTTTTTTATGAATCAAATGTGATCTCGGACGTTAATTTTTTGTGAAGTTTTGAAGAGATGTAAAACCCTTTTTATATAAGTTTAATTTTTGGTCTGCAGACACCATTTGGAGGCGAAATATTCAATAAGTACATCTGTATAAATAGTAAAGTGCATGTATGAGGCTTCAGGTATGTCTTATTGAATATGAAATACGACGCAATTAATTATTGCAGTGATTCAATAAAAGTTTTACATTTGAGAACCACTTTCTTGTTCAAGAGAAGTCAGAATTTTTTTCTTCATTCTTCCGTACTTAATTTATCGTCTGCGAGTTCCTCGTCTGCATTTGGTAATATTCTTGAGTCATTTTTATCTGCTGTGTTCACTCCTATCTCCTCCGGACCTGTTGAAGTCGCTACTACCTTCGGATTTTCTTCCTTTTCCTGGTTTCCGTTATAACCTTGTAAAGCTGTAAGAAGATAAAATTGCATAATTTTCTAAAAACCTAATATGAATTACATCAAAAATAATTGCAAATCTAAAATACGAACTGCGGAAAATAAGGCAGGGATAATCCAC